>CM053772.1:252754764-252832564 GCA_028658325.1 Potorous gilbertii | reverse complement strand
ATATATATACAAGTATATATATATATATATACTACAAATATATATATACAAGTATATATATATATACTTGTATATATATACTACAAATATATATACAAGTATATATATATACTACAAATATATATACAAGTATATATATATATATATATATATATATATGTATCCAAATAGATTCTGACAATGTCACACAGGCACTTAGCACTTAGAATTTTAGCATTATTTCCATATTGTCATTGAACTATATTAAAAACCTTTTCACAGATGGACGAATGTTTGCTGTTACTTTCCGCTTAAAGGCAACATTGAAATTGACCTGAAAGAGGCAAGAACAGACTTTCACACACTAACTTAACATGAAAGTTTTATCAGAGTGGGAATTTTCTGTCACAGACAATCAGTATCAGTGCAATTACTAGTGGTTTTCACTAAATCACTATGAAAAATGCTAACAGGAGGACCCTTTGGTTTCAGAGGCAGTGACAGCACTTTGCTGTAGAAACACCTGTGGACTTGAAGTCCAGGGATCTGAGTGAGAGTCTGTGTTTGCTACAAGCTGTGTGACCTTGGACAAAACACCCAACTTCCCTAAGCCTCGGTTCCCTCATCTGTAAAAGGAGGAAGGGTTTAGACTACATGACCTCTACGATGTACAGCTACAATTAAAAGTAGGGTGATGTGCTGGAAAGAGCATTGACCTTGGAATCAACAGACTTGAATTAGAACTCATTTAACCCTGTTTGCCTCAGTTCCCTCACATAGCACATAAGCTGGAGAAGGAAATGGCAAACCATTCCACTATCTCTGTCCAGAAAAGCCCAAATGGGGTCATGTAGAGTTGGACACAACTGAAAGCAATTAAAAAACACTTTTACCTTATTTATTGAAAAATGATTGAATTGAATCCCTATATATTATTGATGTGGCAGGTCACAATTTCTCCAGGTTTCATATGCCTCATCTGTAAAATGAGTGGTTGATTGATTAGACAATATCCAGGGTCCTTTCCAACTCTCTAATTCTGAGGGGTTTTTTTTTGAGCCTCAGTATTCTTAGTTGAATGACCAGTCTTGTAGGTGTTTGCAAAGATCAAATGGGATGATATAATGTAAAGCTCTTTTTATAAAATTTCAAATGATTATGAGCTACTGTCATTACGAAGTGACAGAGAGATAATGGCCAATCTTTCAGGGTTTTCAAAGATGAAGTAAGATAATGTAATATGAAGCACTTTATAAAATGCTAAATAATTATTAGTTAATATCATTATGAAGAGACAATATCAGAATGATAGCCAATTTCTGATACTTGGTACTTTTTTATTTTTTCTTTCTATATTTTTTCTTTTTATTTTTACATCTCTCTCACCTCCATGTTTTTGCTCTTGCCATTTTCTATACATGAAATGCCTTCACATACCACACTCTTATTTCCTGTTGAAATCCTATTCACCCTTCAGATCCCAGCTCACACGTCCTCTCCTCTGTGAAGCCTTCCCTGACTCACACTTAGACTCATCTTTCCCACTCAGACCTGTGCATATTACTTCATGCATTAATTGTGTTTCACTTCATATAATGGTTATTTGTGCATGCGTTGTAACCGTCTTCTAGAATTTAAACTCTCTAAGGTTAAGGAATATGTCATATCTAAATGTTGCATTCACCACATTACTCTATAGTCAGTAGGTACTTAATAAATGTTTGTTGAATTATACACATCTTTTCCCAAAGAAGGTTAATCGCTGCTCCATAATTAATTAATTAAAATTCCTGTGATTGTCCTATTTAAGGAAGAGCGCTCTTACAATTTGTAATTAGTTCACAAAGGCAAGTGTCTTTGCTCTTCACATCCTCAGCACCCGAAAGGAAGTTTAAAGAAGTACAATGATGTCATGGGCAAAGCATTGGATTGGGGAGACCAAAGATCTGATTTCAAACCATATGACACTGGAAAAAGTTTCTGGTGCTCAGTCTCCTCAGCTATAAGATGAGGAAAGTAATAAAGAGGCAAATTTAGGCATAATGTTAGGAAAAGCTTCCTAATGATTAGAGCTATCTCAGAGTGGAATGGGATAGCCTTGGGAGGTGATGGTTTTCCCACGTTGGAGATATCCAAGAAAAGATCTGTTAGCTGCTTGTCAAATGTGTTATAATGGAAATTCTTTTGTGTACAAGTTGAAATAGATAGCTACTGAGGTCTGTTCTAATTCTGTGATCCTGACAATAGGACTTCTAATAATGCCTTCTATATCTCAATCCTTGATTCAGATCTGTAATGTTTAGTCCTATACCTGAACTAAGAAATAGAGATTGAATCCCAGTGGATGGAGAACTAGGAACATGTCTGGCAGTTCAGTGCAAAGAGAAGTGACCTTGGGGCTTAACCTGTGCTAGGAATAAATTCCTGGAATACCCAAGCCTGAATGGATGCCATCTGTAGATTTAAAGGTAGAAAGGACCTTAAAGATTATTATGGACCTACACACCCATTTTGCAGATGGGGAAACTGAGACCAAAAGAAGTAAGGAAAATTGCCCATAATTTTCACACAAGTACACCAAAGTACATAGCAGAGCTGGGATTACAATTCATCACCTCTGACTCTAGCAAGTTCATCAAGTGCCTTCTCTTCACGATCCCAGGTAGGACTCTGAAATTTTTGGCAGGGTGAAGGCTAGTGAGTCTGGGCCAGTCCTAAACTGGGGACAGTAAAAGGGCTTGCTTTTCTAGTAAATGACTCAACTAGAAAGAAAATTACATGGAGGAATTTCTCCCCAGCTGTTCACTATGAGCTTATCAAAAGCTTATCAAAGCTTCCTAGAGACATCCAAAACTCAAGGGAAAATCTCAGGTGTCCCTTTCCCATGTTATCAGGGACGGGAACAATAACTTCATTCTTCCAAGAACTGGTGCTCTCCTAAACTAATGACTCAAAATGTCTCTGGGTTCCTCTGTATCTATGTGATTTTTTAAAAATATAGCAATACAGTTTATCTGGGTGTGAAGGAGAGGTGGAGGCAGGGACCCCTGGGAAAATCACTGAATTTCTTTGTGCCATAAGGGGCTCCAGGGTTTCTCAAGTCAATTCTCTCCTGCTGCTCTGAATTTTATCTGAATTTAAAGCAAAATATTCTGTTAACCAACAAAGATTTATTGAGCATCTTCTTGGGGATTATGCATTGCAAAGGAAACTAAAAGCTTTGTAGGGGGATAGGATGAGAGGCAGTTTTGGTGTAAGGAGAACAGAATGAGAAGACCTGAGTTCAAGTCCCAAATCTGATGTTTACTAGCTGTATGACTGAGCAAATCCCTTAACCTATGTTTGCCTCAGTTTCCTCCTCTGTAAAATGAGAATGATAATAGCGTCTAACTCCCAGAGCTGTTAGGATAATGAAATCAGACAATATTTGTCAAGTTCTTGGCACGCTGCTTGGCACGTCGTAAGCACTATTCAAATGTTAGTTATTGTTGTTGCTTGTACTAGATGTGTGACCCTGGACAAGTCACTTAATCTTTGTCTGCCTCAGTTTCCTCACATGTAAAGTAGGAATAATATTAACACCTATGAGCTGAAAAGACTGTGAATTTGGGTCTTCTGGTGACATATTGAAAATCTGCTTTCTGAGAACAGCCAAGCTATGAAGTAACGGAAAGCTGGTCCACAACAGGTCTCAAAGGCCAAGTACCAAAACCGAGAGGGAATGGATCCCATAGCAATGAAATCAGCAATCATTGAAGCAACCAAGTGCCTACCACACGGTATTGTAGAAAAAGTGCCTTGACATCCTAAAGGTGGTATAGAAATTGTGAGTGATTCCCCTAAACACGGTGATCATATTCTCTGAAATGAAAATCTGGACATATAATTGGCAAGAGATTTAAAAATTTCATTTGTGGTTTTTATGAGAAAAAATCTTATGTAAGCAGTTATACTGTCTAATAAAAACAACAATCATATTTAGACATTTAATGAATCATCTTTACTAGAAAAAAGATTATGTAGAGATACACAAAATTTTGACTATATTTATACATACATATACACATGTACAATATATGCATATACATATATGTACATTTATACATAGATACATATATCTGTGTCTGCCTATCCTTCCATCTGTCCGTCTATCTATCTGTCTGTCTATCTATCTATCTATCTCATGTGTTGGTGTTTCTCTCCTCTAAAAGACAGATCAGTCTTATTTCCAATAACCATCTCTACAACTCCTAATCCCAACCCAGAAGTCTATCCTATATTCGAATGTGAATTACGCTACAATAATGTCTTTAGCAGAGCCTTGGGATAGTATGTGCTTACTAAATGTTTGTTACCTTGAACTGAATTAAACTATATAGTCATCTTTCCCCCTATAAGTGAGTTACAGTCCCCTCAAACTCCTTGTATCACAACTAGAAATGTCCCAGCAACAGGAATGGAATCTTGGGTCCTGGTGCATCACCTCCTTTCTGGCCCCTTCAGTGAGTTGTTGTGGATCCAGGAGTTTCCCATTGGTCTGGTTCTTTTCCAGCATCCCTGTCTCTTACTAGGGTCCTGGCCATTGGTTCAGTCTTCTCACTTCCAACTACATCCCCACAGTCACTAGCAGTGTCTGTCTCTTGGCATTGCATCCTGATTCCTACAAGTCACCCTATGCAGATATTGTTATATTCACCTGTGGAGACATGCTCTCCCTCAGCAACCCCTTCTCAGACCTTTTCATGTATATGTACAATTAGGTCCAATCCTAGCTAATCGTGCAGCTGAGAGGGAAGGGTCTGGTCACACTCATTTCTCTTGGCAAGTGCCCGTTTCATGCATATCAGTCACTTTCCTCATTCACCCGCCCTTGAGATGGGGGGAGAGGAGGGGAGAAAGTTCCCCTCCTACTTGTTTGAACAAACTTTTCTCACTTGATAATTTACATTCTCTCTTTTTAAAAATGTTTTCAGATGCTTCTTAGCAAATGTCTGAGTAATTAATTTGGATTAGCAAGAGAAAGTTTACAAATTGCATGCTAATTGATGATACAGTGGAAAGAGGCTGAAATTTTAAGCCAGAGGACTTGAGTTGAAATCTCATTTCTGTCACCACTGTGCCTGTGTGACCTTGGACAATTAACTTGTTCTGTGTCTTGGATTCTTCATCTGGGTAATGAAGGTGCTGGACTAAATGACCTGTAAAGTCCCTTTGGGATCTAGATCCACATTCCTATGATATTTTCAATGATCTCCAGAAGGTGCTAAACTACAAAAATAACGCCCTGGAAGGAAGCAATGGCACCAGGCAACGAGGAGCTAATTTGCACATTGTCCTTGTTTTTAGAATGTTAATGTTTAGTTACTCCTTACCAGAGTTTCTAGTCCCTGTCAGTGGTTTGTGGTGGCAGCATCATGCAAGGGAAACAACTGTGCTTTTGGAGTCGGAGTATTTGAGTTTGAATTCTGGTTTTGCTACTTTCTACCTGTGTGATCTTAAATGATTCTTTTAGCCTTTCTTTGCCTCCGTTTCCTCATTTTTAAAATGAAGCAGAAGGAAGAAAGGGAGGGAAGAAAGGAAGGAGAGAGAAAGCAAGAATGAAAGATGAGGCAAGGAAGGAGAAAGGGAGAAAGGAAGGAAAGAAAAGTAAAAGCAGGAAAGAAAGATGGATAGATGGATGGATGAAGGAAGGAGGAAGACAAAAGAGGAAGGAAGGAGAGAAGTAATAAAGCAAAGAAGGAAGGAAGGAAAAGGAAGATGAGAGGAAGGAAGATAAGAGAGGTAGGAAAGAAGGAGAAGGAAAGATAAGGAAAATGGGAAGGAAGGAGAAGAAAGAAATATGAGAGAGAAAGGAAGAAAAGGAGGAAGAAAGGAAGAAGGAAGGAAGGGAGGGACGGAGAGAAGGTAAAAAGGAAACGTATTTTTTCCTTTTGTCACAAGGAAGCAGACTTAAAGTGCATGCTTTAGTTTACTATCAAGACAAGTATTTAGAACCCCAAGGTTCTAAATGCAAATTCAAACAAATAGTTTGGGTTAGGAGGGCACTTATAGCTAACTTTTCTTCATGGAGATGATAAACTTGAAAAAGAAGACAGCAGGCTGCACTTTCTTCTAAGATGCTATTGAACTTGATGGGAATCTTGGTGGGTGCCTGTTAGCACCTCACCTCCTAGCCCGGGGTAGGCTTCTCTTGGTAAGTGGCACATATTGATGGGAGCAAAGCCGGGAGGGGCCAGATTTAAAGTGATAATTATAAAATGAAATTTGATTCAATTTTCATTTGTACACGCTTGCATGATTAAAAAATAAAGTCAGTCCTCCTCCTTTGTTTCCAGTCCCGTCCCCAGGACTTTTAGCCCCATGTCATCTGGGTGGACCTGATTAAGCAAGAGAAACTCAAATCTCTCACTTATCCCTCCCCGTCATTACCACTGCATTATCTTGCTCTTCAGACTGATTATTAATTTTTATATTTGCCATTACAAGTGATTTAGGGGGACATTCATTGCCTGGCTTGCCCTGAGTCATTAAATTTGCCTGGGTTGAATAGCCCGATGTTCACCTGAAATTAACCAAATCGGAGACATTATCTTGCTGGATTTTCAGTAGCCTGAGAAATAGACCAAAGACTCCAGTCTCCTTCTCTCCTCCAGTGCTTAAGGGAAAAATATTTTAATTGATAAAAGAGGTAATTAGCCAGCTCTAAAAGGTGCCTGCTAATTATGCTGTATATCTTGCAGAGTTACTTTGCCTATGGTTTCCAGAATGGGAACTAAGTTGTCCTAAATTTTGTTTTAATCCACATCTATTTTATATTAATAGAATAATTGGAAGGGAATTTGCCTCAGGTACTAAGGTGTCTTTGTAAGCTGTATTGAGATGGACATTGGGCCAAATTAATATTGGGGCACGAGAAATCTTCTACCTGTACCCATTAAATTTGCAACCTTGATTATATTGGCTTAGCACACGGCCTGATGTGTAATAAATTCTATATAAATTCTGGCTATTTTCGTTATTATTGGGCACTAAGTGGCACAGTGGATAGAGCACCAGGACTGTAATTCTTGCCTCTTTGAAGAATGAGCCTGGTGGATATCTGAACTAGAATAGGACTAAAGCTCACCAGGTATCTGTACTAAATCAGGCACCAATGTGAAGAACCCCCAAGAATGGATGCCCAAGGAAGTGCAAACTGATTTAGATAGAGACAAAGACAGAGAAGGTCAACACTCCCATGTCCATCCGCTCATGCCTGGATTATTGCAATAGCCTGCTGATATTTCTGCCTGCCTAGAGTCTCTCCTCACTCTAATCCATCCTCCATTCAGTCACTAAAGTGATTTTCTGAAAGCGTGGATATGATCCTGCCATACAACCCCCTCAATATACTTCAGTATGTTGTCTCCAAGAGCAAATGCAAAATGCTTTCTTTGGCATTCAAAATCTTTCATAACTTGTCCCTTTTCTATCTTTCCAGTCTTCTTATACCTTACTTCCCAGCATATACTCTTCCGTCCAGTGACACCAGCCTTCTGGCTATACCATCAACAAGACATTTCACCTATTGGCTCCAGCCATTTTGCCTGGCTGTCCCCTGTGCCTGGACACTCTCCTTCATTCACTCAGACACTTGACTTCCCTGGTTTCCTTTAAGTCCCATCTAAAATCCCATCTTCTCCAGGCAGCTGTTCCAACCCCTTTGAATTCTTGTGCCTTCTCCTCTTCTAACTATTTCTTATTGAGCCTGGACTTAACTTGTTTTTATGAATTTTGTTGCATATAGTGTCCCCATTAGATGTCAAGTACCTTGAGGGCAGGGACTGACTGTTTTTTGTCTCTTTTTGTATCTCCAGTGTTTAGCACAGTAACTGGCACTTAGTAGGGGCTTAATAAGTGTTTGTTGATTGACTGGTGCTGATTGTGACTGAGTCAGGCCCATGAATGACTGCTCCATGTCCTCCCTGGGTGGGAGAGGGAGACAGGCTCTCAAAAAACTGCAATAACAAAAACAAGAAATGAGACTTGTCTGGTAGACAAAGTGGACTTTTATGTGCGACTTTTTATCATCTCAAACTTTTAATTCCATAGATTCGTAGATGACCACTTTGTATTTCCTAAGATACAGAAACCAATAGAATCAATCGACAATCCTGGAGCTGGGTCTGCAGGAGGAGATTTTGCTGGACTGACAAGGTCAGGAAAAGCAGCCACAACAGCAGCTGTGGAACTGTGAAGCACCCACTCTGTTCCAGAGAAATTGGAAGAAAACAAATACTCCTTGCTCTTAAGGGCAGAGACTGTAAAACAACTGTAATATACAAAATAAATGTAAAAATAAATACTGGGTATTTTGGTGGGGCACTAGCAGCTGGAGGATCAAGCTGGGGGTCAAGAAGGCTTTAGGAAAGGGGAGGCTTTTGAGCTTAGTGTTAAAGGACACTGTGGATACTAAGAGGTAGAGGTAGGGTGGTGCATCGGACAGATGGGCAGCCCAAGCAAGGGTTGTACTGTTAAGAGGTTTGTGTATTTGTGTATGTATATACATATATGTGTATATATACATTTATGTATATATAAGCCTTCTGTTTATCTATATACATATATACAAATATGCATATATATCATATACCTCATATATGTATGTGTTTTATATGTATGTTTATATTTAGCTACTTCCTACATTTTCTCTAGATTTTTTGTTCGCTACTCTTTCCCAGGGTTTCTACGTATTTGACATCTTCTTTTCAAATTATCTTAGTGGATCTTTGTGTGTATAAGTGTATGTGAATGTATGTGTGTGCAAATAGATACGTATATAGAAAGGTATATGTATGTATATTATCTATATGTGTGTATGTATGTATACATATATGTGTATTAATAGAGAAAGACATTTAGTGTGTTGGATGGTTCCTCAGTGATAGACTTATGTAAGACATGAATAAGACTCACATAGTATGAGAAGACAGGGTGGTTGCAATCTGCACATGTGGAGGGAGTGCCCTACCAGATGAGACCATAGAGTCATTAAAGGTCTTTGGGGTCATATCTAAATTTTACTTGATTCACTCTCAAAGCTCTAAGAGCTACACATAGCACTAGTCAAAGTCCTTCTATCCCTTCCAAGTCCACAGCCAAATCTGGCGTTTTGAGGTTGAGGGACAGCGCCTTGAGGACTCGGTCTGGCCCCAGAAGAGTTCAAGAGGCTGAGGTTTATTCTTAGCTGAGGTCGCTGTGGGGAGGTTCGGCAGGCCAGGGTATCTGGTCTTTCAGTGGCAGATAGCCAACCATAGAATGTGGACCTTTCCCACCCTCAATAAATCTCCTGGTACTTCCCAAGGAGCAGTTTAGAAGACTGGGTTAACTGCTGTCAAGGGTGTATTTGTTTCCAGTTTCTCCCACTCCCACTTCTGTCAGACCAGCTGTCAGACTACTGACCACAAACTTCACACACGTTTCTGTTCCACATAGCCAGCATACGTTCAAATTCCTAACAGGAGCTATTCCAATATGCCAATGGTCTTTTAACCTTATTCAAGGGGTCATGAGATCCTAAATTTAGAGTTTCAAGGAAATTCAGAGGCCTTCTAATCCAGCTCCCTCATCTTACAGATGAGGACACCGAGGCTTATGGACATTAAGTGACTTGTCCAAGGTCACATAGGTAGAAAGGATCAGAGTCAGGATTTAGTCCTAAGTCCTTCCTCTGATTCTTTCCTGATTGAATCATAAAGTCATGAATTTAGAAGTGATTTTAAATTTACTTATTTATATTTAGTTTTCAACATTCACTTTGATAAAATTTTGAGTTCTACATTTCCCTCCTCCCCAAGACGGCAGACAATCTGATAAGACTATACACGTACAATTAAATTAAACATATTTCCACCTCAGTCATGTTGTGAAAGAAGAATCAGAACAAAAGGGGAAAACCACGAGAAAAAGAAAGAGAAAATAGTCTGCTTCAATCTGCATTCAGACTCCACAGTTCTTTCTTGGGATACGGACAGCATTTTCCCTTATGAATCTTTTGGAATTGTCTTACATCATTGCATTGCTGAGAAGAGTTTGCTGTCTTTAGATGCCATCTCATCTAACTAATATTACAAAGAAGGAAACAGAAGGTTGGAGAAAGGAAATTACTTTCCCAATATCAGAGATGCTTTCACAGGTAGGATTAGAATCTGGCTCCTTTGACTGCTCCTTCCATGGAGGCACAGTGTCTGGCAGTTATGTTTGAAAGACTCCACCGAAGAGTACAGTTGCTCTCATCTATGAGACCTTAATCACTACTTGGGAAATGCATCTTCCTAATACAGTTTTTCCAGAATGAGAATGATTTGGAAATGGAGTGTCTTGGTTCAGTGAATTTTCAGATTAACTAAAAGTTGCCATACATTCCCAGAATTGGATAGCCACTTTTCAAAAGTTTCCTAGCTGGAAAGGACCCTTAGAAGCTAGCTAGTCTGAACACTCTGATTCTAAAGATGGGGAAACTGAGGCCCAGGGGAAAGGAAATGACTTGCCTAAGGTCATGCAAAGAGTAGTCAAAATTTGAACCAGAACCTTCTGACTCCAAATTAATCACTCTTTGACTGTACTGTGCTGCTTCTAAAATTAAAATACAGTTCACTCATTCAACAAAACAGTTCATGAAGCACCAATTGTTGAAGACATTGGAGGAAATGCAAAATTGACATAAAAGGTTTCTTGTGGAGTTTAATCAGCACAGATAATTATAATATGTAATATGCAATATTTCAGGGTAAGTTTGTTGTTGGTTGTTGCTCAGCATTTTTCAGACATGTCTGATTCTTCGTGCCCCCACTGAGAGTTTTTTGGGCAAAGGTCCTGAAGGGGTTTGCCATTTCCTGCTCCAGCTCATTTTACAGATGAGGAAACCGAGGCAAACAGGTTAAGGGACTTGCCCAGGCTCATACAGCTAGTAAGTGTCTGAGGCCAGATTTGAATTCACAAAGATGAGTCTTCCTGACTCCAGGTCCATCCTCTTATCCCCTGTGTCACCTAGCTACCCTAAAAAAAGAAATACATAACATCAAAGGTAATCTGAGTATAACTTGACCATAATTTGGTTGATTCAGTACATACTTTAGGATCTAACAATCAAAAATGAATATTTATTGAATACCTACCAGAGCCAGGCACTGTGAAACTTGGGTTTGGCTCAGCGTTACAGGACAAATTTTAGTTACTTGGGCTTCTTGAAAAATTGGATTGTGGATAGCACCAATGAAGGCTCTGGGGAGGGGTGGGTCCCTATTGTCTTACTCAATAGACCTGTTGTCTGGTGAAAAAGATAAAGGGCAAAGAACTGGGAAGCTAGAGACCTGGGAAGTTTGATGCAAAGATGATTTAGATGAGATCTTGGACAAGAAGAGGCAGCAGGGGCTGTGGAATGCATGTGGTATTTGGAGTAAAAGGACCCAGTTTCAAAGCCTGGTTCTACCATTTTTACCTCTGTGTGACCTAGGCTGATCATTTCCCTTTTGGACACTGCAGTTCCTCATCTATAAAATGGGGTGGGCTGGGGGAGTTTTAGACTAGTTGGTGTCCAAAATGTAGTTATTAAATTAGATGATTTCTGAGATCATTTACAGCTTTAAAATTCTGTGCCTCTATGATTATACCCCCCTTTCCTCTCCCCGCTCCTCTGATTTCATCAGCAAGGAGGACTCCTTGGAGTGGAAACTTTCTCCAAGGGTGCAGATCAGCAACCCTTCTTTAATTTAGAGTTGTGGGAGGTAACCTGGGGCACTGAGAGATTAAGCATCTGCCACATGAGAGATAAGGAACACTCCAATGAAGGGGTGGCCTCCTGCTGTCCCAAAGTGGGGTGGGCTACTTTAGGAAGTTGTCAGTTCTCCCTTGCTGGAGATCTCCCCTTTACTAAATGGATATTTGTCTTTCACGTGGCAGAGGGGAATTTCCATTAAGGTATGGATTATACTTAGTGGCCAAGGGGACACCTTCCAACTCTAATTCTGTGATTCTTTCACATTTTGTTCTAGATCAGAAAGATCAAGAGCTAGGAGGGCACACATAGGAACTTAATACATGTTTACTTTGTTCTCTTGTATGGAAATATTTTATATATTTCCAATAACAGGACACTGCACAAGATAAAACAACCCTTCAAGAAAACCAGCTTAATTAATATTTAATGCCTGGCTTCAAAAACAGGTCGATTGATTTTTTCAGCTTAAGCTTTATTTTATAAATAGAAGTCAAAAAAGATCTGAGTGCATATTCATTCATTTAAGAAGCATCTATTAAGCTTGTCCCACATACCAAATAATTTGGAGGGGATAGAGAAGAAGACAGTAGAAACTGAAGGAATTAAAATCAACTTCTTGTAATAGAGAATACTTGAATTTAACTTGGAAGGAAAGAAGATCGTGAGAGGCTTTTTTAAACTATTTTTTTGCTACATTTTGAGATCCAAGTCTCCCTCCCTCTCAGCCCTACACTAGAGAGGACCACCATTTGACACAGTTATATAAGTGTATGTAAAATCACATGATTTCTCAGTTCTTTCTCTGGAGGTGGATAGCATTTTCCGTCATTTATAAGTCTTTTGTAATTGATCTGAATTTTCCTGTTTCTCAGAATTGCTTAGTTGTTCACAGGTACTCTTTGAATAACAATGCTGTTGCTAGATCCACCATTCTCTTAGTTGTGCTCATTTCACTCTCCGTTATTTCATGCATGGCTTTCCATGGTTTTCTAAAATCAACCTGCTTGTCATTTCTTATAGTGCAGCAGTATTCCATTACAGGGGAAAGACCTTAAAAGTCTCACAGAGAAGGCAGCACTTTTTCCTAGCATCAGGAAGAAGCCACTGAAGTTTTCTGAACAGGGACTAGATGTGGTGGGATTTGTGCTTTTACAAATCTTGTAACTCTGTGGAGGATGAGGAGTACTGGGCAAACCTGGATAATGTGAGTTTTGAAACATATATGGAGCAAAAGTTATTTTTTTGCAAACAGAAATAACAATGAAAAATTTCTTTGGGTTCGTCAATTACACCAGGTTGTCACAAAATATCATGTTTATTTTTAAATAATAGGACTAATTACTGAACACTGACTTTGCCAGTGTAGCAACTGTAGCAAGTGAATCTCACTTTGGGTCTGACTGCCCAGAAATCTTGGATATTTCTCCTTTTTCTGTTAACAGTGCTCTCTGATTGCCTTGTTCCCCCAATCTGGAATCAAAGGCAAAACTGGGGGGCTTGACATATTGCCCTTGACCTAGGTCATGTTGGCTGCTATGCAGCAGCAAGAGGTAACAGGAGGGGCGAGAAAGTTAGATTGTTGTCATTTTTTCAGTTGTGTCTGACACTTTGTGACCCCAATTTGGGTTTTCTTGGCAGAGATACTGGAGTGGTTTGCCTTTTCTTCTCCTGCTTTTTAAAGATGAGGAAACTGAGGCAGAGTGAAGTGACTTCTTCAAGGTCACACAACTAGTCTGAAACCAGACTTGAACTCACAAAGATGAGTCTTCCTGACTCCAGGCTCAGTACTCTATCCACCGCTCCACCTAGCTGCCCTGGAAAGGTAAGGGAGAACCACAAATTCTGAGTTTGAAATCCACTCACCAACTTATACATTTACAAAAATGACATATATTATAACTTCAAGGTAATGCAGGCTTCACTGGCTCATTCATTTAACACGGACTACTTTCCTAATGTTCTTCTCACATTTGTCTTGGGTCGATATGAGTCAATAGCCAGGAAAGGTAGTATATTGTTAAGGCTGAATTAAATGGACCTGAAATGTGAAAACCAGAGAAACAGGTTTTCATTTGTATATAGGCCACTCAGAAAAGAGGAGGGTTTTCCTTCTCTTCACTTTCCAGAAATTGGACACCATTTGGCCAGGGGAAGTAGAGGAGGATTGTCAGTAAAAGATAGGAACTGTTTCAATTTTATCATTGTATCCTCAGCACCTAGTAGGTACTTAATAAATGCATATTGAATGAATGAACTCAATTCAATGCAGTAAGAATTTATTAAGCTCCTAATAGAATAGTTAGTTGAACAGTAAACATTTATGAAGTCCTGCTATGTGCCAGGTACTGTGCCAAGGGCTGGGGATACAAAAAGAGGCAAAAGATAGTACTGCCCTCAATGGGAGAGACAACATGCAAACAGATATGTACCCCCAAACCTATACATATACACATATATATGAAATAATTAACAGAGTGAAGGCACTAGAATTAAGAGTGGTTGAAAAAGGCTTCCTACAGGAAAGCCAAGAAGCAGAGATGAGAAGAGCATTCCAGGCATAAGGGACAGGTAAGAAATGCCAGGAGCTGAGAGACAGCATGTTTGCTTTATGAACAGCAGGAGCTAAGAGGTCATGGGAGTGGGAATGAGTGGCAGTGTGAGATGTAGAGGTGAACATGTGTTGGAGTTTGGATGAGTGGTATTATGAAGGGCTTTGAAAGTTAAGTAGAGGATTTTAGATTTGATTCTGGAGTCCATAGGGAGCCACTGGAGGTTATTGAGTGGGGGTAGCATGGTCAGCCTGGAATCCAGCCTCTACATTTTACAGATAAGGAAGTTGAGACCCAGGGAGCACAACTGGCTTATCCAACATCACACAGCTAGTAAGTATCAGAGTTAGGTTTTGATGCCAAGATCAAGATCTCTTTCCATTGTACCACACTGTCACCGTTCTACAACTGGGGGTTGTGAGCTTCAGTAGTTTTTCAATATACTTGGTTTCCTTTATAAGCCCCTGTATTTTATTTTGTACATTTAAAAAACACTCTTCTGAGAAGGGATCAATAAGCGATTGCCAAACCTTCCTATGAGATTACTTCTCATTTACACTGTCTATCTGTTCTAAGAACACGGTTGTTTCCTAACGAGGAAAACAAGGGATTCTCCTCTCCTTGAAATGTGAGCTCGCTGGAGCAGGGTGTGTGTTTTTGCCTTTCTTATATTTCCAAAGCTTAGCACAATGTTTGACATATAATAGGGGCTTAATAAATTCTTGTTAACAGTGATGATGATGATGGTGATGAACCCTAGCCTGGAGAGAAGGCACAAACCTCATTGTAACTCTTTGTTCAAACTTCTCTCCCTTCCAGTAGAAAGTAAGTTTGCTGAGGGTAGAGATTATTTCATTTATGTCTCTGTAATACCACCACCTAAAACATTGCCGGGCACCGGGGAGGCACTTAATACTTGTTGAACCCAAGCAAATGGAGGCGTTGATCTGTGATACCACCATTGGCCAAACTGCTAACTGTGGCTCATGTCAGCTGTTTTGGGGTGCTGATGGCTTCACGCACTAATGAACGAGAAAACAATAACCTGAATGATTCTAAAAAAAAATTTGGGTGGAGAGCAGTATTTTCTCTAACAAAATTTTTGCCACATCACAATTCATTATGGAGACCTGCAGGGTCTGACAAGGAAAGCACAAAATGTGTCCTCTTGTTGCTAGGCCAGATTATATCTCCCAGCAATTAATGCTTGTAGTCACATTAAGCCTAGAAATAATGTTTTCTGACATTACAGTATTTCCCATTACAACTGCATTCTGTTGCATTGGTGTATAATCGGACTTGAAATATATTACCTAGGAAGAATATGTTTCTCTTTGAAACAGTCAAACCTCATTAGAAATCCAAGGCTTGAAAAAATCACGCTAACAGTTATGACCCCTAGCAAAGTTCTGCTTCTCCTAAACAGCGTTAAGCCCAGATCCAACAGCCCCGTCTCTCCCAAGTCTTTCCTCTTCATTGCACTGGAAGGAGAGAGCCCAGAATGCATTTAACATGGGCTGATTCTCCATAGGTGTCTCTCCTCTCACCTTTTTGAAACTCCGTTGATACGAAGTGGAAGGTATTTTGTAGGTAAGAGGGTTCCACAGTTCAGTGGTTAGAGAACAATGGATTGAGAAAGTAGGGAATACAAGGTTGATTATGGCCAGGACTTCACCAATTTCAAAGACAATGTGACATGTGAGATTCTAACACATACTTTGTTACCAAGGGCAAGTGACTATACTTCTCAGTGCCCACAGACAATGATCTAAGATGATAAACCTCAGATGAACTGTCCATCAGTATTGCTGGGGGTAGTTTTCATTCGTACCTTAATGAACTCATTGGTCTAGGTAGAAATGTGTGCATACATACAACACTTTTATCTACATAGTTTATATATGCTCTTAATTTATCCCTTCAACATTCTGAGCCTGTTTCATCAATAAAATGAGGGCACTGGGTTTACTTGCTTCTGAGGTCCTCCAGCTCCCATGATCACATTAAGATGAGCATTCCCTCCAAAGATTGGAGCTCATCTATGCCTGCCCATCTGGTACCATCCTCAGTCATGACCTCCAGTGTTTGCCAGGGAATCTATCCAATATGCCAGGAACCTTCCTTGCTTTCTCTTGATATCATGTGCACACAGACATTGGTTGCCACTTGCTACAAATACAAAACACTATTACTACTAATATTCTTATTAAAGATAACCTTCAGCTGGAGCTTCTATTTTCCCTACTAAAAAGTATGCCAAATTCATGTTTTATGCCTGTTTAAAAGTAAGGTGTTATTTCTTAACCACATAATCCTACATTGTAGAAATGCAAGCCAGAAAAATAGAACGTCCCTATGTATTTACTCATGGCAGATTCTTTCAAAAAATGTTCCCCTTGGTTAAGTCTACCAGTCTGTCTTTGAAAAAAAAAACCCAATGATAAGACTGACCTGTAAAGTCATAAGGTAGCAGAGATACAGAAGGTATTTTGAGCCAGGCTACTGGCACAATGCAGACACCCTACAAAGCTGGGCAAATCCTAAACATTCTGATTTAGTTTCAAATTTTAGTGCCAATCCCTGAGGATTCCATAAAAAATTTTCACTTCTTCATGAATAATGAAGTCATCTACGTTAGTTACAAAATCAAGAGACAGGAAATAAAAAATTCCCATCAAGATCCTTTATTGTTTTTGCTTCCAAATTAGAACAAGATGGGGTTTCCAAACTTGTGAGGATGTTTTTGCCCATTCGGCTGACCCCATCACCGCCTCCACTTTTCCAGAGTTATGGGGAACAGTGATGAGAACTGACAACTGAGCCTTTGTTCACATCAAAGACTCAGGCTAAGTTCAACGTAACCTCAGAAAAATTCTCTCCATTATTTGAAAAAGAAAAAATAAAGAGTGAGCCATTTCCTTGTCCTTATTAGAATGTTTGAGGGACAGTATGGTGGTAGATAGAGGGCCGACTAGTTAGAAGACCTGAGCTCAAATCTTGCCTCTCAAGATGACTAACTGAGTGAAAGGGAAAAGTCACTGAATCTCTTAGTGCCCCATGCTACTCTAAATCCCAGTGTAACTGCAGGATTTGCCTGGAGAATCCGAGATCCCAAGACCAAGATGGAAAAAGATTCAAATGCCTCCAGGCAGAGGGTCAAACAACCTTTTATTCTTTCTCCACCTTTGTCTAACTCAGGGGTGGGAATTCCACATGTGGTCCTCTAGGTCCACAAGTGCAGTCCTTTGACTGAATCTAAATAGGGTTGCACTTGAGGACCTAGAAGGTCATATGTGGCCTCAAGGCCACCGGTTCTCCACCCCTGGTCTAACCACTCTTGCATTATTTTAAAAAAGGGGTGAGTGGGTTTATTGTACACATTAACAGGTCTGTACAGAAAAAAATACAAAGATTATAGAAACCATTTACAGTAACAGCTCACATTATCAAGTTCATATGGAAGAGAGATTTCCAAAGGAAGTTTTCCAGAGAACTATCGACAATGAGGAAAATCGACTATCAACTTGAAAACTTTCCTTTCCTCACTCAAAGGGCTGTCCAAAGACCATGTTCGTCTTGCACCCTCACTCCCCCTACAATTCTCAGTGATTTGATGGAATATGTTCACCCTATCCAAATTTTATTTCCTTCCTTTTATGAAAAAACAAAGAAAAAACCCTTTAAGAGAGCTGTGTTGTCAAGGTACATTCCCCAAACAATATTGCCATCTACTGAGAACAGAAGACATTCTGAGAGAAATCTAAATCTCTTTGGATGAAATCCCAGTAACAGACTATTTTCCATCCCCATGTTGAGGTAATAAAACTGCTTGGTTGGGGACATGCTGGTGCAAATTAGAAGACCATCGAGACTGTGGCAGCCAGCAAGGAAGCTGGCCAGACTCTGATATTCTGTGGAAAAGGAACCTCATAGTTCATCGTGGTTCTTTGTGAGATCTTCCCCATAGTTGGTAGCCTGGCTGCCGACGAACATGTTCCAGTTCTCCAGTATCTCTTCTTTGGTTAGCTTCTGATCCTAGAGAGGAAGAGGAATGGAGGGAGGGAAAGGGGGGAAGAAAGCTTTACAGTGGAGTGAAGTCATGATAGGGATGTTGTTATTGAATTTAGTCACGTCTGACTCTGTGATCCCATTTGGGGTTTTCTTGGCAAAGATACTGGAATGGTTTGCTATTTCCTTCTCCAGCTCATTTTACAGATGAAAAAACTGAGGCAAAGAGGGCTAAGCGACTTGCTCAGAGTCACACGGATAGTATCTGTAGCCACATTTGAACTCAGGTCTTCCTGACTCCACCAAGCTCCTTAGCTGAGGATAGGGAGCTAGATTTGTGAGTCAGGAACGACTAGATTCAAAAAAATCCCACCGTTATGTGATTGAGGAATGCACTGGCCCTGCTACCCTTGGCCTCATAGACTCTCATGTCCTTTAAAACTCAGCTCAAGCTCTGCCCTGGGCATGAAGGCTTCCCAGATTTCCTCAGTGGCTAGTGCCCTCCCACCCAAGCAGCCTTGTATCTCTTCTGTATATACATGATTTTAAGCATGCTGTCTGCTCTAAGAGAATATAAACTTCCAGAGTTCAGATCTTTTGATCTTTGTATTTCCAGAAGCTCACATGGTGTCTGGCACATGTGGCAGGTTACTTAACCTCAATGGCTTTCCTCATCTTTAAAATGAGGGACTTGGACCAGATGGACCTGAGGTCCTTCAGCTCCAAGTTTATGATCCTACGAACCTAGGACATCTTACTTGTTTTTAAGCCTTGGACATTGTCTGAGTAGTTTCTTGTGGACCTCAGCTTCTTCATCTATAGAAGGAGGGGACTATAGCAGATGGTTTCTGAGATACCAGATTTGGAGGCAAAAAACTTGGGTTTAAATTCCACCTTACTGTGTCATTTTAGGCAAATGACTTCACTTCTTTCAGTCTCAGTGTCTTTATCTATAAAATAAGGCATTGGGCTAGATGGGCTCTGAGATCCCTTCCAATCCTAAATTCTGTGACCCTTTCAGTAATTCAACTTTGATAAAGGTCTATGGTGACTCTGCCAGGTGGGCCAGGGTCAAAATGACCAAAGAAGAGACAACTTGAAGTGATCTTAGGCAAGCTGGTTGAAAGCAAGGAATGGTCCCCTACCTTGTCCTGATCTGACTCGTACACCAAGTGTCTTGCCTCTGCTTGGGCATGGTCATAATCTTGGGGAAGAATCCAGTGCCGAATCTCCTCTTTGTCCATCTTCCCATCCTTGTTCAAATCCCGGAAATCTGAAAACTGCTCCCGTTCAGTGACCACCCAGTCTGGCTCTGGGCCATTCTCCTCATGGGCAAACATATCAGCTAGAAAGGAAGGAAATGCTAGGTTTAAAATGTTCTCTTCACATAATACTACAATCAGTACACAAGTGAAAGTTGGAGAAATCCCAACTTAGGGAAGGTATCAGCAAACCTAGAGATTTCAGGTCCTTCCTCTATTACCACCAAAGTAGACAGCTGAGATCGCAGAGTCAGTTTGATGTGATGAGAAGGAGGTGCTGACCTCGAACCCTGGGTTTTGTGACTTTGGGTAAGCCTTTCTACCCCTTCTGGGTCCCAGTTTCCTCATCTATAAGACTGAGGAGGTTGAGTTAGATGGTTTTCATGGTCCCTTTACAGATTATATATTTAGAGCCAAGAGGGATCTCAGAAGTCAATGAGCCTAGCTTCCTATATTCGGAAATGATTCACCCAGGGTCATACCACTAGTAAGTTTCTCGGGTGTGATGTGAGTCCAAGCCCTTGGACTCCCAAGCCCAGTACCCTATTCACTAGGCCATTTTAGGCCTCTAAGTCTGATTCTATAACTTCCTTCAGCCTTACTAAGCCCCACTCATGTTATTACATGCAGTATACCAGCATATAGGATTTTTTTTACAGATACCTAGGCTCTACATTGTTTCTCAAGGGCCGACCCCTAAAACCATAATAGCCAGATGGTACTGCTTGAGGGTATGGATTAAGTTGTTAGGAATCTTAGACAGCTTCTAGTCCAATTCTGATCTTACAACTCAGGATTCTGACCTTCCTGGCTTCAAGTTCCAGCTGAAATCCCACCTTCTACATCCTTCTCCTATCCCTCTTAATTCCAGTACCTTTCTTCTGTTAATTATTTCCTTTTTATTATGTATATAGCTTAGTATACTATAGTGAAGTATATTGTTTTATACGTATTGTTTCCCCCCATTAAATTATAAGTTCCTCAGGGTAGGGATATCTTTTGTCTCGTTTTATATCCCCAGTACTTAGCACATTGTCTGCCTAATATATGTTTTTGTGGGGAGCTATGTGGTGCTGTAGTGCATAGAGTGTTGCATCCAGAGTCAGGAAGATTCATCTTCCCCAGTTCAAATCTTACTTCAGACACTAGTTGTGTGACCATGGGCAAGTTATTTAAACCGTTTGCCTCAGTTTCCTCACCTGTAAAATGAGCTGGAGAAGAATATAACAAACCACTCCAGTATCTTTCCCAAGAAAACCCCATTTGGGGTCACAGAGAGTTGGACACCACTGAAATGACTGAACAACATAGACAAAAAATGTCTATTGAGTGATTGATTAAGTGATTTGCCCAAGCTCTAGGTGGAAGAGTTAAGTTTTGAACTAAGACCTTCTAAATCCAGCATCCTTTGTGCCACACCATGCTTGTCTAGTACAAAAGACAAAAACGTCCCTTCAAGCAAGGCCAACTCCCAGGGTCAGGTCCCCAGCTCCTTACCATCCCTGGGCAGAGTTCAAAAGGTACTGGACAAAGCGGGGCACAGCTAATCAATGAAGCTCCAGTGTTTATTTGAATCAACCAGCTGCCTCCTGTTCTATTCGGTCACAACTGTCAATTTGATAGCTGCCCCCCCACCCCCAACTCTGAATGCTTCCCTCGATTATGTACTAGATGAGGGAAAGACACCTGGTACACACACTTATAAGACACCTGTCAACATCTGTTATTGCAGGGAGGGAGAGCCGCCAAATGTATTTTAATTATGGAGAGCGCAGGCTTGCCTGTTATTTCTGGTGGATGTGAAAAGCGCCCAGATCTTAAGGATAAATATGATTTATAATGATAAGAAAAGCTCCGCTTTTAATTAGCATGACATGTGCTGGGCTGCAGCACTGTATGATGACAGCCTTAGAAACAGAAGAAATTTTAAGTATTTAAGCTTTCATGGATTGGAACAAGTTTTGGAAAGGAAGGAAGGCACGATAATGCTACTTGCCCAGTCAGCGTTTTGTAAATGAAAGGTATCTGGGGACACTAAAGACAGGTGTCTGAGTAAAGCAGTGGATGGGGAATGGGACCTTAAGAGTCTGGAAGACCCAAGTTCTAATTCTGTCCCAGTCATTTATTAGCTGAGTTACCCTGGCCAAATCACTTGACCGTGGTCTACCTCATTTTCCTCATCTACAAACAGAGATAATACTAGGTCTTCCAGGTGTATTGTGAGGATAAAATGAATTAATATGTGTATTAGTGTTTTGCAAACCTTGAAATGAGGTATAAAAGTTAGCTATCATAATGGGAAGCCAGTGGAAGCAGCAATAATGCCATCAGTCATAGCTACAAAATGGGACAAGATTCCTTGAGGTCAGGGACTATTTCTACTTTGTACTTGTATGCTCAATGCCTAGCACATGGGGTGATATGTTAGAGAATCACAGAATTTGAGATTTGAAAGGGACATCGGTAACCATTCAATCCAACCCTTATACAAAAGGAATTCCCCACCATAGAATGTGTGACAAGTGGTAGTCTGGCCTCCTCTTAAAGATCTCTGAAGAAAGGAGAATCCATTGCCTCTCAAGGCAGTCCATTTATTTCACTCTGGGACACCTCTGAAGCTCCTGGTTCTTCTATCCTCTGGGGTCAACCAGAACAAGTTTAACATAGTAGGCTCTTAGTAAGTGTTTATAATGAATGACTAACTTAACAAATGGCTACTCTGATGAATGAATGAATTTATTTTTAGCTTACACTGGAGCCTTATGGCCAAAGATGTGAGATAGGACCCTCAAAGTTGGGAGTAGATTATACAAATATGGAAAGGATCCTCAAAGTATAATGATGAGCTCAAACAAAAAAGAAATTTCATAGGGATAAATATAAATATACAACTTGATGCTTAGGTTAAAAAAAGTCCATTTCACAAGTAGAGACAGAAGCATCACCAATATGCCAGGTCAAGGTGAATTCACGAGAATTCACAGATGATTATCAGAATTCTGGTCTACAAATTACAGAACATAGCATGTAGACCTTTGAGATCATCTAGTTGTATAATCTGTGCATCATGGATTTAAGCCAAGATGGGATTTAGAGGTCATCTAGTCCAACCCTCTCATTTTACAAAGGAGGAAACTGAGGCCCAGAGAGGTACAATGTCTTGCCCAAAGTCATACAGCCTAATTAGGAAGATAGTCTAGGGCTTAACCACAGATCTTTACTCTCTAAATTCAGGGATCTCTCCATCTCTCTCTCTCTCTGTATATATACACACACATATATGTATATACACATACACATCACTATATATGTATATACACATACACATTAATATATATATGTGTGTCTGCATGTGTGCGTTGGCCTAAGTTCAGTCATGTCCGACATGTCATGACCCCATCTAGAGTTTTCTTGGTAAAGATACTGGAGTGATGTGCCATGTGCTTCTCCAGTTCATTTTGACAGATGAGGAAAGTGAGGTAAACAGGGTGAAGTGACTTGTCCATGATCCCACAGCTAGTAAATATCTGGGGCCAGATTTGAATTCTGGTCTTCCTGACTCCAGTTCCAGAGTTCTATCCGCTGTACCACTTGGTTGTCCTAGTACTCGGCACATAGCAGGCACCAAATATATGCTTTGTGGTTGACCATATTGAAATAACTTGGTCAAATAAGGAGAGGTGGATCTAGAATTCAGGTCATGTGACTTAATCAATAAACAGTTAAACAACATATTAAACAATAATCCAGTGCTCAATCGATAAACATTTATTAAAGCACCTACTACGTGCCAGATACTAAGTTCCGAGGATACAAAAAAAAAAGCAAAAGACAGTCTCTCTTCTCAAAGAACTCATATTCTAATGGGAGAGGTCACATGCAGATAACTATGTATATATAGTTATATATAGGATAAATTGGAAATGATCAACCAAAGGAAGGCACTAGAATTAAGGGGAATTGGACAAGCTTCCTGTAGAAGGTAGGATTTTAGTTGGAACTTGGAGGACGACTGGAAAGCCAAGGAGTAAAGATGAAGAGAAAGATCTTTCCAGGCTTTGGTGACAGGCAGTGAAAAGGTCCAGAATCAGGAGATGGAGATGCTTTTAAGTAGAGGGCTTCCCTAAGAGATTCTTGAAATATTCCACTTAGAAAAACAGAACTGTCCTTTCTGGGGGGACACCCCCATTATGTAAAGTGAGGCATAGCTGTAATTTTGCTCCGGTGTCCAGTTTTAAACCCTCCTTCCAAGAGACACTGAGCCCTGGGTCTTCCCTCTCACCCTTTGCTCATCTCCTCTCACACTATACCCAGGTGTGGACAGGACAGTTCAATAGAGGCGGTATAGAGCTGGACTTGCAATCAGGACGACCTAAACTGAAATCATAGATGCCCCACCAGCAGCTCCAATTCAATACTTACCAATGTACTCCTCCTGATCCACGAATCCGTCACCATTCTTGTCGATATCTTCCAGCGTCTCCTGAGCAGGGAAGGCAGGGGTGAAGTGGGAAGAATAAAAATGATAAACTTCTTCAATATGAAAGCAGCAAATTCTCAACTGCCTGGCTATCGAAGGCGTATCCTAAAGGGGACTATTCTTTTCATACTGGTCAACTCTCAATGACCTGCCCCAAAGCAAGGATTTAAGAGCACAGAAAAGTCCTGAAACCAAGACTAAAAAAAATTCTATTGGAATCAATTATTTATTTTTGTAGGAAATTTAATGTCCTAGCTGTGCTTTTGGAGGTTTGTTTAAATTTTTTATTCTATCTTTTGTTTTCACATTATCTACTGTTCCTGATACATTTTGACACTGTCCCATCTTTCCAGTCTTATCTCAAGTCACTCCCCTCCTTGTACTGGATCCAGTCAAGCTGATCTACTCACTGTCTAAGGTTCTTGTTTTGTTTCTGACCACTTCTGGGTCCTTGATTGTCACCTTTTATTGTTTGTTTAGAAAGCCCTCCACTTTCTGACTCCCCTCACTTCCATCATACCTTTCCTTCAAATACCACAAATGATAAGCACTCCAATAAAGCTTTCTCTGGCCCACTCTGACATTTACTGCCTGCATGACTTTGGCCAGATCGTTAACTTTTCTGTGCCTCAGTTTCCCCACCTGAAAAATGAAGGGATTGCACAAATGATTGCTAAGGTCCCTTCCCCAGCTTTAGTTCTGTGATCCTACTATTCTTTCATTCCCCTGTCCTAGCACTGTGTTGTTTCTTACCAAGACTACAATATCCTTCATGTGCTCAAACTCCTCTGGGTGCATGAAGGCAGTGAATTCCTCCCGAGTAGCTGCTTTATCACCATCAAGGTCAGCCATGTTGAACCTTCTCTCGTCACGGGGCAGCATCTTCTTAAAAGTGTGCTGATCGGATCCATCTCGAAACTCTTCTGGGTTCCCTAGATGACATGTGAAGAAAAAAATGTAGGACATGACCTCCCCAAGGGCAGGATTATCTTTGCATCCTTAGGGCCCATCACCGAGCCTGGCACACAGCAGGAGCTTAATAAATTTTTATTACTTTGGATATAAGTTCCATCACTTGCTTGAAAATTAAAGCTCCTTCTTTCTTTTCAACTCTTTAGTCACCAAGTTGAAAGGAAAAATGTTGGTTATGACCAGACTGTGGCAGGTCTCAAATGCCAGGCTAGAAAATACCATACAATTGGTTAGTTACGTCTCTCCTCTCCCCACTTCCCCTTTCTCTCCCCTTTTCTCTCTCTCTCTCTTCTTCCCCTCTCTCTCACCCTACTCTCTCTCATGGTCACCTCTCTTTCTCTTCTCTTTGTCTCCCTCTTTCTCTCTCCTCTGTCTCTCTCCCAGGACTGTAGTTTCATTTCTGTAGGGAACTTCCAGTGTGGAAACTACCTCTACTGACAGAGATTAGCAACTCATCAGTAGTGTCTTAAATCATTGCCTGGGGAACTTACTCAGGGTTATACAACCAAGGGCAGGATTTGAACCCTGGTTTTCCTTACTCTAAATCTGACCCTCTGACTATTATACCTCCTAGTGTGTTAGTCTAATCTCTTAAGGTAGAATGATATCTTGTATTTTAAAATTTTTAACATTATTTTATGTTTTATATCATTTTATATTTTTTATTTTATTTTTAAATATATGGTTGCCCAAGTGAGCAGACTTCTACCTTAAAAAAAATGTCAGAGACAGAAGTACAAAAAATCAGCCGTCATACTTCCCTAGAGAAGGGATTGAGGGATGAGGGAGAGAGACAATGTATTTGCATGTCTCCTCACTTCCAGTAGAGAGGTGGGGGACTATGGAAGCAGAATGCAATGTACACTATCAAATGTGGTTGCTTAAATGTTTGTATTGTGTTAGAAGAAAGGATTCAAGTTTGAGATTGGGGAATAGTTTTTAAAAAGATCATGTTTCCTGAAAGAAGTGATTTTAGCCACTAAAAAAATGATTGGTAGGAGAGTGTCTTACGCAAGTAATAGCCATATGTAGCCTGCTTATATTCTTCCCAGGAAATCTTCTCATCTTTGTTCCGATCGTAATCTTTCCAGACTTTTGCCACGTTTTCATAGATGTACCGTTTCTGGACCCGTTTAATCCATGTTTTCAGCTCCTCAGTTGTGACAAAGCCATCTCCATCACTATCTATTCTGCCAACAATCTTTCTGTAATGAGAAACCAGGGGTTATTGGGAGGGCAAAGGTGGTCACGGCATGGGAGAAAACAGAAAACCTGACTATCTAAGCATCTCTAGTTCAGGAAAGCTGCCAGAAGCTGCTTTTGGCTGGACCAGCATTCCCAAACTAATTTGGCCACGGAACAATGTGGGGCTTGAAACAGACGAATGGAACCCCATCGATGCCTATTGGGGGAGGAATCAGAGGGTTTGGCGTGCCTCCCAAAAAAAAAAAAAAAAAGGAAGGAAAATCCTGGAGCGAAATAAGGTACTGGCTCTGTTTTCCCACTGAAAAGCTGTTGCACAGAATACATATTTTAAATAAATACATAATATTGTATTTCACATTTTAGAGGAGAAAATGGCATTAGCATGGGATTTTTTCTCACTTAGTTGTATCCTGTGGAACTCGGGGTTTCCTGTGAACAGTTCTGGAAAATGCTGGGGAGCGGGTGTAATCATAGGAATAGCTGCACTTTGTACCTGACTTGTGTTCCCTTTTTTATTCAGACCCACATCTGTGACTTTACCGTTACTGCTGGAACCCCACCTTTCTCCCCCCTCCCAGAAAAGAACCCCACCTCTGTACCAATGCTGATCAATGCCTGCTCCTTAAACATCCTGGAAGCCCTGACCACTTAAAGGATTTCCTCTAGGTCTTACACATTTATCAATCAACATTTATTTAAGTGCTTACTATGTAACAGGCGCTGTGCCACTCACCTAGGATACAAAAATCTACTCTCTAGAAGATTAAAATCTTATCAGTTAACTCATCAGACATTTAGTTTTTATTTTGTGTAGCACCTATTGTTAGTGTATATTTCATTCCCTTCCACTGCACTGTAAGTTCCATGAAGTCAGGCACTATAGTTTACTGATCACTGCATCTCCCCAGTGGATGCTCTTAATGAATCAACAATGCAGGGAGGTTCCTTTGGAAATTCCTCTACCAAGGCAGATCTGAACCTTGCTCACTTATTGAAATGAATTTTTTCAACTGGGGAATGGAAGAAAAAGTTTGGATGAGTACCAAATAGTAACACCAACAATAACATAGAGCTCTATAGCTTACAATGTGTATTATAGACATTATTCTATTAGAGATGAACAATAAGCCTGTGGAGTAGGCACTACAGGTATCCCCATTTTACAGACATGGAGACGGAGGCCCAGAGAGATAAAGTGATTCGTAATTGGTCACATAACTACTAAGTGTCAGAGACAGGATGTGAGGCCAGGACTTCATTAGAAACTGCATTTTTTGTCTCAGATACTCTTCCTGAGGCCTGAAGGCTACAAAATCTGGTCCTGAGATGAATCATTCACAAAAATTCAAACTTCTCATATTGCTTGGTCACAATAACAGTGGACTTTGGACACTCAAGAAACACTTTCAGTCATTTCTTGTCTAGTCCTCTCAGTCAGACTCTTTGTGATCCCATTGGAGTTTTCTTGGCAGAGATACTGGAGCAGCTTACCATTTCCTTCTCCAGTTCACTCTACAGATGAGGAAACTGAGGCAAACTAGGTGAAGTGACTTGCCTAGGGTCACATAGCTAGTAAGAGTTCAAGGCCACATTTGAATTCAGATCTTCCTGACTCCAGGCCAGGCACTCTATCCACTGCACCACCAAGCAGCCCTTAGCATAGCATAGTAAGAGAATGGGCCTGAAAGATAAGAAGACCTGGGTTCAGATCCCACCTTAGAAACACATTGGCTGAATTACCTCGGGCAAATAACATTTTTCTCTTCTTTTCTTTTAAAAATGTATTTATTTTTATTGCAGCATACAGTATTTTTTTTATAAGATTTTGAATTTTAAATTTTTTTCCCTCCTTCCCTTTCCTCCTCCCTAAGACAGCAAGCAATCTGCTATAGGTTATCCATGTGCAATCACGGGAGCACAGCAAATCACTTTTAATTCCCTCAGCATCCCAGGAAATTCTCCAAGACAGAGTCCCCCAACAGCTGCCAGTCTTCGTTGGTACAGAGAGTTTATGCAACAAGAGCTCCCTGCGCCAAAGAAATCACACGTCTATACCAAAAACCAGAGACAGTCCCAGAATCTCATGAGTTGAAAGGGGTCATGGGATCACCGATCTGAAGCTAGACAGAAGCTCAGAGGCCAAGATCGCCCTCTTAGATGAGCCCCTAATAAGTTTTCTTCCAGTTATCTTCTAGGAGAAGTCCCCTGAGAGAGAACCTATCCCACCTGCGGAGGCAGACCACTCCCCTTCTGGATGGCTGAAATCGTTAGGAAGTTTAGCCTGACAATAAGCCCAAACCGTACTCCTCACACCTGCCATACAGCGTTCCCATAGCTGTGCCCTCTGGGACCAAGTCTATTCCCCCTTCCACGTGACAGACCTTCAGATACTTCAAACCGCATTCGATGGCTCCCCTGAGCTTTCTCCAGGTTAAACATCCTTGGTTCCTCTAATCAGTCCTGATATAGTATGACCCTGCGGGCCCTCTGTTCTCCTCCTTCAGATGGTCTCCAAAGGAAGGCAATCAAGTCACTTAACAGCCTGGGACAAGCACTAGAGTGAGCTATGGATCCTTCCATTGGACCAATGAGTTCCATGAGGGCTGGACAAAGTGTGTTCAAGCCAACTCACACCAGCTCACAGAGCTGACTGCTAAGTTTTCAGTGGGAGCCTTTATACCTTGGAAATAAACAAACACATATCTGGGCTTGCGTTATTGTTTTTGTTAATTGTCTAGACTTAAGAAAATGTTGGAGGAGCAGCTAGGTGGTGGCAAAGCAAATAAATCACCAGTCTTGGAATCAGGAGGATCTGAGTTCAAATCCAGCCTCAGATGCTAGCTGTGTGACCCTGGGTGAATCCTTTAAGTCCTGTTACCTTAAAAAAAAGTGATGAAGAAGACTGATTTTTTAAAAGACTTAGTTAAACATTGACCAACACATCCCTGGAGAAAAGACTGGGTTTTGTTGATCTCTAGGTGTTCCCAGAAAGGATGGTGCAATGGATAGAGCACTGGGCATAGAGTCAGGAAGATCCAATTCAAATATGGCCTCAGACACTAGGTGTGTGTCAATGCTTATTTGATCTAAGTTCCCAGTCTTTAAAATGGGGGCACAATGGAGAAGGAAATAGCAAAGCACTTCAGGATCTTTGCCAAAAAAAACCCAAATGGGATCATAGAGTTGGACGAGACTGAATGAACACCAACAATGTGTTCTCAGTAGGTACTCATTATGATTCTACTGGTACAAGACCTTCCAGGAAGAAATTTCTCTTCCAGCACAGTTCATCACCTTCTCTGGACCTTCCAGTCTTAGAGATCTACTTTGGGCATTGAGACTTTGGTTAAGTGTAGCTTACTTGTAGAGCACTGAAGGATTAGATCTCAATGCACTTATTAAATAGTAGTTTTATAGAGTCACACAAGTCAGTTTATATTGGAGGAGAAACTCAGACCAGATCATCCTGATTCCCCAAGCCTGGTTTCTGACAAGCAGCTGGAGGGCTCAGCCTGCTGAGTTCTTGATTCCAAATTCCAAATTCCTCCTGCTTCCACCATTCCGAACATATCTGATGCTCCAGGCCCACTAATGAATGGGTCTTGAACCCTGCAGAGGAGGGGCCATCAAAGATCTTCATTGTTAAATCAAAACCAGAGGGTGGAGTGGTTGGGTCTCCCTTGGTAAAAAGAAAGATGGAATTGTTGGTACTTATGATTTTGAAGGCCAGAAATTGGCTTTCAAGGGAGTTCAGCAGATAGGATATCTAGCCATGACTTATTATTTACTTACAAATCTCCAAGGAAAAGGTTAGGCTGGAAGATTTGAAAGCAGAGTCCACTGGTACTGTGGACAGAGAGATGGCCTTGGAGTCAGGAGGTCCAGGGCTCAAATCCTGCCTCAGATATTTAATGCTGGTATGACTCTGGGGCGAGGTCTGTAGTAGAGGAAGGACTTAGTTTCCCCATTTTACAAATGGGGATATGTAGACTACCTGCCTCACAAGACTGCGATGAGGTCTAAATGAGATGATGGTATAAAGCACCACCTACCCCCATACTTTCCACAAATGCTGGTGGTACAGTGGTCAGGGCTCTTCTGATTTATTCCCCAATTAGCTTCAAAATGCCTGAGCCCAAAGTTCTGACACCTTCTACTTACTACTTTCCCTCTGGTGTCCAAACACACAGGCCCAAGGGAAAGGACCTTGAGTGGGGGGTAGTGGAATGACTCATATATCTGGCATCAGAGGAGCAGGGTCCAAATCCTGCCTCTGAGCCTTATTGCTTGTGTGACCTAGGAAAAGGCACTGAAATTTCCTGTGCCTTAGTCTTCTCTTCTGTAAAATGACAGGGCTGGATGCAATGGCCTCTCAATCCTTTCCCAGTCTCTACAAGCCTATGATATTCATTTGGGAAAAGTTATGCAGCATAATGGAAAGAGGGTTTGGAGTCAGGAGAGACCCAAGTTCAAATTCTGCCTAGAATACTAGAAGAGTATCCACAAGCAAGTCAATGAACCTTTCTAAGCCTCTTTCTGCTTATCTGTAAAATGGGTGTGATAATACAGTGCCTACAACACAGAACTGTGATGAAGATCAGGTGAATGGGAAGTACTGTGAAAACGCCACTGAACAATCCCTGAAGGATCTCCAGGTGGAATTCCAGAAATAATCAACTTGAACCCACCATTCCTCCCAAAGCCAAGAGAGCAAGTGACATTTATTATAGAGGCTTTTTCAGGCTCACAGAGTGATTTGCACACCTCATTTCACTGGCTCTCCACAACAACCTACATGAAGTAGACACTGTGTATTAACATCTCCATTTACAGATGAAGAAACCAAGACGGAGAATCATCATAATTGGCCCTGGGTTCAAATTCCAGCTCTACTAGTTACCACTTGGCGCTCAGAGTAAGTCATTTCTATGGAAAATGGGAGGGTTGGTTCTAAAGCACCGCCCCCCCCCTTCTACCCACGAATCTGACTAAGCATCAGAAGTGGACATCAAGCCCAGCGCTTTTCTGACTCTGGGTCCTGACTTTTCCTGCTAGAACATGCAGCTTTTCAGGACCCCAACAATCTGCAGCCGGTGACCAACACATAAGATTCTAGAAATCATTTAAGTTCAAAATCAACCTTTCATTTTCCAGGGGTCCAACCACCTCTTAATGGTAACGGGTCACCTGACAGTATAAGAGGGAGGAGGGAGAGGAGTTCTGGAAGAACTTTTCCCTGGGAAATCGCCGTCAAATTCCCTATAGTGTTTTCTGATTTTGTTGAACTTCGGATCACATTAATTAGTGCAGGGGTAGGGAACCTGCGAGGGACCTCGAGGCCACCCCACCCCTGACCAGCAGGTAGGGGTAGTGGGAAGCTTACGACTTTGGAGCCCGGGCTGAATGCCAGCTTCTGTGCTTAATCTGTGTGACCCTGGGCAAGTCATTTCTTCTCTCTAAAATAAAGGAGTGAGACTACATGATCACGAAGGTCCCTTTCAGTTAATTCAGCTGAGAAAGATACCGCCTCATTTCCCTCCAATCCCTCAAACTCCTGACAGAGGTTGGGAACTGCCTAAAATCTGCATTCGTCTTGGCGGCTGGATAAGGAGTTACTGTAACTTTCTTTAAAAAAAAAAAGGTTGAAGACTCCTCGGGGCAGTTAGAAACTTGTTCCTTTGTCATCCCCCTCCTGTCCCCTCCCCTCTGATGCAATAATAGGGGGTGAGAGGGGAGGCCGAGAGGGAGCTCTCCCTTTTCTTCCCTCCCTTCCTCTGCCACGTTATCACTTATCAGGGGAGGGGAGAAGGGTTTCGTTTTTCTGGTGCAGACAAGTTAGGGGAGCACCCCAGACCCAGCCGAGGCCCGGGATCCCTTGAGATCGCCCTGCCCACTCTGGTCCTCACTGCTCCCAGGGGCCTCTCTCAACTCTGTCCCAAGTCCCAGTCAGGCCCGGCCCGGTGGGCAGTCCCAACGCTGCCCTGCCCAGAGCCCTGCCCCCGGACCAGCCGGGGAGCCGGACTCACTTTCTCTTTGCCCCGGAGGGTTGGGGCTCCTAATACCTGCCCCGCCGGGTCTCCCTCGTGCCCCCGGGGTCCCGGCCTGCCCGCCTCACCCCAGCCTCTCCTTGCTCTCCTCCGGGGTAAGCTGATCAAACGTTTTGGCCTCCTCCTTGCCCAGGAAGGCCTCGTGGTCGTACTGGAAGCTCTGGTTGTCCTCGGCGGGCCGCTCGCCCAGCTCCGAGTCGGGCCGCACCACGCGCTCCTTGCGCACCGTGGGCTTAGCCTGCAGCTGTCCGGGCCCCAGCAGCAGCAGCAGCAGCAGGATGCCCAGCCCCGGGCAACCCAGCGCCATGGTCCGTCCTGCGGCCGCGGCCGGAGAGGAAGGAGCCGCGAGGGAAGGGAGGCGGAGGGAGGGCTCTACAGGGCCGGGCTGGGCTGGGCTGGGCTGCGCGGGGCCGGGCCGGGCTGGGCTGGGCTGCGCGGGGCCGGGCTGCGCGGGGCTGGGCCGGGCTGGCCTGGGCTGCGCTGGGCTGCGCTGCGCTGAGCTCGGCGCGCTGTCTAGGGCGCCAGGCGCAGTCTAGGACTCCCCTGCACCGCGGGCGGGGTAGTTCCTAGGAGGAGGGGGTACGGAGAAGGGGCGGGGACGGGAACAGGCTTGCCCTCCCCCCGCCCTCCGAAGGGCCCGCCCCTCCTGCCTGTACGGGGCTGGCAAGGGGAGAATCCTCCCTGGAATGGGCACAGACCGAATTTGGGCTTTTTCACACACGTGCGCAGAGCTGTGTCCATTGGACCGGATCCGGGCTAGGGGTGGGGGCAGAGGAGGAGAGAGCAGCGCCACGTAGCCGGACCCGCTGGGAGGGAGAGCCGGAGGAGGCAGGGCGCAGAGGGGCTGGGAGAGGGGGAGCTGGGGCTAGGGGCAGGGGATGAGCTCTGTGCCCCTCCCCTGCCTGCTGTAGAGAAGGGGAGGCGGGACGGGATGGAGGAAACAACACAGAAAGACAAGTACAAAAAGTGGTCACAGATGTTGGGAATGGAATCCCCACTTTTCATTTCCCCTTGCGCCCGAAACTAAATCCCACCAAGCCAGCATTGCAGTCTACGGCCAGTAAAATGGAAGGCACTGAACATTTCTTGTTTTGTGCTTTACATCAACACACAACCCTCAACCCATAGCATTGTAGATTTAGAGCTGAATGGAACCTTAGAGACAAGTCTCTTCACTTTATACCTGAGGAAACTGAGGCATTAGAGGCAGGAGGCGGCTTGCCGACGTCCACACAGGTAGCAATGGGGGCAAAAAACCAAATTTGCACTCAGATCCTTTCACTTCCAATCCAGTATTCATTCCACGGTACCAAGCTGCCTCCAGTAATAAAGTTGTTTGAATTACCTGGAGGTAAGTCACTCACACAGGACCACAAAGTAAATGAGTAGGAATCTGAACCCGGAATTCAGATCTCTCATTCTATTCCTGACAACAGTGTGTGTGTGTTCTTTTTATATCCTTAACTCCTACCACAGTGTCTCGCACATAGTAGGTGTTTAATTCAAACTCAACTCCATTCAGATTAAGTATTCATTAAGGACCTACAGCGAGAGAGTCGGTGTTAGGCAGGGCCTGGAGATATAAAGATTGTGAAACAGAATTAGTACTGAAACAACTTTCATCCTCCCAGGGGATGTGGCAGCAGAGCGGGGGAAAAGAAGAGAAGAGATACTGTTTCAGTCAATCAACACGCATCTGTTAAATTCTTCCTGGGGGCCAGGATCTGGGCTAGGCTCTGAGCCCTCAGGAAACTCAAATTCTAATGTGACTGACAACATGTAAATAAACACTGTACCTCTTATTTTCTTTCTTTTTTAAAAAAATATATTTAATTGTTTTTTACTAATGACATGTAAAAATATTTTTTAACATTCATTTAAAAAAATTTGAGTTTCAACTTCTCTCCCTTCCTTCTTCCTACCTCCCTCATTGGGAGGGCAAGCAATCTGATGTAGGTTGTGCAGTTGTGCAAAATAGAGTTCCATATTAGTCATGTTGTGAAAGAAAACACAAACCACAAAAAATCAAAAATAAAAAAAGTTTTTTTTAAAAAAAGTATATTTTGATCTGCATTCTGATCCCATTCTTTCTCTGGAAAAAAAAGGACAGAAGAAAAGAAAGAATGGGAAAATAGTATGCTTCAGTCTATTCAGACACTATCAGTTCTTTCTCTAGAGGCAGACAGCATTTTTTATCATGAGTTCTTTTGGGTTGTTAGATCATTGTACTGCTGGGAAGAGCTAAGTCTATCATAAATGATCATTGCTCAATGTTCTCCTGGTTTTGCTCATTTTAACTTTGCATCATTTCATTTAAATCTTTCCAAATTTTTCTGTGAACATCCAGCTCATCATTTTTTTGTTTGTTTTTTTCCAAATGTATTCATTTATTTGTTTTTAGTTTTCAAAAATCACTTCCACAAATTGAAAATTTTCTCCCCCTCCTACCTTTTTCCTTCTCCAAGATGGCATGCAGTCTTATATGGACTCTACACATACATCCTTATTAAATACATTTTCAAATTAGTCATGTTGCATAGAAGAATTAAAACGGGAGAAATCATGAGAAAAACAAAACAAAACATAACAAAAGAGAACATAGTCTGCTTCATTCTGCATTCCAATTCCAGTGCTTTCCAAAAAATAGTTTTTTCTCTGGATGTGGATGGCATTTTGCATCAAGAGTTCTTTGGAAATGTTTTAGGTCCTGTGAAGGGCTAAGTCTATCAAAATCAGTCCTTGCACACTGTGGCTGTTACTGTGTATAACGTTCTCCTGGTTCTTCTCACGTCACTCAACATCAGTTCATACAAGTGCCTCCAGGCCTCTCTGAGTTCTTCCTATTCATCATTTTTTATAGTACAATAGAATTCTATTACATTCATATATCACAGCTTGTTCAGCCATTCCCCAATTGATGGGCATCCCCTCAATTTCCAGTTCTTGACCACCACAAAAAGAGCAGCTATAAATATTTTTGTACATGTGGGTCATTTTCTGATCTTTATGATCTCTTTGGGATAGAGTGGTATTGCTGCATCAAAGTTTATGCATATTTTTATAGCCCTTTGGGAATAGTTCCAGTAGTTCCGAAGTGCTCTCCAGAATGGTTGGATCAGTTCACAGCTCCACCAACAATGCATTAGTGTCTCAGTTTTCCAACACATCCTTTTCAACATTTGTAATTTTTCTTTTCTGTCAAATTAGTCAATCTGATAGGTGCGGGGTAGTATCTTAGAGTTATCTGAATTTGCATTTCTCTAATCAATAGTGATTTAGAGCATTTTTCATATGGCTAGAGATAGCTTTGGTTATTTCATCTGAAAACTACCTGTTCATATCCTTTGTTCATTTATCAGTTGGAGACTGGATCTTATTTTTATAAATTTAACTCAGTTTTCTATATATTTGAGAAATGATGCCTTTATCAGCCAACTTGTTATAAAATATTTTCATGGTTATGATTATTGTATATTTTCCTCCATCATGTTTCCCCCGTGTTTATCCTACTCTCCTTTAACTGTCCATCCTCAAAAATGTTTTGCTTCTGACCACTGCCTCCTCTAATCCTCCCTCCCTTCTATTAGCACCCCTTTTCTCTTATTGCCATCCCCTCCCACCTTTCTTTGGAGTAAGATAGATTTCAATACCCAAATGAAAGTGTATGCTATTCCCTCTTTGAGAAAATTCCAGTAAGAGTAAGGTTGAAGCGCTCCCTCCTACCTCTCACATCTTCCTCTCCACTGTAAAATTTGAGAGAGCTCAGTACTTTCTCTGCCATCTGGGCTGTGCCCCCTCATTCTTAGGATTTGGGAAGAGCACCATTTACATCAGGATGCTTAGACAAAATAGTGGATAATAGGTGATGTCTTGGCTCACTTGTGAATTGGATTTAAGTGAAGTAGAGTTGTGTGAAGTCATCACTTCACTCTCTCTTCCAAAGACATCAAAGTCCAGTAGCAGGACAAAAGTTAAGATGATTGGTAATGGCCCCGAATGCTGTGGATGACCTTGGCTTATTTGATGTCTGACCAAGCCCTAAAAACTCAGTAGAGCTTGTTCCAACCACCTTCATTGCCTTAAGAACAAATTATTCTTATCTGACTATTCCACCAGGGGAAGTCTTCACATGCTAGGGGTAGACATCCCCGTAAGAGACACACCTGTGGTGTGAAGGCTTGCTGAGACCTTTTCAGGTCTGCTCATCCACCTTTGGTTCATCTTACTCTCATTTGTGGCTCCAAGAAGCTGTAGCATGTGCAGAGGTCACACCCTGGTAAAAACCCTCTAGGCAGATGGGCTAAACGCTGAGGGTAGCCGACAGACATTAGATATTCTGAGAGGGAGGGAATGGGGGGGGGGAACTGAAAGGTCTGCAGAAAGTAAGATTAGATCTGAGTCTTGAAGAAAGTCAAGGAAGCCAAAAAGCAGAAGTGAGGGGAAGGGATATTCCAGGTATGGACAAATAAGTCAGGAGATAGAAGGTCCTGTGCCAGATTCTGCAAATTAGGCTGGATTATATAGTGTATAGAAGCAATTCACATGTAAGAAGACTGAAAATAGAGGTGAGAACCCCATTAGTAAGAGCCTTAAATGTCAAAACAAGGATTTTATATTGGATCCAGGAGTAAATAGGGAGCCACATAGTAGGAAGATGAGGCAAGGAGGATGGAGGGCAATGTGGTCAGATCTTCATTTTGGAAAAATCACTTCAGCAGCTGAGTGTGAATTGAATTAGAGTGTCGATAGACTAGAGACTGATTAGAAGGCTGTTGCAATAGTCCTGGTGTGAGAAGAGATAGCCTATGTTAAGATGGCGGCGTGTAATTACAAAGAAAGGGACATATATGAGAGATGTTCTTAAGGTAGAAATGACAAGATTTGGCAAGAGGTGGGATATGTGGAATGAGTGCAAGTGTGGAGTTGAAGATATCATCAAAACTGGGTGCCTGGGTGACTGGGAGGAAAAGAAGAGCATGTTTGGGGTTCAATGTCCTAGGCTATTCTCCATCAGGATAAAAGAGGAATCATGATAAAAATGGTAGGTGTACTCACTGATGGAAGTGGAAGAAAAGTTTTTGAAGACGTGGATGGTTAATAGCAGTCTCCCCCCACCCCCACCCCCAAACCCTTGGTCCCAAAGGCCTCCATCACTTCAAGCTTTAATTATTGCAATAGTCTACTCAGTGAGGGGGTGGGGTGTCTACCTGTCTCAAGACCCTCCCTACTCCAGTTCATCCTCCATTCAGACACTAAAATTATTTTCCTAAAATGCAGGTTTGATCATGTCAACTCCATACACACACACACACACACACACATTCACACACACACACACACACACACACACACACACACACACACACACACACACACACACACTCGATAAAGTCCAGTGGTTCCCTATTGCCTCCAGGATCAAATACAAAATCTTGTTTGACTTTCAAAGCCTTTCATAACTAAACCCGTTTTCGAGTCCTCCTTCACCTTACTCCCCCACATGTACTTTTCAGTTCAGTGACACTGACCTCCTGGATCTTTGTCTCAGGAGACACTCCACCTCTCAGCTCAGGGCATTTTCTCTGGCTGTACCCCATGTTCCCTCCTCTGCTCTGACTACTGACCTCTTGACTTTCTTTAAATTCCATTTAAAATTCCACCTTCTACAGGAAGCTTTCCCAAGCTCTCTAAATTTCAGTGCCTTTGCTCTCTTAATTATTTCCTATTTATCCTTGATATTGTTAATTTTGTATTTGCTTGCTTGTTTTGCATAGATTAGATAGTTAGATTATAATTTCCTTCAAAGCAGGGATTATTTTTCGATCTTTTTTTTAAAGTAACCCTAGCCTGGCTTATAGAGGTTGATTGATTTATTGATAAGGTAAGGGATATAGGTGCAGGTCCCAGCAGTCAAGGCAGAGGGGACAGTGTGACTTGTCTGGTGCACGATGACTGCTGTCTCCTGGGATGCCCTGCTGTTTCTGCTCCACTTGATCATCTGCTTTCTGAGTGGCTTTTGGGGGAGGGGATGGCCAACCCCTCTTGACAGGAGTTGCCTCCCTAGATCATGGCTGTGAGGACTAGGCTGGATGAAAGCAGGACCAGTGGTCTGAGGAGCTGCCTCACCCAGGGCTGTCCTGCCTCTCTAGAGTTCAATAGAATTGATCTCCTTTGGAATCCTACGGACTTTGTCCATCTAATGACATTCTTAAAAGTCATCTCTAGGCATCACTAGACTGCTAAAGGGGTTCATCACACACACGCAAGCACGCATGCACACACACAGGTTAAGAACCTCTGTGACTCACTTTTATATTACAAGGCAGTTTCTCCAGGTAGTATCGTGGAACAGACCTTGGGGAGAAAGTGACTTCGAAAGGTAGTCACCCAAAAAATCTCATACAAGTAGCAGGACCTAACTGTTGCAGACAGGATGAGAAAAACTGCACTGACCTTGGTTGGGAGAAGGGGGAGATCCTTGGCAAAAAAAAAAAATGTCTCTTCTTTGTAGAGACTGATAAATGGGTGAACCTGTGGTCAATCCAGACCTTTCCTCTCCTCTTGAACTTTTCCCACCATATAATACATGCAAAATACACACACATGCACACAAACCTTGAAAACCACTAGCCCGATAATCTGCGCACAGGGTGACTTCACCCTTGGGACCCATCTAATCAGGAAGAAGATAAGAACAGCTTGTATGTGATAGCCTCCTTTCTCCCAGGCTCCTTCATTGACAGGGGTTATCACATTGCCCTTCTGACATCCTTGTGGGTTCATCAAAAATCATTCATCAGCAAAGTCCCAACCACAGCGATCTCTCCCATCCTCGTAGTTCCCTGTTACGTTGCGCTTATCTTCCTGGCCTTCGCTGTCGCTTTCGGTCTCCTCACTCCCATGGTCCGACCCCCCACAGAGCCAGTGAGCCATCAGAAGTCCTGGGATCCTGGATCCTCAGAGCAGAGGCACCTGTGTGGTTTCTCTCTGTATCTTTCCCAGAGTTGAGAACAGAAGATTAATGTTTGTGCAATGAATGGGTGCCAAGTGTATCCATCACCTGACGGAAAAAGTTCCCCCATAGGGCTGTCTTTTTGGGGTACAGTATTTTCACATCCACCTTGGAGAGGAGTTTTCAAAAACGATTCTTTTCCTAAGGATATTGGTGTAGGGGATTGAGGGCTGGCCTCACAGTTAAGGAACCCTAGGTTCTAGTCCCACCTAGGAGGCTTGTTTGGTCATGTGCTTGGCTTCTTGGTGCCCCCAGACAATTCTCTCTTACTCCAAGTTGCAGAGCAGCTAGGTGCTGATCAGCAATGGGAGGAATTTTCTCATAGAGATTTCCCTATAGCAACGAAATCAAAGACAGATAAAAAAATGAATGAATGAATTGCCTCCCCAGTCCTAATCCTGCCCTAGAGTAACCTTGGAGTTTTTACAACTATAGGTTTTAGGACTGAAAGGGACTTCAATGGGCATGAATAGAGTCTTGGATTCAGGACGACCTGAGTTCAAAACCTGCCTCAGAGGCTTACCAACTGTGTGACCCTAAGTGAAAGTCACTTAATTTTCTTCCAGCCTCAGTTTCCTCATCAATCTATCAATCAATTAATAAACATTGAGTAAGCCAGGTTCTATGCTAAGTATTGATGTGCTAAGCTCATCAATAAAATGAAGCTGACAGCTAGATGTATGATCTTAAGATAGGATGGCATAATGTAAAGAGTGTTAGATTTGAAAGTCAGAAGATCCGGGTTCAAATCTTAGTTTTGGAAATTATTACATATTTGACTTAACCCCTCTGGATCTAAATTTTCTCAGCTATAAAATAAAAGATTTGGACTAGTTAATGTCTAAGATCTCTTCAATGAGATCCTCTTACTTTTCAGATGAAATTCAGAGAGGTTACTTTACTTATGCAAGGTCCCAGAAGAACCAAGTAAACTTTTCTCCCCAGTTTTTTTTTTAACATTTTTATTTAAAGTTTTGAATTCCAAACTCTATTTCTCCCTCCCTGTTGTCCTCTTCCCCCTCCCTGAGATGCCAAGCAATTGGATATAGTTTGCACATGTGCAATTAGGTAAAACATTTCCATTTTAGTCATTATGTACAAGAAGACTCAAATGAAAGAAAGAATGAAGAAAAGAAAGGAAGAAAAAAGAAAGAAAAAATAGCATGCTTCAGTCTGTATTGAATCAATAATAATTCTTTATCTGACGATGGATGGTAAGTTTCACCGTTCATCCTTTGGGATTGCTTTGGATTGTTGTGCTCCCAAGAATAGCTGAGTCATTCACAGTTCTTCCCCAAACAATATTGCTGTTACTGTCTACGATATTCTCCTGGTTTTGTTCATTTCATTATGTATCAGTTCATGGAAGTCTTTCCAGCTTTTTCTGAAATTATTCTTCTAGACTCACGTAAACTTTTGTTGAATGGATTGAAGTGAAATTAAAAGAGTGGTCTTGCCTTTGGATTGATGGTTGTGGGCATGGTCCCAGAGTTCCATCACTGGGAGATCCTCTTACTTAGACTCATAGGGCCCCAGTGAGCCATAGTCAGTCAGCCCTTAAACAGCCTTCCAATGTGGCACACTGGCTTTCTTTGGAGGTCAGACATAGTGAGCTTATGAGATAGAGCTTGAGACTCTCTATTTCAGGGTCATGGGTTCAAGCCTAACATTGGGCATGATCATTGAGGAAACTGTGTCCTAGGTAGAAAGAACATTGGATTTGGAATTAGGGAATGTGGGCTCAGATCTCAATTGTGGTAATTATCTCCCTGTGTGCCCTGGAGCAAGTCATTAACTTGGTTTGTCCTTAGTTTCTTCATCTGTAAAATGAGTGGGTAGGTTAAATGACCTCCACAATGCCTTCCCGATCAAAGCTGTGAAGGAACGACCCAGTCTGTGAGTGAACAAGTGTTTATTATTTGTTATTGTTACTCATTCATTTTCAGTCATAGTTCTTTGGGACCCATTTTGTTTTGTTTTCTGGCAAATGGGCGTGGTTTGCTATTTTCTTCTCCAGCCCATTTTATACATGAGAAAACTGAGGCAAACTGGACGATGTGACTTGCCCAAGGTCATGCAGCTAGAAAGAGTCTGAGGCCGGATTTGAATTCAGGTATTCCTGACTACGGACCCAGCACCATACCACCTAGTTACCCTTAAGCATTTATTCAGTGCTGACTACATGGCAGGCACTATCCTGCGGATACCAAGAATGGCAAAAATTTGGCTTTTACATTCTAGTGGAGGAGACAATATGCAAAAACGATTGTGCATGCAAGATCCATTCAGTGTAAACAGAAGGTAACGTCGAAGCAAAGAGATGGTATGGAAGGAGGCTTAGGGGCAGTAGACTTGTAGAAGGTGGGATTTGAGCTAGAAAAGTTAGGCAGTAGAGATGAGGGGTATTTCAGACAAGCCTTCAATACAAAGCCACAGAGAGGGAATACTCTGTGTGAGGGGAAGTGAGCAGGCCTGAGTGTAGGACAACAATAGTGCTGCTAGCTTACATTTATATAGTACTGTGCGCCAGGCGTTGTGCAAAGCACTACAAGTTTTACCTCGTTTGACGTTCACAACAACCCTGGGAAGTAGATAGCACTATTATCCCCATTTTACAGAAGAGAAAACCGAGACAAGCCAAGTCACTTGCCCAGGGTCGCACAGCTACTAAGTGTCTGAGGCTGGATTTCAACAGAACAAAGTTACTCTTTTCTTTACATGTAATTGGGGAGGGGAGGTGGAATAAAATATTATTTGAAATTTTAAAAAGAAACTCATTGTTCTTACTTTCTTCTCCAAGTCCCACCCCACCAAGAAAAGCTGACCTCCTAAGTAAATTCAGTAGCAGCTCCAAGACTATCAGTCCCATCACCTGTCAGGATGCCTGAAATTCCACCATTAGTAATACATTACTTTGGAACATGAAGGCTTTGCCATCTTTGGAGATTCATATTAAAGGGCAAATTGCCCCTGGATGACGTTACCCTGAAATTCACCCCTGAGTATCTTATTAGATGAGAGGATCTGAGTCTCTCAGATGAAGACCCTGAGGAGGAATAACTGGATGAAGGAGGGAGGGAGAAAGAAAAAAGGGACTACAAGATGCAGAGGGTGGGCACTAAACATGTTTCACAACTTTGTATTTTTTTGCTCCATCCAATTCTGAATCCTTAGGATTGGTCTGACCTTTGGGAAGGAGGGCCAAAGATCATTTGCTGCCCCTAAGTTTATCTCAAGGTCACAGCCCGATGATTGTGTCAGCAGATGGCTCCTGAGGGGATTGACCGAGCATTCTGGCACTGCACTATGCTCGGAGCACTTTGAATGTTTTCCTGTCCCTTCTCTCCTTCCTATTTGGGAGTGGGGGCCAGGGGTAGGAGGAAGGCAGCATGGTTCTTTCGCCAAAGAAGGTCAAAGAGTTCTTCTTCCAAACAAGCATCAGCCATGGTGATTTGATGCCCGGGTCTTAGGCTCACAAGCCTCTAATTTTCTCTTTTCCTTTTTTATCAGATTTTTCCTGTGTACATTAATGACCCCGGCATGTTGTCCTATCTCAGGCTGGGGCCCTGTTTCCACGGCAGCAAAGGAAATGGGGGTCAGAGAGAACAATAGCAGGGTGTGGAATGTGATTTGTCTGGTTCTTGTACCAATCAGCTGTCCGGAAAGGCAAATTTCATATTGGATGAAGGAAAAGTAGACTCTGTCCTTGGGGAAATTGTGATTTTATCTCTTTTTGGTGAAGTCATCAGGTCTCTAACCAATTCAGTACCTTTGCCAAGAAAACCCCAAGGGGGTCATGAAGAGTTGGACATGACCAAGACTCAACAACAAATAATCACAACGATAGCCACAAGAAGTCAGGTCTCTAACCCTAGCCATGTGGTCATGGACAAGTTGCTTAACCCCTCAGCCTCTGGCAATGGTCTAAGGCTGCACTCAGGGAGGATTTTAATGTACTGAAATTTCAACATGAGTCAGCAGTGTGATAGGAGAGCCAAAGAAAGCTAATGCAAGCCTAGGCTTTCTTAAGAACGGTGAGGTGATAGTCTTGACATTTTCTGCCCTGCTCAAGTGATATCCAGAGGATGATGCTCAGCTCCACGTGTCACAGGTTAAGAAGGACATTTGGTCAGACAGAAAACGGTCAGTGGGATGGGACAGCTGTCTTCAAGTACTTGAAGGGATGTCAGATGGATGGGGGATTCTATTTGGTCTCTTTTTGGCTCATGAAGGGTAGAATCAAGAAAAATAGGTGGAAGATGAGGAGGTAAATTGAGGTTAGATGTAGGGAAAAACTTCCTAACCATGAGAGCTGTCCCAAAGTAGAATGGGATACCTAGAAAGGTGATGGGTTTTCCTTCCTTGAGGGTCTTCAAGTAAAGGCTCTACGTGATAGAGGGTATTTCTTTTGTGTATGGATTGGATGCTCATTAAGATTCCTTCCAACTCAAAAGTTCTGAGATTCTGTGATTTATCTATGTAGTGATAAAACTGGCTGCTAGAACACATTTTATACTTGTTATCTCTAACAATAGGGTCCCTGAAAACTCTGAAAACCCCATCTCTGGAGTCCCTTGCTACTTTTCTCAAGTTCATTGTGGGCTGTCTGAATTAATCATTTCTCTAGATCACACTGGGCATTCTCATCTGTGTTTATCTCTATTTACAGACTGCACAGGTCACAATACATTAAACCAAGATATAAAAACCAATGTAAATAGTTCTTTAGGTATTTCCAGATGGGTGTAAACTTCTAGAGGAAATTTTAAATTCCCCCCAATTTCCAGTCCCAATTCTTGTCCCCTGCCCAGCGTAATATAAGAGAAACGGTCATTTTAGAACTCAGGGCCTGGTGACAAATGCTTACATTTTCATCATGGAGTTTGGTGGAAGGCTCTTGAGAAAGGCTAAAATTAATCAAACAGTGAGCTTTTATTAAGTACCTACAATGTGCTGGACTGAGCTAGCTTACATTCAACTGGAGAAGACATTGTCATAGAGAAGTAAATATAAGATATAGGGTCAGGATAATTACTGGACCTCTGATTTCCTAGAGGTTAAGAGAGGAAAACCTCTCTCTCTCAGCAGATGGGCACCTTCTCAGAAATTCATAGTCTTAAGGAATTCCCTAAAATACTGAAAGGTTAAAAAACTTGCCCAAGGTAAGTCTATACAGCCATCCTTCATTTTATTGCACCTTGTAAATATTGCATATTTCACAAATTGAAGGTTCATGGCAACCCTTGACACCAGGACACCATTTTTCCAACAACTCATGGTCACATCATGTTGCTGTGTCCTATTTTGGTCATTCTCACTGTAATTTCAACTTTTTCATTATTATATCAGCTTTGGTGATCTGTAATCAGTGATCTTTGATGTTACTACTATCATATTTATTCTGGGGTGCCACGAACCCTGCTCACATAAGATGGTGAACTTAATTGATAATGGTATGTGTGTGTGTGTGTGTGTGTGTGTTCTGACTGATCTACTCACTGGTTATTCCCATCTTTCTCCCTCTCCTTGGGCCTCCCCATCCCCAGAGACATGACACGATTGAAATTAGACCAATTAATGACCCTACAGTGGCCTCTAAGTGTTCAACTGAAAGAGTCAGTTGATGTGGCAAACTTCATTGTTATCTAATTTTAAGAAATTGCCACAGCCACCCCAAACCTCAACAGCCATCACTTGAACAGTCAGCAGCCATAAGCACTGAAGCAAGACCCTCCATCAAAAAAGATTCAGATAATGGTTAGCATTATTTTTTAGAAATAAAGTATTTTAACCGAGATATGTACATTTTTTTAGATATAATATTATGACACACTTAATAGAATACTGTATGGTGTAAACATAACTTTTTATGAATTGCTTTATGTATGTGACATGCTTTATTTGGATACTCCCTTTATTGCAGTGGTCTGGAACTGAACCCACAATATTTCCAAGGTGTGCCTGTGTGAGAGGTGGCACTTGACCTGGTCTTCCTAATTCTGGGGTCATCTCTCTATCCAATAAACCACACTGCCTTTTCTTTCATAAAGTACAGGTTCAAATTTCAAGCTCTAGAAATAGAAAACCAATAGCCAAACAGTGTCTTAGAGGTTAAAATAGTACCATCTCATTTATCTCTAGAAAGGCTTATTTATTTGACTTCATTTTGAGTTCATTTTAAAATAAAGTCCTAGGCTGAAAAAATTACTTTATTTAAGTAACAGAGGCACAGAGATTCAGTGACTCCTCGAGGCTGCACAGCTACTAAGTGTCTGAGGCTGGATTTGAACTCAGATTTCCCTGACTCCAAGTCCTGTGCTCTATCCACTGTTTTCTCTGTGTATCTCTGTCTCTATCTTTCTCTCTCTTCTTTTTCTCTATATCTTTTTTCTCTGTTTCACTGTTTATTTTGTTCCTCATCTCTCTCGCCTCTCTTTTCTTTCTCACTGTCTCTCTCTCTCTGTGTCTCTCCCTCTGTCTCTGTCTGTCTCTGTCTCTGTCTGTCTCTGTCTGTCTCTGTCTCTGTCTCTCTCTCTCTCTGTCTCTCTCTCTCTCTCAGTGTCTCTCTCCCTCTGTCACGATTGCATATGTATAACCTACATCTGATTGGTTACTAATCTCAGAGAGGGAGAAGGAGAGGGGAAGAAGGAAGGACAGAATTTAGAACTCACAACTTTAAAAAATTATATTAAAATAATTTTGACATATAATTGGGGAAAATAAAATATATTTATTGCATGTATGGCAGTTCAGAAGACATGAGTTTGAATATATATATATGCACATCTGAACATTCTACATACTGTACATCCTGTGTATAATTATGGAATTGCTGCTACTTTTAAAACCTGGCCCTACTAGGGGTCTTCACCTACCAACTGTTTGCATTTTAGTGTGGATTTTGCCTGCTTCATGAAATCAGTCAGCTGATTCAAGTGTCTAGCCCCTTTTTTGCACTGGACACTTCTCCCTATTTCATAAGATCATAGACTTAGATGTTGTAAGAACCTTAGAGACCATCCAGCCCAAGTCCTCCACTTTACAGAGGAGAAAACTGTGTCACAGAGAAATTAACTACCTTGGCCAGAGCCATGTCTGGTGTCTGAGTCAGGATTCAAACTCAGGTCTTCTAAACACTAGGTCCGTACTCTGTTCACTAGGTTCCCTAGCTTGTGACCCTTCTGCAGACTCTGCTAGTGGGGGATGCCAGTAAGAGCCCTTCACCGACTGGGGAAGGGTGATTAGGAGCTCACTATGTATCAGACGTTGTGTTCAGCACTAGAGATACAAAAAAAAATAAACCTGTGGTAATAATTGGAAAAAGACCAGCATTGAGGTAGACACCAGGTTTATATAAGATTATACAGACTTGAAAGCCGCAAAGGCTATGCTTAATCCAATGACCATTCATGATTCCTAAGGACTGATAATGAAATAATACTTTTCATATATTCAATAACCATTCATGATTCTTGAGGACATAAACCATTCATATATTCAAGTATGTATTTTCATATGCAGCCATTAAAGGAATATCTTGACTTGATTATCCATATTTATTTACAAGAATTTGTCTTTCTTGTTTTCCTCAATGCAGTGGAGGTGAGAGAGAAAATAGATTCCTACTAATTTTTTATAAATAGAAAAATGGAGTGGGCATGCTGCAGGTATGGAATGTTGCCTGAACTTTATGATGAAGTCACTATATTATTATTTTACTTAATTGGCTTACTTTGTTCCAAGAGACCTCTCACAAAATAGGAGTGATCTGTAAATGTTTGTAATGTGAAAACAAAACATATCTATAATACTTTTAGCAAGAAAACTCTACTTAAAAAAAAGACAGAGAGTAGATTATAAGGTAACTTTAATAGAATGGCACAGGGGAGGAGAAGGAGCAGGCAGTAAGGAGGTCTGAGAAAGGTGTCCTGCAGAAATTGGGATTTGAACTGAGTTGTGAAGGAAGCCCGGGTAACCAAGGGACAGAACTGAAAAGGGAGGAAAGGCATAGAAACTGAAGGTGGATCAGGTGAGGAACAGTCTGAAGGCTAGGGTGGTGGGACCACAGAGTGAATGTCCAGGAAAACCAGAAAAGAAGGAAAAGGTCAGGTTGTAAAGAGCTATAAATGCTAAATAGATAAGAAACATTGATGCCCAGAGAGATGAGGTGGTGTGTCAAAACTGACACAGTTAGTATGTAGCAGAATCAGAACTGGCACTAAGATCCTGTGACCCTGCCCAAGCCTACATTCTTTCCACTTTCTCATAGCTGTCGTGGGCCATTATTTAGGAATATAAACACTCTCTCCTTTCTAATGATGCATTTGAACAGATTGCTTGCTGTTCCACTTCGGTAATTATAGTATTCTTGTCGATCAATTGACTGAAAGAATTGCATTGTGGGACGATCACTACTGCTCACTGGATTCGAGCGTTTATTTCCCCTTGAAAGTTGTGCAACGGCCATGATTAATCTGGCTTCTTGTCCATTTAGCACCAATGTAAAACCTTGCAAAATATTGGGTCTTCAGCTTGGGTAATGTTTTTGCAGCAATCTGTTTAAGCAGTGGCAGGCAAGCTGAGTTGTAAGTGAGTTCTTAATGAAACTTGGTAGATATTAGGGTTTTATCGTCTGGAAAACGGTGCAAATCAAAGAGCTTTGCTTACTGTTTATCTGTTTATAACATTTTTATTTCCTAAACCAATCCACATTTATCCTTCTTTTTTCTACTCCAGCTTTCATTTTGGCTCTCCACATATTTACTTTCCCGTTCAGTGTAATTCCCTGATTAAAATGACCGAAAGGCATTCAGGTGTGTAGGAAGTCTAGGGGAGCATAGCGGATGTGATATGGTATTCAAACGTGTCAACTCCTGTAGGATTGTGAGATATCAAAGCCACAGTGTTGTGAGCAGGTTATAGAACCTACTACTAGAAAGGAGCCTGGGTTTAGAGATAGAAGGAAGCTTAAAGATTGTTTAGTTCCATGCCTTCACTTGACTGATGGGAGAACCAAGGTCTAGACTCAGAACTGTAACTAGAATGGGGCAAAGAGGACTTTGCTTAGGGTTTCTAGGAGATGACAAATACATTTACTCCCCACGCTTCATGTGGAAAACCTCTGCTGGTCTGTAAAGTCATCTAGTGTAACCATCCCTAGAGCCCTTCTCCCATGAACAATGATTTTCCCAGCGTTGTAGCACTTGTGACTATGTTGCTTCTCTGCCCTCCCTCCCTCCACCAAGCCCTGTCAGTCAACTATTTTTGTACCAGGTGAAAAAATTATGGCTCTGCCGAGACTTTCCCAAGATTGCCTGCTAAGTGGTAGCAGAAGGGACAGTGGAATCCAGAGCTTTTGAGTCTCATTCCCCTTTCCACCACTGCACTGTTCTTTGTCTACCTACTGAGGCAGCTTAGGTGGTGCACTGTATGGAGCACTGGACCTGGAGTCAAGAAAATGGGAACTCAAATGTGACCTCAAACACTTACAAGCTATGAGACCTTGGGCGAGTCACTTAAATTCTGTTTGCCTCAGTTTCCTTATCTGTAAAATGAGCTGGAGAAGGAAATGGCAAGCCATCATCTTTGCCAAGAAGGGAGAGTGGATAGGGCAGCAGACTTGGATACAGGAAAACGTGGATTCACCTCAGACACTTACTAAGTTGTGTGACCCTGGACTTAGCCTCTGTCCACCTCTGTTTTCTCATCTGCAAAATGGAGATAATAGTGCCTAAGGTTGTAAGGAACAAATGAAATATTTTTAAAACACTCTGTAAACCTTAAATCAATATAGACTAATATTTACAGAGCTAATTCATAAATAATAATTAGCTAATAATATATTTGCTAGTATTTACAGAGCTGGTTAGCTTTTTTAAAGATATACACACATCCCCACCCAGATGACTGATCCTTCATTCAACCAGTGGCTAGTTACCCAATTATTCCGTCAAATTGACTGAGGAAACCCTTCCTGTCTCCCAAAGGAGCAATGAAATGTATCCACTTCTTTACAATTTATGCATAGACTACTAGAACCTGATGCATTGATCTATAGGAGACCTAAGCGGGCTGGATAAAAGGAGACCTCATCATCTTCTTCCTGGAAGCCACACCTCCTTTAAAGCAGGCGAAGGCTATATAAGCTTTCTTGGGTGGTGTAGGGCATGGCATTTCTAAACTTGCCTTTTCTCAGATATGGGAAATTCTACTTTGCCCAGTATACAGATGGTATAGACTGCTCGTGTCACTGAAAAGACTCACTTGCACCTTAATTACATCTTCCTGGCAATAACCATGGCAACCTCACAGGTAGGAGAGAATAATGCCATGCAAATTGCTGCAGCTCCAGGGATGAGGATGTTTCCAGGGAGTCTTCCCCTCAACCTTTAGTGTCTGGCGGTAACTTTTTATTTGCAGGAACACATGAGGTTTGACAAATCACTCTGGGTCCCTTTCAGTGGAATTTAAAGGACAGGGAGAAAGAGAGGAGATGGTAATTTAAAATAATTGTTTTTCCAAGCACCTTGAAGTGCTAAGGGATGAGAAAACTTTCCTACCACTGGGTTTTTCATAGTAGTTCAGGGCCTGGCACAAGTGGGCAGCCAATAAATAATTGTTGCATTTAATTAGCAAGTCATACAAAAGGAAGGGAAGAAGAAAGACATGGATGTTCTGACCAGATTTTTAACCGGATCATAAATTTAGAGCTAGAAGAGATTTTAAAGGTCATTTATCAAACAAATTAATAGCACTTATCATTGGGCTTGGCACACAGTAGGTACTTTCTAGATGCTTATTCCTTCTCTCTCTGAGTCCAATCCCCTCACTTACAGAGGAGGAAACTGAGGCCCAGATATACTAAGTGACTTGCCCAGGGTCACATTGTAAGTTTTGGAAATGGGGATTGGACCCAGGCCCTCCTAGTCCTGGGCCAGCTCTCTGCCTCTTGTGAAATGAAGTGATGCATGTAAAGGGTTTTGTTATAATGGAAACAGTGGGGATCTGTAGTCATCAAACCTACCTTTGACACACACTTGCTTTACAGCCTTGAGCTAGTCACTTAACCTCTTAGTACCCTAGGCAACTCTCTTAAGTGTCAGAGAAGGTTCTTACTTTCATTGGTAAAGGGAGTTTCCTTACAGGAAATTCCCTAAATCAATGAAATCAGAGGTCCAGTCTCATTTTCCAGAATCACAGAATTTAAAAGTTGGAAAGGACGAAAGAGGCCATCCAGTCCAATCTGCACTTGGACGAGGATGCCATCTACAACATTTCCAACAAATGATTGATGTATTATGAGCTCCTCTTGAGGGTAGGATTGTCTTTTGCCTTTGCATGCCCAGTATTGAGTACAGCCCTGGGCATGTAGTCGTTGTTTGTCCTTCATGTTCAAAGAGGACCAAAATAACATCATGATGTCAGGGTCCAGATACGGTGTGTCCAGTTGCGGCTGATCAGACCAATATGAGCTTGGAAGATTCTACCACAGGTTGGGTACACATAGTCCATAGGAACATTTGGGATGGAGATGTCTCTACATTTGTGCAACTTGAATTTCTTTGGAGGCACTAGAGCACAGAGACTTCTTTGAGGTGAGCATGCTATGCTGGGCAGTCTTGTGTCAGTATCTCCTATTTCTCATAATCTGTACCAAAGTTCTTCAGAGAAACCTTAAGAGTGTTCATGCATTGCTTCTTTTGACCTCCATGTGAACTGCCTGCCTTATGTGAGTTCTCTATAAAAACCTTAGGAAAACCCATGTTTGGCATTTGAACAACGTGGCCAGCCCATCAGAGTGGTGCTCTCTGCAGTAGAGTTTAGTGCTTGGCAGTTCAACTCAAGAAAGGATCTCAGGGTCTGGTATCTTGTCCTGCCAGGTGATCTTCAGAATCTGCCTAAGACAATTCAGATGGAAGGGATTCAGTTTCCTGGTGTGGTACCGGTGTAATGTCCAGGCATACAAAGAGGTCAGCATAACAGATCTGTAGACCTTGAGTTTGGTAGGGAGTCTAATACCTTTTTTCTCCCATACTTTTCCCCAGAGCCTCCTAAACACTGAGTTAGCTTTGGCAATATGTGCATCAAACCCATCATTTATATGGACGTCTCTGGAAAGTGTACTATCAAGGTAAGTGAATTTATTGACGGCATTCAAAATTTCTTCATTTGCTGTAGCTGATGGTTCTAGGTATGGATGATGTGGTGCTGGCTGTTGGAGCACCTCTTTATCCTTGGTGTTAATTTTCAGGCCAAAATGAGCTCAAATGGCAGAGAATTGATCCGTATTTTATTAAGTGCTTACTATTTGCCAAGCTTAGCATTGCACTGGAATCAGGAAAACTCATCTTCATGGGTTCAATTTGAGCCTCAGACACTTACCAGCTGTGTGACCTGGGGCAAGTCACTTAACCTGTTTGTCTTAGTTTCCTCATCTGTAAAATGAGCTGGAGAAAGAAATAGCAAACCACTCCAGTATCTTTGCCAAGAAAACTCGAAAATGAGGTTACAAAAAGACACAAGTGAACCGCAACAAAGGAGAGATTGCTAAAAGAATAAAAACCCTTTGAGAAAGAAAAGAGGAATTTCCCCCCTTTAAGTCTCTACATAGGGACTGGTTTGGTTCTGGGGAGCATAAGTTTACTCATAGGAACATACTATAGGAGCCTAGATTTAGGACCAGAAGAAAGAGGCTATTTAGTCTAAGATAAAATTCAAATGCCTCAGCTTGATATTTGAAATCCTTCACAATCTGGTTCCAGATTACCTTTCTGGTTTTATTAAATATTACCCCCCCTCCACACACTCTATGGTCCACTCAGCTGGTCTGCTCTGCTGCACCCCATACCCAACATTCCAGCTCTGGTCCCAGTGCCTTGCACTGGCTCTGACTCATGCCTGGAATGCCTTATGGTCTCCAGTTCCCTTCAAAATTCACTCCAAGTATATCCCCCCAAATGTAGCCTTTCTTGGTCCTTCCCTCAGCTATATTATTTCTTCTACCTTTCCAAATAATTTCTTTGTATATAACAGGATGTCCCCAAAGTCTTAATGCAGTACCTTAAAACCCCACCAAGACTTTTGAAACACCTTATAGTTTGTATTTGCTTGCATAGGAGCGTAGGTTTAGAGTTGGAAGGGATCTCAAAAGACATCTAGTGAGTGCCATTCCTGCATTTTACAGATGAGGAAACTGAGATCCAAAGAAGCAGGTTTTGAATCCAGCCCCTCTGACTCCAGAGTCAGTATTGTTTCTTACACTTCCTGGCAGAAAGAATGGAAAATCCTTGAGGACAGGGAGTCTTCCTTTTTTTTTTTGGTCTTTCTATAGCCAGTGTCTACCATAGTGTCTGGCACATAGCAGGTACTTAATAAATGCTTGTTGACTGAGTAGTGAATTACAAATGTAGTAACCAGGCTTCCAAGTCAGTAAACGATTTGGCCAACATTTCAAGTGTGCATTTCTTGTGTTCAGTTGTTTTTCAGTCATTTCCAGCTCATTGTGACCTCATTTGGGGTTTTCTTGGAACAGATACTGAAGTAGTTTGCCTTTTCCTTCTCTAGTTCATTTTCTAGATGAAGAAACTGAGGCAAACAGGGTGAAGTGACTTGTGCAGGGTCACACAAATCAGGCCAGATTGGAACTCAGGAAAAATTCTTGGCTCCAGGTCCCCCCACACCTTGCCCTTGATCTATCCGCTGTGCCACCTCACTACCCTGAGGCAGATTCAGTGCAGATCAAATCAGACCATGACCTCAGTTTTTCACTTACTGTGAAAAAACAAACAGCCTAGACATTTCCTGGAGACCAAAGATGTCAGACCCTGGACGCCAAGGCCCCAGGGAGCAATAACTCTCCCCAAGAATGGTCTGAATCATATTAAAATGTGATTGGGAAATATTTAACAAAATAAATGAAAGTATAATAAAATACAGATAATATTAATATGTGATATTCTAAGTGGCCTACAAGGAATCCTTATGTATGGTTTAGTGGCTCTAATTCTATTTAAGTTTGACATCACTGCCTTAGAATATTTGTGGGGTAAATACAGACTGGAGAAGGGGTTTTAAAAGCCAGCAGGCCTTTCCCATTTTCTTGTAAAACCAATTCGTTTTCATTTTAGTGAGGAAACCAAGGAAAAATGTAGCCAGCCCATTTTTTGATGGAGCCATAATATTTGACATACACATTTAGAAGAATATAATAGTATTTCCATTGGGGTAAAGCACCCTCAAATCTGTAGCTTTTCAGCTAAAATACTTTACTCAATGAATGAATTCTTAACAGAAATAATATATTGCAAGGTTTAATTTGGGCCTGGTAGAAAAATATCTATACAGACCTTCAGTTCAATCAGTCAAGAAAAAAAGTCATTTGCCTCAGTTTCCTCATCTGTAAAATGAGCTGTAGAAGGAAATTGCAAAACACTCCAGTATCTCTGCCAAAAGACTCTGAAAGGGGGTCACATAGTGTCAGATATGATGGAAGTGACTCAACAACTATAGTTCAACAATAGTGCATTTAATAATTTGCCATGATGTTCAATGTCTTCACTTTGGAAGGAAAATCTGATTAGAGAATACAGCTCATGAATATGAACCACTCCCACCCTCATCTCCCAAAAAGGACAGATTGAGTTTTTCCTGAATGAGAGAATAATGGAGAGAGAGAGAGAGAGAGAGAGAGAGAGAGAGAGAGAGAGAGAGGATGAAAGCTAGGATAGTACACTGTCATGAAAATCTCCAGAGAAAAGAATATCAAGAGGAGGAGGATGAAAAGTGTCAAAGGTTTCTGAAAGGTCGAATAAATCAAGATGGAGCCTTTAGTTTGGACAACAGCATGAGCCTTAGCCCTCTGCTCCCATCAAGACTCAGGGATTCAACTTCCTTTACTTTTAGGAAAAGAATTAGCTTGACCTCTAAACTCTAGTAGATATTGATCCTTTCACAAATGGATTAAATAGGTAAAGTGGTTTGGAAACCTTAAAACTATCTAAATGTCATTTATTGCAACTATTATAATTTAGTTCATATTACTGACCCCCTCCCCCTATTTTACAGATGGAAAATAAATGATGACCCAGAGGTGGAGGGATTTGCCCAAGGCCACAAAGGTGCTTAGTAGAATCTGAAGCAAGATCTTTAGACTCTAATTAGCTAATCTTTCTACTCTATAGATTTTGGCTAAGAATAACAATAATTGACGTTTGTATAGCTCTTGAAAGAGTAGATGGGGTCTAATGATTGACGAGAAGTCTAGCCTTAGAGTCAGGAAGATCTGTGTCCAGATCCTGCCTCTAACATAAGACTAGCTGTGTGACTTAAAGAGCTACTCACCTTTTCAGTGGCAGATCATGAGTTACACATGAGTAGCCAAGGTCCATCAGTGGAGAAAGTTTTCATACCAGGAGCTCCTGACATGAATGAAATCATTGCCCCATACTCCCTCCCTAAAACAGAAAACTTTCAGTTTTTCAAAGTGCTTTTCAGCCGTCATCTCTTTGTTTCTAATAACACCTGTGAGATAAGTACAACAGTATAAGTGGCCCTTGCTTACAGGGAAAGAAAACAAGGCTCAGATTTTTTTAGTCATATGGCAATATGACTAATAAGTAACTAAAGCAGAATTCAAACCCAAGTCTCTCCTGATTCTTGCCAACACAAGCTTAACACAAGCAAGACAGCAAGGCTGTCTGCTTTCAGGAAAAGAGGAAACGCAACCAGGCACACACCCAAGATTTAGCTGGTGCCCAAAGCCCAGTCTGCTTTGCAGTAGTCACCCTTCTCTGGCTGAAAGATAGAGGCATGGAGCTGTCGATAGAAAACGTATGACTTGGCTCTGGAGCTGTGAAGTGAGAGGAAGATTATTTAGATAAACGGGCTAATAGGACAGAAATGGTACACAGCTGTAAATGTCAATGAGCCGGATGCATTAATTCCAGGCTCATGGACTAGCATTTGTCTGCATAGCCGTGACGTTTATGTGAAAGCACCAACAGTGGGTTTACTTCTGAGACCCAAATGGGAGAAGTAAATGGAGTCGGGGGATCCTTGGTGAGCGAGAGCCTCCTTGTCAAATGCAGCTAGTTTGTGAATGCTGGTAGACTTTACATGAAAACTCTTAGGACTTGGTCACCAGTCATAAATAATTATTTAGAGAAAAATAAGGCATCTAGAAATATAATAGCTTTTATGTTTTATATCCAACAAACTGCAGTCATCTGCTAAGAAAGTCTGAAAGGTGCTGTGTACTTCACAAGAACAAGAGGGGTTCGTATTGAGAAGGAGTATTTTCTTTGTAAAATTAAGAAACGTGTAAGGAGGAAGAAAGAATTTTAAGACTTGTACCCAATTTTTATCCCCTGCAGGCTGAGGACTAGTCACCCTAAAATGTGACTAAGGCTAATTTTCTCTTTCTTTTCAAATGACCTTGTATTGACCATTAACCACTTTGGACCTCAGTTTTGTTACGTATAAAATGGGATGTTGTCCCTTTTTGCTCTAAATCTGTAACTTCTATGCCTCTCATTTTTATTTTGTATTCCTCAATAGCATCTAAGTCTATGAAGAATTAGGAAAGTCCTGTAGGGAAACTGATCGACTTGACTAGGGCCATAGAGCCAGTAAGTGTCACAAGCTGATTTAAAGCCCAGAATTCCTGACTCCAAGTCTGACATTCATAGGTGTAGAGCCGTAAAAGAACTTATAGGCTATCTAACATAACCTCTTTGCCTGCTGCCAGCATTTTATTTATTTAGATACATGGGATAATCAGACAGAAATGGTACATAGTTATAAATGTCAATGAACCAGATATATTAATTCTGGAACAGGTTAAATGACTTGCCCAGGAATTGAAGGTAGGATTTGAATCCAGTTCCCCTTACTGCAGAGCCAGGGTTCTTTCCATTGAACCACATAGTTTCCTGTCCTATATTTCTAGCCACACAATTGTTACTGGATAAATTTTATTGATGGTGTTGAATTGTTGAAGAGAGCTTGGTGTTATGCTGGTGCTTTGTTTTGAAGGAAGAAATGAAGACCACCAATAGACTTTCACTAGAGAATGTGACCATGAGCAAGTCACACAATTTCCCTGAGTCCCAATTTTCTCATCTGGAAGAGACAGATAGTAAAATAAATATGAAAGAATAAAATAAATACATTAAATGAATAAGCAAAATAAAAGAAGTGAAATAAATTAAAACAATAAGATAAAATAATATACAGATATTCAGCTTTGTAGGGTCATTTGAGGAAAACTGTCAACCTTGAAGCATGATAGAAATGTGGGTTATTATTAACCATGATGATATTATTAACCATTGCATGATTGACCGAAAGACATTAGGGAATGCAAGATCCCACTATGCTCACTGTATATTATCTAGAACAAAGTGCTGGATTCAGTTAGAGCAAAATTCCAACTTGATGGCTCTTATTGAACATGGTATCTCCCATGTAGTAGAAGTTAAAACTTTTACAAGATCTTTTGAAAGACAGAACAGAAATAATCTTGTGTATAATTATATGATTATCAGTATAAAGTGAAGCAAAAAACCCTTTCCAAAGGACTTCACCACTATCTTGGCGGTCTAGCACAGAGTTCAAGTCGAAAAAGGGTGCTCTAACGATAAGGAGGTCCATGATATATTTTGTATGTTTGTTTGTAAATGATATTGTGCTCATCACATGAAGACTTAGAACCTTGCAAAGTTTTCTGGATGAGTTCCATAATTACTGAAAAGAGGTGAACCTAATTATCCGGTGGAAAATCCAAGTGGATGAAGAATATATATTGCCCAATGAATGACCTATATAGCTCTGCCATTAATGTGCATGTGTATATATGCACACATCTATGTGTATATATAGGTATGTCTATGTATGATATGTGTGTATGCATGCTATGTTGTACATGTAAATATACAGGTACAAATATGTATGCATATTTACATATACACATACACACATGTATACATATTTATTTGTGTGTATTTATCTGTCCATCCATCTATTTATCTATCTATCCATCTATCTTGGATAGACATTATAAATGTCCAAGTCCTGACTTGACTAAAAAAAGAAGAAAAATTTGGATTGCCTTTGGGATCTACTACATGGGAGATACCACAATGCTTGTTCTGTAAGTATGGCGACATTGTTTTGAATACCAATATCCTTCAGCAATGGCTGAAAGTCATATAACACTATAATCTTGGAAGAATTCAAGTTGAGTTCCCCAAAAGAAAGTGAAGAGACATGAGGTGGATGTGAGCAGCCATCAGTACATTACAACCAAGACTCTACTAAGAAATGGGGAAGAGGAAGTCACCAGATGAATCAGACAGGGAATAATTTGAGCTAGACACATGGCAAGAAAAGAGTTGGAGGAGGGGAAATAATTATAATGGATAGACAGCAAATTGGCTCCATTTCTATCCATGTCATGTAAAAAGAATCTGAGGAAGGCCTCTAGTAAATTCAGACTGCCAATGGATTCCATGATTCAAAAGAGGTCAAAGACCCCTGAATTCCAGTCCAACCTTCTCATTTTTCAGTGTTAGTCCCAATTCTATCTGTAAAGGTCTGTGTGATCTTGGATGAGTAATTCAACCTCTCTCTCAAGGAGAAGCTTAAAAAACTCTTGGCAATTTCCCAGAGATAAGTCAACATATTCTCTTCTCCCTATTTCTTATAGGATCCAGCTTATTGTTGATTTGCAATATCTGATTGTCCAAGAGATACATACTTCTTTGTCATTTCCAAACCATTCTGCCTGTACTTATCCTCATGTTCTCCCATGAAAATCTTGGATTCTGATCTTGTCACCACTCTGAGTTACTTATCTACTTTCATGCTTTCTACTTATCATGCCTAGAACTAGGCCTCCACCTTGATTCCAGGCCATTTTCAAATCATGCCACTATATGCAGTCCCCTCATCCTTCACTACAGACCTCCCCACTCCCTGCATCCTCTTTATATATGTTATCTTTCACCTTCTAGAACATCAGCTCCTTGAAGGGAGGGCCCATCTTGCTTTAAGCACTCAATAAATGCTCTATTATTCATTCATTTCATGTATTTCAAAGTGATACATTGATCCCCTGGCAGTTAGGTGGAACAGGGGACAGAGTGCTGGACCGAGATTTAGGAAGACCTGAGTTCAAATCTGGTCTTAGACACTTACTAGGTGTGTGACCCTGGGCTAGTTACTTAATGCTGTTGAGGTCTAGGGGTGATGGGAACCCTGAAATTCAAGGGAAACAGGTATAGGTTCTCCAAAAAAAATCAACTTAAGCTTTCTTTCAGTTAGAGACAAGGTTTATTAAAACATGGGTTAGGGTGGATAAGATTTTAAGAATCCACACTATTGGCCATAGTTTAAGAATCTGAGCATTTTATTTGGGGATGGGGGGCAAGATGGACCTTTTATACAGAAAGACTATGGGAAGATCTGGATGAGATCTTGAAGTGGCCAATAGGCTGGGGTGATGCAGGGGTCTAGATGGGATTAAGGAGAGGTGAATAGCCTGGGGTGGGGACAGATGCAGACAGTGAAGGGCTGGGCTGGATCAGAGGTAACAGAGAAAAGAAGGTCGAAGAAATAGCCTGGGGGTGATCCAGAGGTAAGAGACTAGGAAGGCCACAATGAAAGGGCAGTTAAAAATGCCAGGGCCCTGTGGGAAAGTTGCAGAGTTGGGGTGGGAGACTGAAGGGGGAGGGGGAGGAGTTCAAAAGAGGGAAGAAGTCCAGGGCCCATAAACCCCATTTGCCTCAGTTTCTTCATCTGTAAAACAAGCTGGAAAAGGAAATGGCCAACTACTCCATGACTTGCCAAGAAAACCCAGAAAGGGCATATAACTGAACAATCACAAACCGTTCCAATCAATGGCACATAATACTCAGTGTCCTTGCCTATGTAATGAAGAGAATGGTTCAGTTGTTCAGAAGAGGATAGATTAGATCATTAAAATTCATTCTAGTTCTAAATATAGAATTTTTTGAACCAACAAGTACAGTTAAGTATTGAAGAAAATTAATATTATGCTGTATCTTTTGATAAATAATATTATTCTGTAATGGATCCTTTCCTCCATTTTGTCAAAAAAAACTCTTAGCCTAACTCAAAAAGAGAAAAGGTTGAGAAAAGTGCTCTCTCTTACCCCCAGGGCATCTGCTTTGTAATTACTTTAAAGCAAGACCCCCATTCTGTTTGACCAAAAAGAGAAACAGCCTGGGCCAGCTAGCCCCTCCCCAGAAACAACTCTACTAGCTTTTCTTTTCCTCTTCCAAGTTAGGGTTGACTTAATCTCCAAGGAGGAAGCCAAGGAGTAGGTCGAGATCTTAATGGGATAGTTTTTTATTTGTCTAGCCAATATTGCTAGATGCAGATGGATCTAATAAAGCAATTAACAGTACTTAATTATCAGAGAAGGGGTGAGATCTGTCACAACTGAGGGCTAACCCACTTTCTCCCAGCTGCAGTCTATCTTATCACCTGAGATTTACTTCAGCCTCTCAAGATGAAGAAATAAGGAGGAGCTAAGGTCACTTTCAACCCACCTCATATCTACCAATATGTCTACCAAAAATATCTACCAATGAGGGTTGTGTTGTCTTTCCCAGGGGAGTCCTAAGTGATTTATTGTCAGGCCAGTCAGAAGGAAGAAAGACATGGGGAGGAAAGAGTAGCCTTGTTCTCCTTAGCTCCAATGGGTCACTCAGAAGCAATGGGTGTGTGTGTGTTCATCCTTTGTTGCCGAAGAAGACCATGCCATCAGAGAAATAATGACATGACTTGCACTTGACTTTATTTTGAGTGAGGGAGGGCTATGCAAGGTCACCAGCCTCACTTCTCCTCCAGAGTCATCTGAATCCAGTGACCAGAGTACATCATGATGAGTACATCAGGGTGACTGGAGATGACCCAGGAAGAGGTAATTGGGATTAAATGACTTGCCCAAAGTCACACAGTGAGTGAATGTCAAGTGCAGCTAGGTGGAGCAGTGGATAGAGCACCAGTGCAGCAGCAGTCAGGAGGACCTGAGAAGCAATGGGTAGAAGATACCAACAGACCAATTTAGGCTCCATATTAAGACAAGACGACAGTGTGTATTAAGTGCCTACTTATATGCTGTTGGTTTTTTTATCTTTTGTTTTCAAAAAGGACCAATGATATCACAGGTGATGAATGTCTTGACTCATGCATGAATTGGATTTAAGTGAGGCAGAGTTGTGCAAAGTTGTCAGCCTCACTTTCTCTTCTAGAGTCATTGAAATCCAATGGTAAGACAAAAGTTAAGACCACTGGTGATAGCACAGGATGCAATGTGTCTTGGCATCTTCAATGTCTAACCAAGCTTTAAGATCGCCACAGTGCCTGCTGCAGCTACCTTCCTAGCTGCTGGAACAAATTATTCTCATCCACTTATTGCACAGGGAGAAAGTCTTCACATGTTTGGGATAGATGTCACCCCCCAATTCACTGACAAGTTTGAAGACCATTGGCTATCCTCAATCTGGTTTAACCCATCTGCCTGAACAGTTTTACTGGCTGTGGTACTACACATGGTACAGCTTCTTGGAGCCTCAGATGAGCGTTGTGTCAGATAGACACCAAGGTGAATGAGCCACCCTGAGAAGGTCTCAACAAGCCCTGATATCAGAAATGCTAGTACTACTTGAACATGCCATACACCCCTATTATGTGCTAGTCACTGAGCAAAATATTTAGGATACAAAAAAAGTTAAAAAAAACAATCTCAAAGAGCTCACACTCTAATATCAGGAAAAACAGATCTCCTTTGATTGGAGGTCTTCAAGCAAAGACTAGATGACTATTTGTTGGTGTGTTGTAGAGCAGATCCTTGGACAACTAAGGACTGCACGACATGGGCACTGAAATCCCTTCCAAATATATAGTTATGTTATTTGGAGACAGAATACACAATATTTCAGACCAAGGGGAAGATGTTATGCTCATCGTCACTTTAAAGCCAAAAGGGAAAGCTGAATTGGTTGCAACCCAACAAATTCCTTTTATAGATAAGGAAATTGAGGCTCGGAAAGGCACAGTGGATTGTCTGCGCTCGCACAAGAAGTGACAGAGCCAGGATATAAAGTCAGAGTCTCTGACTTCAAATCCAGTGCTTGTCTCTCCACAGCACAACTCTAGCTCCCGCATAATCCAGGCTTAAACTGTGCCCAACTCACTCTCAGAATGCAGACCTCCCTGAACCATTGAAGCTGCACAACAGCGCATTTAACTTCACTGAAATTAATCAGCTGCAAATGATTAAATTACTATATAGAGTGTGAAATACACAACAAAGCTGTAATTTTTATATAAATTCCAGAATGTTACATTATTTTTCCTCAGCAGTGACATCGGAATAATTCCTCCGCAATCATTGCTTTGTCTTCCATGAAAAAAAAACCCTCACAACAAATCCGCAAACCTTCTTGTTCCCTCGAATGCACCAAAATCTGCCTTCAATATTTATTATGATTAATGTTTACCATATTTGTTGTGGGATTGTTTGTTAATTATGGCATTCAACTTCCCCCTTTCCTCTCTGGGAGGATTGGGGGCTGTTGATTCAGAGCCGCATTGCTTGAGAAAGTATCAATTAAAATTCAGTTTCAGTGGATAAATTCTCTCGCTCTCTCTCTCTCTCTCTCTCTCTCTCGCTCTCTCTCTCTCTCTCTCTCTCTCTCTCTCTCTCTCTCTCTCTCTCTCTCCCCACCCACCGTGTGTGTGTGTGTCTGTCTGTCTGTCTTTCTCTCTGTGTCTCTGTCTCTTTTGGTGAAGCCCAGTTTGATTTAGAAGCCCTCTCAGATTGGATTACTTCATTCTTGCTATGAAAAAATGAAATAGGACCCAAGATATCTCTTCATTCTCTCTTATTTGGAGGTTATGTAGAGAGGAAAGAAAGGAAGAAGGAAACAAACATCGATGAAGAACTTCCTGTGTGCTCTCACTACGTTGAGTGCTGGCAATATAAATGCAAGCGAAAAGAAAGTCCTTATCTTTAAGGGACTTAGATTCTTCCGGCAAAGACAACCCACAAAAGGGAGCTGAAGATACCTGGGTGAGGGCATTGTTTTGAAATCTAGAAGAAGTCAACAACATAGACTTGAGGGGAATATAGGTAGCTACAGTAAAGGTCACAATAGAGACTTTCTACTGCGGACTTTGAGCCTTTACTGTTTCACTCATCTTATCTGCATTCTCTCAAAGATTTTCCATTGAGATTCTGCCCAAAGGACTGATACCTAGTGTAACTTTTGGCCTATTTATCTGTCATCGTTTACCCTTGTTACATGATGAGCCCACTTTCTTTTTCCTCAAGAATCTCTTTAATCAATCAACCAATACACTCCCATTCCATGATTGGCCCACTTCATGTTCCTAATGATTGTGCATTTTTTAAATGATTTTCCTTATGCCACTCCTTATGCGTATGACCTAAGCATATAGCATCCCAGTTTCCCTATTATCTCTGAGGTCAAATAGAAACTCCTATGTTTAGCGTTCAAAGTCCTTCACAATCTGGCTCCAACCAGGCTTTTTATATATTACTCTGCTCTGTGGTTCAGCCAAGCTAGCATTCTTTCTTGTTGTTCATGCTGGCTCTGTTACCTTTGGACAAGTGGGACTCCCCTTGTTGGGATGCACTTCCTCTTATCTTTTCCATTTAGATTCCCCAGGTTCCTTCGAAGTTCTGTTCAAACAGTCCCATCAACATGAAGTATTGACTGATACTCAAACTGTTAAAGTCCTCCTCTCCCTCCAAATTACCTTAAATTTCTATTGTATATATTTTGCACATACTTGAATAAGTACATGTCTTCCTGAATGGAGTCAAGTCAAAAAGTATTTATTCAGTACTTTCTATGTTCCAGGTACTATGGCAAGAGCTGATGATACAAAGAATGGCAAAAACCAGTCCCTGGCCTTAAACAGCTCACAATATAATAAGGAAGACAAAATGCAAATAACTATATAAAATGATATGTACAGAGGGAAGACACAATTTCATTTTTGTATTTGCATTCTCAAAGGCTAGTATACGTACCTGGCAAATAGTAGGTAGTTAATAAATGTCTGTTGATTTATTGGTAAAGCGTATATTCCAGGAAATAATTGATTGGAGAAGGAAGGAGATTTATTATGTAGCAAGGGAAAGTGATGACAAAACGATAGTAGATGAGAGCACTACACTGGGAGGACCCCAGGGTCATTGATTTATCCACTGTGCCACCTATAGTTATGTGCAGAGCACAGTTCTAGTTGAATTCAAGCATTTATTCAACCTATGTGTCAAAAACTTAACACAAGCAGTGAAGATACAAAAACCAAAAAAAAAAAAAAGGCGAAATTATCCTTGTTCTCAAAGAACTTATGTTCTCTGGAGAGCGGGGTAGAGAATGAGTATACAGATAAATAAATGCGAAATTAATACAAAGTAACAGGAGTATATATGATGACTCTCTAGGAGGGCTAGGAGTAGGACACTGGGAGAAATTTTGGTAATGTAAAAATAAAAGATATCAGTACAATTCTATTTTCCAATATTCCAGTATTCCAATTCATTAATCTATTATTTTTCTCTTTTATTGATGAATGTGTTTAGAGATATAAAATTTCACTTAAAGATAGCTTTGGATGCATCCCCCAAATTACGGTATGTTGTGTCATTGATTTGTTCTTTGGTCAACTGTTTCTTAAAATTAAGTTATTTAATCTCCAGCTAGTTTTTAATCATGTCTTCACTGGATTTTTCTTGATTATAATTTTCTTTATTATAATTATAAATTATAATTTAAAATGCATTTAGAATTTAAAGTCTTTAACAGTCTTTTCTTTAAAAGATGCATTTAGAATTTCTGATCTGCTTTTCTTTTTGAGGTTTTTATGCCCTAAAACATGGTTAATTTTTGTAAGGGTGACATGAACAGCTGAAAAAGACACATATTCCTTTGAATTCTCATTCATTAACATCCAGAGGTCTATTATAACTAACTTTTCTAAAGCTCTTTTTAGGTTCTTACCCTTTTTCTCATTTCTTTTTATTTAGATTTATCTAGGTCTGAAAAGGGTAAGTTGATATCCTTCATTATTTTATTTTTGTTGCCTATTCTCATTTAACATTTTCTTTGCATGTTTAGGATGTTTTTCAAGTCTTCTTGTACAAAATGACTAATATGGAAATGTTTTACCTGATTGCACGTGTGTAACCTATGTCAGATTGCTTACCATCTCAGGGAAAGGTTGAAGGGAGGCAGCTAGATATAAAATTTGGAATTCAAAATAAAAAAAATGTAAAAAAATTATTTTAGCATGTAATTGAGGAAAAATAAAAAAATTTAAATCCCTCTTTGAAAGGATAACCTCCTTACTGTTTGTTTTTCTCAATCCTAAGTGTCTAAATATTTAATAACATTATCAGCTAATTGCCCATTTGTGCTGAAATATTATTGTACCTCAGAATCCTTATGGTAAGTGATGTTACATGTCAACAATTCTGTCACCCATCTTGCAGAGCCACAGTTGTCCTCCTTAATAAAACAAGTTTCGTACAGTAATATTTTACAGTTTTTTTAAATGGAAGATCATAGAAACATAGATTTCGAGTTGTGAGTGATATCAAAGAGTCATCCATTTCTCTCAGCCATCCTCCTGTTTTGTATAATCTTCTACTTAAGCACTCCAATTATGTGGGATAATTTTCCCCAACAAGGTAAAACTCTCTTTCCCTTCCTCCAGTGTATTCCTTTCCTCCTCCCTTTCCACTTTTCTTTTAAGATCATCAAAACATAACAAAAGCACTCCCTAAACTTCTGTCTTATAGGTATCCCTCTATGATCCACATTATTTTAATATACATATGTAATATCTCCTCAAATTTAAGTGCAAACAATTTATGCTAGCTTTCTTCCTTATGACTTATTCATGTTTACTTTTTTATATTTCTCCTTACTCCCATGTTTGTATTTCAAAATTTTGGCACCACTCTGGTCTTTACATCAGGGATGCTGGGAAGTCCATTCCCCTCTCTTCTTTATGGGATTATATTCAATTTTGTTTGTTACATTATTGCTGGTTGTAATTTTTGCCTTCTGCAATGATGGGTCCTTGGTATTTCAAGTCTTTTTTTTCCTGACTGTTTGCAACATTATTTCTTTCACTTGGAAGTTCTGGATTTTGGCCATAATGTTTCTACTTTTCATTTTAAGGTTTCTTTCAGGAAGAGACCGAAATGGACGGACCGAGAAAAACACAGGCAAGAGTCAATTGAAATTTTGAGAGTGTCTTTATTAGCCGGGCCGGCGGCTGTCTCATGGGAGAAACCCAGAGGAGGCAGCCCTGAACTAAGGTGTGTGTGTGCCTTTTAAACATTTCGGCACTTCCCTTACAGCCTTGCGGTTTTAACAGCAAACATTTCTCACAGAACAGTTTTGACAGGGGGGCCCAACAGAAAGTAGCTGCTAGGCAAGGTTACCCAACCCTGCCCAGCAACCTAACAGATAACTCTCAACCCAGGGGCGCCAGGGAGGAATAAGGTCCACTTCAGAGACCAGTGAATTCTATTTTCATTTTGTGCGCTAGTTCTAAGAAATATGAGCCTTTTAATATTATTTCTTGAAATATTACTTCCAGTTGTGTTTTTTTTTTCTAATGATGCCTTTCTGGTAACCTAATGATTCTTGTATTATCTCTCTTCAATCTATTTTCCAGATCAGTTGTTTCTGCTATGAGATATTTTACATTTTCTTTCATTTTTTTCATTTTTTTTGTTTTGTTTTATTGTTTCTTACTGTTTCATGGAATCTTGACATCCTATTTTTCTATTCTAATTTTCAAGCAATTAGTTACATGGGTAATGTTTTTTTATTTTACCTTTTCTGCCAAGTTATCGGTTCTCTTTCCAATTAACTCTTTCATAGCTCTCATTTGTTTTCCTGTTTTCCCCTCTTGTGCTCTCATTTGATTTTTAAAAATATTTTTAAACTCTATTAAAAAAAAAAACAACAAACACCAAACTTCTCACTCTTTCTCTTGTAGGAATTCTACCTGAACTTGTGTCAATCTTTGTTTTTCTTTGAGGTTTTACTTACAGTTTTTTTGAACTTATTCTCTTCTTTTAGGATTATGTCTTGAGTGTCCCTGTTACTATAATAAAGAAGTTATTTTGGAATTCTTTTTTTGTTTGTTCATTCTTCCAGCCTACTCCCTGATTTCAAACTTTATGTTAGGGCTAGACTTTTCTGTACTTCTGGAGGGAATATTTGGCCTTAGTTTGTGTCCTCCTGAGTTCTTGTGCTACTTTCTTGGGATGTTGTTTTATTCCAAGATTCAGGAAGAACTCAGACTGAAGACTCACAAGCTTTCAATATTCCCAAAATGTTGTCATCCTATGATCACTGCCCTATTGTTCTGAGATCTGTAAGTTTCTAACCTGGGTTTGGGTCAGCACAACGCAACTCTGAGCTTACCCTGGTTGGCGTTCCAGTAAGCTGTTGCTAGACCCAACCATTACTAGCCAGCTGGAAAGTTTTGTGGGTTCAGAATAATATACTTTCAGGCTCCCCTTTGACCTGGAATTCCTATTCTGTTTGTTCCCCTAAAGGCTTCAAAACTGAACTACGGGCTGGCTCTGAAATCCTGATCTATTCCTGAGGTCATAGTCACACAAATGCTCTTTCTTCTGAAGTTTTTCCTCACTTAGGTACTCAGCCACGGGCTTGTGGACACTCCTAACCCTGTAATTCCACAAGCCATAATGTCTGCAAATATTGAGCATGACAAGAAAAATAAAAATAATCTCTATCCTCAAGGAGGTTACATTCTAATAGAGAAGGGAAGTCAATAAGTACATAGATATATGTCAGATACATATAAAGTAGATACAAATAATCTTAGAGGGAAAGGCACTAGCAGCTGAGAAGATACCAGGAAAATCCTTTTGCATAAAATAGCATTTGAGCTGAGCTTTGAAAGGAAGGGGAGATTACAGGCTGTGAGGAGGAAGTGTATTCTAGACTTTGTACAAAGGCAAGGAGGGGGAATACGGAATGTCCTATGCTGAGAGCAGAGAGTAGGTGGATCTCACTGGAATATAACGCACAGGATGAGGAATAATGTGCAATCAGTCTGGAAATATAGATCACTGGTTATACTTCAGATTGAATTCAACACAAATCGTTGGCCAAAAGACCCATGTTGCCACTTTGGAGCCTCATTTTCTTGGTAGGCAGTCTCTGACTATTTAACCCAAATCCTTAGAACATGGGACTTGAACTCAGAAGTCTTAGTTCAAATCTTAGCTCTGCTACAAACCAGCTGTATCACCTTTATCAAGGCATTTACCTCCCTGCACCCCAATGTCTTCATCTGACAAATGGGTAATAATTAGCTCCATTGGAGGAACTCATATATTTATATATAATATGCATAATCTTATATATTTTATTTATTTTAAGTGTAACCAAACTTTAAATATATATTTATATTTAAAGTTCACAAAATGCCATTCTTATAAGGCTCTTGTGAGGTACTAACAGTAATGCCCAACACTTAGATAGTGCTTATCATGTACCAGGTCTTGTACCAAGCACTTTACACATATTCTCTCATTTGAGTCTCACAACAACCCTGTTGGACAGGTACAGTCATTATTCCCATTCTGCAAATGAGGAAACTGAGGCAGTGTGGTACAGTGGAAAAAGAACTGGATCTGGAGTCAGGGGTCCTGGATTCTGCTACCTGTATGACTCTTGGCAAGTCATTTTATTTCTCTGGCCTTTGTTTCTCGATCTGTAAAATGAATGGGTTGGGCTAGTTACCTCTCAGTTCCCCTTCTAGATCTAAATCAATGTTCCTATGACTTGGATGGCCACGAATAAGTCATTTACCCTCCACATGCCTCGGTTTCCTCCTCTGGAAAATGAGCAGGTTGAAATAGATGGTGTTTCAGGTCCTTTTTCAGTTCTAAATCTTGGATCCTCCAGTTCAGAGAGGAAAACCCAGAGCCATATAGGTAGCAAAATGACAGAATCATGACTGAACTATGGTTCTCTGACCCCAGATGTAGTGGTCTCTCATTACCTCTCTCTCACACACAGGGATTTGAAGAACAAGGAACTTTGAGAAACTCGTGATGTCTAAATGGCAGCTTTCTTGGGGAAGTTTTGCTCTCTGTTATTCAAACTATATCCCTTAATCTTGTGTTGAGGTGAACAGAGCCAAGTGATCCATAACCCCTGGTACTGGAGATGCCAGCTCTCCCCATCCCACCTTCTATGGTTTCTTTTCAATTTACCTAAAAGAGCAACAGGTTTGGAATTGGAATACCTGTATTAGAATTCTGGACCTGACTCTTCCTCCCTGAGCGACCTGGGGCAACTTTCTTCAGTTTGTGGGGCCTTGGTTTCCCCATTTGTCAAAAGAAGAGGTTGGACTTGGGAGCTCTAGGGTTCTTCTGACCTCAAAATCTTACTATCTATATAACTTCATACAAACTACTTCCTTATTTCTAGTCTGGACCTCAGTTTCTTCATCTGTAAAATGAGGGAGTAGAAGCAGATGATCTTAGGATCCCATGCATCTATTTCCTGATTAGTAGACTATTTATTAGTAGACTAGTGGATTATATGAACTATTTATGCCCAAATTGTGGTGGAGCCTTCCAAGCTCAGCCACAGTAGGAGGCACTGTACTTTAATTCCAACATAGAGATGTCATTTTGGTCTTCTTTGAGAATTAAGGACAGCAACCAACCCCCTGATTAGTGGTGGTGGTGGTGGTGGTGGTGTGTGTGTGTGTGTGTGTGTGTGTGTGTGCGCAGACTTGTGGTTTTATTGACATAGGGGCCAATAAAATTGATAAGGAAATTATCTTTGTCAATACAGATTGGCATCATCTCTGAAATTTATCTTAGGAATTTGGGTGGGGAAGAGGAGGCATTGAGAGGTTAGGTGGGTTTTCACTGTTCAAGGCCACACACCAGTCTATGTCAAAGATAGGACTTTAGCTCAATTCCTCCTGATTCTGCGGTCAGCTTTCTATCTATGATCTGAGGCTATCTTTCTTTTCTTTTAAAATTTTTTAAAAATTTATTTTCATTTCCAAATTCTCTCCCTCTCCCACCCACTGAGAAGGCAAGAAATACTATACCCATTATATATACAACGTCATGAAAACATTTCTGCTTTTTTGATGTATGTTTTTAAAACCTAGAGTCACAGGAAAAAAATGAAAAATATACTGGATCTGGATGAAAAAGAATGGATCCTGGCACTGCCATTTACTTCCCTGGGTCTCAGTTTCCCCATCTGTAAAATGAAGGACTTGGATTCAATGACCTCTGAGGTCCCTTCCTGTTCTAAAATATCGACCCAAGGTTGCAATTTCCTAATCTTTCTTGGTTTCTGGGAGCGACAGCCTTTGCTTAATAAGGTGTACTTCTGGAAGACAGGTTAATATTGTAGTAGCACCACCTGCTGGAGAAATGGAAAACACCATAGTATAGACCAGATTTGAACATCCCTGACTGCTCATAAAACTGATATCAACTGTCTGGAAGACACTCTAGAACACAGGATGTGAGGATTGGAATAAACCCCCAAAAATGGAATGTAAGAACTGGAAGTGACCTCATAATACACAAAATGTCAGAATTGGAAGGTGCTTTAGAACACAAAGAATGTCAGTACTTGAAGGGACCCTATAACATGGAATATAAGAAATCAAAGGGACCTAAAATATGCAACATATAAAGATGGGATTTTAGAACATAGGATGTCAAAGCTGTAAAGGACCTTAGCTTGCAGACTATTAGACCTGGGAGATACTTTGGATTAGAGAGTCTCAGAGCTAGGAAGGTTCTCAAAAATTCAAAATTATAATTGGAAAAATTACTTTCTGATTGTATAAATGTAGCTCATTAAAGAGCTGTAAATGATTACCAAGTAACTGTAAAATGAAAGAAAAATAAAATGACTTCATTTTCTAGGCAAAGCTATTAAAGTTCAAATACTTGCATGGCTAAGTAAAGGAAGAAAAAGGAAGTCCATGGATATGGAAAATAGCTTCATTCCTCCTTCCCAGGGTGGGCTTAACTTTAAAGAGCTTGCAAAGTCAGAATGGAAATATTTAACCAGACAAGCCCAGCAAAGCCCCACACTAAAGAAGAAAGAATCTCTGAACAAAGAAACCGATATTTAACCAAGCAGGTCTCAGGTTTACTAGTGATGGATCTGGAATACAGGGTTTTGTTTTTGTTTTTTTTACATGCTGATGACTCTTCCTTAAAGCATTCATTTCAATTTTCTTAAGCATCTTCTTTGTGTCAAGCATCATTTTAGGTGCTGCGGATACAAGTACAAAGAATGAAATGCCCTGGAAAAATGAGAAGTAGCATATGTACACACATAAAGAATAAATATAAAGAAAATGAGTAAAAATAAATATAAAGTACTTTAATATGCTGTATTTTCAGAGATACTAGCATGTGGGCAATCAGGAAAGGTTGGTAATGCTTGCTTGAGTTATATCTTGATGAAGGCAGCTACATCTCAGATGAAGACAGGGATCCTATGAGATGGAGGTGAAGGAGTACATTCCAGGCACAGGGTCCATATTCTCTCCTTTCCAATACCCCTTCCACTCCCCAATGAGAAAGCAAGAAAAATAAAGACTGTTATAGACATATATAGCCAAGCAAAACAATTTCTCATATTGGCCATTCAGCATATTTATTAAGGACTAACCATGTGCCAGGCTTTAAGTTAAGTACTTGGGATACAAAAACCAAAACTAAATAGTCCCTGACCTCAGGAACTTACATCCATGAAAAGGAGAAGGGAGATCACATAAATAGGTATGTATGACACATTCAAATAGACACATATAACCATGGTGGGAAGGCATTAGCTCTGGGGGGACCTTTAGCAACATCAAGTAAAAGGAACTTTTTTTCCCAAATTATTCATTTTTAGTTTTCAACATTCACTTTCATAAGTTTTAAATTTTCTCTCCCTCCCTCCCCAAGATGTCCTGCAATCTGATCTTCCTATTAAATATATTTTTACATTAGTCATGTTGCATAGAAGATAAGAAAGAAAAAAAACAGGACAAAACAAAAAAGAAAATAGTCAAGCAGAAGGAACCTTTACTGAGTACCAAAGGAAAGAAGAAACTCAGAGAGCTGAAGACGAGGGAATGCATTCCAGACATAGAACACAGCCAATGTAAAGACGTGGAGACAGAGGATGAATTGTCGTGAATCACCAGAAGTCCAATTTAGTCAAACAGAAGGGTATAAGAAGGGGAGTACATGTATCATAAGACTGGAAAAAAAATAGCTTGGAATTTATACAGCACTTTAAATGCCAAAACAAAGGATTCTGTGTTTGATGTTAGAAATAACAAGGCACTGGAACTCATTAAGTACTTAACAAATACTATTGAATATTTTAACTATTTCTTCTTGTATCTTATGCTCTGACTAGCATGCAAACTCCTTGAGATATGGGTTGGTTTTTATTTAAACATTTACCGAAACCTTGCATTATCTCAGTACCTAGTGTAGTGAGTGGGTATTTAATAGCTCTACAACTGGTCAATGAAGGATGAATGCACCTAGATTCTAGAAAGACCCTGTACTTATGGGGAGGTGGGATGCTATTTGTTGTCCAGCTAACTTTTTATCCAACAAATCTGGAGAATTCATTCACACACACAGTTGGGCTGTGATACCTCTATTCTCACTTTATCAGGAGTTTTGGGGGGCTATTTTCAGGAGAAATATGGTGGAGGAAGATGGAAACTGCTAATGAAAGGGCCTCAGGGACATGGCCATTGACACCGATAGTAGAACTCCAATAATCTTGGCAAAGTATGAAACTTGTGAGATGTATTTGAAGAGCACCCACAGGAAGGTAATTAAGTTGGGAGAGTGCTTTGAAATTATGCCATGTGAGAATTAGTTGAAGGAATTAGGAACATTGAGCCTGAAGTAAAAAAAGACTTAGAAAGTGTATTTAAGAATGTGCCATAGAAGAGTTGCATTCAAGTATTTGAAGGCTGTCACACAGAGAAGGGATTAGAGTTGTTCTCCTTGGTCTGAGAGGGCAGAACAAGGAGCAACCAGTGCAAAGCTGTACAGAGATAAATTTAGGCTTGATGGCAGAATAGATTTCTTAACAATCAGAGCTGTCCACAAATGGAATGGGATGCCCTATTCCAGAAGTAGTGGGTTCCCTTTCCCTGGAGTTCTTCAACCAAAGATTGGATGATCGTTTGTTGGGAATATCGCAAGTGGGGAATATTTTTAGATATGGATTGAATAGGATGGCTTCCAACTCTGCCTGCCCCCCAGAGTCCCCAAGAGCTGAAATTATTTGTCCAATACCACAATCTAGTAAGAAACTGAATTGGGAATAAAATTCAGGTCATCTTCTTCCCAAATCAAACATTCTTTTCTCTACCGTACAGGCTGGTTGTGTGTTAAAAGGGAGATTTGACTGATAGTTTCCCAATTTCATTCTTTGTCTATCTCTAGCACTTAGCACTTAGTTTGGCACATAGTAGGTGTTAAATAAATGCTTGTTAATTGATTGACTGATATGTCCTGTTGCTCTACTTTGTCCGAGAAAGCTTTCTCCCATGTGATTATAATAGCGATGTAATAATTGACATTTTTAAAAGGTATGTTAAGTTTTGCAAAGTGCTTTACCTGCAATGACTTCATTTGAGAGTATACTGCTGGTGCATAAAGTAACATGTGCTCCTGCTGTCTTCAAAGGATAATTTCAGCCCCAAGCAACCTTGAGAGTCACTTGAAAGCAGTGCCCTTCAGATGCCCCACTGTGATTTTTATGTTAAAAAAAGAAAGCGAGAAGAACATGGTAATCTTTCCCCCATTATCTGCCTCCCATCAAGCATGGAGTACTTCTTACTGGGGACTGCATTATTCATGAACATTCACATTTATCAAAAGGATTCAAAATTTCATAAAGTTTCTATTTTGGAACACTTGTTCTCTTTGTGCTTGCCTTGGACAAGGAGACCTTACTGTGGAGTATTTCCACTGTCCTTGACTTACGTAGCCTTTCTCTAGTTCATACATTTTCTTTCTCCCCTTCTGGTACCACATCACATGCCATAGTAAGAGGCAACTGGGTGGCACAATGGATAGAACACTGGAGTCTGGAAGACCTGAGTTCAAATTTTACCTCAGACACTTACTAGCTGTGCGATCCTGGGCAAGTTATTTCACCTCTGTCTGCCTCGGTTTCCTCAACTATAAAATGGGAATGATAAGAATACTTACTTTCCAAATAGGCTAACAATTGTAAAGTGTTTGGCACATAGTAGGCACTTAAAATATGCTTATTGAACTCTACTGTTTTTACTTATAGGACATTGAACCAGCAGGAAACATGGCTGACTTGACAACCAAGCTGCAAATGTAAAAATATCAAGTCCAGAGGAGGGAGGTGATGGTCCCCCTGACTTGGGTCCTGGTGAGGACATCTAGGATATTGTATAGTTCTGACTACCACATTTTTATAAAGGATAATAAGTGGGAGAGGGTATAGAGAAAGGGGACCAGGACAGTGAAAGGCTCCCAGTTCACAATATATGAGAATCGACTGAAAGAATCGGGAATGTTCAATCTGGAGAAGAGAAGACTTTGGAAGGGACACAAATACTGATATTTGTTAAGTGGTACAGTAGATAGAGCGCTGGGTTTGGAATCAGCAAACCTCATTTTCATGAGTGCAAATCTGGCCTCAGACATTTACTAGCTGTGTGACCCTGAGCAAGACATGTAACCCTGTTTGCCTCAGTTTCTTCATCTATAAAATAAGCTGGAGAAGGAAATGACAAATGGCTTCCAATTACCCCTGCCAAGAAAAGCCCAAAAGTCACTAAGAGTTGGATATGACTGAAAATAATTCAATGACAAGAAGGATTATCACATGGTTTGAGTAGACCCCATAGGGGCAGAGTCTCAGTGTGGATATTCCCTCCAGTAATGCAGATAGAGTTCATCCACAACTGCCCATTCTGTGCACCTCTCATCCATTTCCTCCCATTATTTTCTTGGGTTCTCTTGACATTGTGAGGTTACCAAAGGAGCATGTGGGGCTGCTCTTTAGTTCCCCCTTGTTTTCTCAAGGTGATCAGCCCATCTTCTTTAAAAGATCATACATCTCTCTGATGACATCCTTTGTGCCTTTTCTTTTTATTTCCTCATTTGTAGTGCTTACTACCATATATGTGACTATGGTCTTGTTGATAATTTTGAACTTCAAAGCTCTGGAGACTATAATATTCCATGGCTTGCAAACATACATTACTAAGAGAATGTTGTTATTTTAAAATTTATTTTAGGAAAAGGATTAGATCACTAAAAGAATTTAAAAATTTTCCCCAAAACAATCTAGCCCACTTTCCTCCTCCTGTTCAATTCCAAGCTCAATTCATTATCATTTGTTTCCACCATCTGTTCATATTGATGGATCAAATTCTCTCTCTCTCTCACTATATATATATATATGTATATGTATATATGTATGTATATATGTATGTGATGTATGTGTGTACATATTTAGTCCGGACAACAGGCATTTTTTATCCTCATGGTTTCTTCAATGTGAATGGTCAGGGCAAATTCTTTAGGGATTATAAATCTCATCGAGAAGGCTGTATTATGCTGGGGATTGAGGCAATCACAATATCCTTCAAAAACATGAATATTCCAAAGACCTCACCATGTAGGAGAAATCCCTCTACAACTAGAACTCTGTACAGGATCTCCTTCTCCATGACAGTCTTGAAGTAGCAAAGGGCTGATGCCCTTTAGAGAGCCAACAAGTTTCTGTTTTATGTCTCACTTGATGTTAATGATCAGACGATTATTGAATAAAGGTTATCTCTGGTGTTATTATTTTTTTCAAGAACATTTGAACATCCAGATGAAAAGCGAAAAGACTAGACCATGGTACCTAGTCTATACAATGCAACATGATAACTGGTCAATTGATAACACCTTTCAATTTCCATCTATATGGTTGGCATCATGTTGATGTAATGTTGGTACTTAACCATAAAGCCACAATACAAACTTGCTTTTCAAGAGTGAAGAAAAAATCACTAGGATTCATGAAGTATTACCTATACTACATCCAGTAATCTATAAAAGTAACTTAAATGTCTATGCCATACTTGCATATACCAAACTAGTGAAATCTCAAAACCAACATGGGAAATAAGTAGTACAAATATTATCTCCATTTTATGAGTAAGGAAACATGCTCACAGAAGGGTAACATGAGAGTTAAAATAACAGCACCAATGGAAAATCCAGATCCCTTGACACTACATCATACTATCATAGTCTGTGTTTTAGGAGATTTTGACAACGTTGGTCACAACTATTTTTGAGGACATTTTTACTGGATGTATCATTCAATGTTTTTTTCTCATTGGGTGCTTCCCACATTAGGCTCCTAGGAGAATAACCCATTCCTCTAATCTACATGAAACAATAAAGAGATTACACTAGCAGTTGTTCTAAAAATTTTCTAGGTGTTTGTATTCATATCCCAACTGCTACCAGTTCTGACAAACATTTATTATGTGCCTACAATGTGTCAGTTCCTGTCCTGGGTGTGAGAGATACAAAGACAAAAATGGAACACCCCTGCCTTTAAGAAGTTTAAGTTTCAATGGCCCCAAAGGAAGATGGGATCTACCAGAGAGTGAGGGTAATTGGACTCTTAGAAAGAGTTCAAAACTCCATCTGGGAGAAAAACGTTGTGTTTTTTTTGTTTTGTTTTCCTCCTGTAGGACCTGAGTGGGAAACTTATTCAAATGGGGCTGAGTAGCTGTTTCAAATTATCACCTCATGGAGCTGACTAATAAAATAGCACCAACTTACCTCTCTGAATAACCTTGGTGCTTGGCAAAAGTCAATATTCCTTAATTTCTCAACAATTTGGGTATAATGGAAATTGTCAGAAATTTTAATTTTCTCACAATTTAGCTCACTCACAATGGCTGTCAAGGAGCTAAGTGATATGATGGAAAGTAACGTTAATCGTCTTGAGAGAAGACAGTCCTTCAAAGGTAAGGGAGAGGATGTGCAGACACTAATGAAATTTTATTATCGGAACATAGAATTAGGATTGTGACAAGAGACAATGGTGGCAGTGACATGCACTTAGGATGTTAAAGCTTGTGAAGTCTCTGAGCCGAAGCTCAGACGAAAATAGCTGAAGCTGGAGACTGGTGAACAATCTGAAGACTGAATAGATTTGATCACAGTTTATCATTTAGAGGGAAAAAGAAAAACGAAATCTGTAACCATGAGCTAGAAGAGAAAAAAGACCCTTATTTCTGGTCCATTTTTAACATCCATCATGTCACAGAATCATCATAGGATAGGATCTCAGAGTTGGAGAAAACTGGAATTGTCAGAACCCATGTAATCCAACCACTCTACTTTACAAATAAGGAAACTGAGGTCCAAAGTGATCCAATGACTTGCCCAAAGTCGCCCAAGAAGTAAATGGCAGAGCTGAGATTGGACTTCTAACTCTAGAGTCAGAATTCTTTGCACTAACTTGGAGTCATCTAGTTCGACTCATAACTGAACAAGAATTCTCCATGTAACACCTCCAATAAGTGGTAATTCACTCTCTACTTGTAGACTCCCAGTGATGGGGAACTCACTACTTCCCAAGGCATTCCATGCCATTTTTTGTTTGAAAGTTTTACCTTACTTTGAGTCAAAATCTGCCTCTCTGTGACTTCCCTACTCATTGCTCCTAGTTCTGTCCTTTGGGCTGAAACAAAGCAAGTCTCTTTCTTGATGTAGCCTTTCAGATGAAGACATTTATCATGCCTCTTGCTCCTAGTCAGGCTATAATTCCTATAATGCCCAATCCTAATGTGATATAAACTCCAATTTCCTCAGCACCTGGTTACATTCCTCAGGATTCAATCTGTCTTGCTATTATCCTACCTGAAAGTGTGTCAGGAGGTAGCTAGGTGTCTCAATGGATAGAGCACTGGACCTGGAGTCAGGAAAACCTGAATTCAAATCCAGCTTCAGACATTCACTAGTTGTGTGACCCTGGGCAAATCACTTAACCTCTATTTGTCTTAATGTAAAGGAGAAAGAAATAGCAAACCAGTCCAGTATCTCTGTCAAGAAAATTCCATAGACAGGATGGTCCCTGGGTCAACAAATGACTGAACAACAATAAAAAAAAATGGAATTCCAAAATAAACACAGTATTCCAGAGATGCATTAGAAAAATTCTAGGGGGGGCGGAGCCAAGAGGGCAGAGTAGAAAGACTCACCTATGCTAGGTCCGAACCCGCAGCCCATAGATTCCCTGTAAAAAGAACTCCTGACAAATTCTGGAACAGTGGAAGCCGCGCAGCAACACAGTGAAGGAGATTTCCGTTGCAGAGAGCCCTGAAAAACCGACCGCAAAGG
>CM053772.1:252733183-252754264 GCA_028658325.1 Potorous gilbertii | reverse complement strand
GTCATTCACAATTGATCATCATATAATATTGCTGTTACTATGTACAATGCTCTCCTGGTTTTGTTCACTTTACTTTGCATCAGTTCTTCCCAGGTTTTTCTGAAACTACCCTCCCTGCTTGTCATTTCCTCTAGCACAATAGTATTGCATCACAATCATATACTACAACTTGTTCTGCCATTTCCCCAATTGATGGATATTCCCTCAAATTCCAATTTTTTGCCACCACAAAAAAACTGCTATAAACATTTTTGTACATGTAGGTCCTTTTCTTTTTTAGAAAAAAAAATCTCTTTGTGATACAGACCTCTTGCTGGGTCAAAGGGCATAGTTTCAAATTGTTCTCCAGAATGGTTGGATCAGCATTAGTATCCCAATTTTCCCACATTCCCTCTAACATTTGTCATTTTCCTTATCTTTCATATTAGTCAATTTGATATGTGTGAGGTGTTATCCCAAAATTGTTTTAATTTGCATTTCTCCAACCAATAGCAATTTAGAGCATATTTTCATGTTACTATAGATAACTCTGATCTCTTTATCTGAAAACTGTCTCTTTATATCTTCATTAGCAATTAGGGAATTACTTGTGTTCTTATAACTATGACTTGTTTCTCTATATATTTAAGAAATGAGGTCTTTATCAGAGGAACTTGATTTAAAAATTTACACCCCCTCCCCGTTTTCTCCTTTCCTTCTAATCTGTCTTTGTAATCAATCTTGCATTGATTTTGTTTATGCAAAATCTTTTTAATTTAATGTAATCAAAATTATCCATTTTCTATCCCTTATTACTTTCTTATTTGGTTATAAACTCTTCCCTTATCCATAGATCTAACATGTGAATTATTCCATGCTCTCCTAATTTGCTTAAGGCATCACCCTTTATGTCTAAATCGTGTACCTATTTTGACCTTCGCTTGGCATTCAGTGTGAAATGTTGGTCTATAACTAATTTCAATCAAACTGCTTTCCAATTTTCCCAGCACTTTTTGTTAAATAGTAATTTATTGTCCCCAAAGCTTGGATCTTTGGGTTTAACAAGAACTAGATTAATGTGATAATTTACTAGTGTTTATCATGTACCTAATCTATTCTTCTGATCCACTACCTTGTTTCTTAGCCAGTACCAGATTGTCTTGAAACTTATCATTTTGTAATACAGTTTGAAATCTTATATAACTGGGCTACCTTCCTTCACATTTTTTGAGAACTTGTCTTTTAAGGACATTTTGAAATGACCATATGTCTTTGAACCTGGAGACAACAAAATCTGTTGGTGATTCCAAGGTAGCTGTCATCCATTACCATTGATGACTTGTGGGGATGGGGGTGGAGATCCATAAAGGACATGAATGAGGAAATGGATGATCAGAAAGGGAGATAGACCAGTACATAGGGAAAGTAAGAGGTGATAAACAGACTGCCCAAAGATCTATGGAAGAGAAAATGATCTGACAAAGTTTTGTAGCCTCCTTGAAAGATGTATAGAAGGGCATGGCCAAGAAATGGCACATGAGGTGTGATCTTCACTGAGCTATGATCAGCACTGATGAAGTTAATGCCTATACTAATGAGATTATGGATCTGTGAAAAATTACAGCAGAAATATAAAGTAAATTGTGCGCAATTTACCATCCAGAAGGAAGTGAAATGTTTGGCTTGGAGAAGAATCAGGGATGACATCATAGTTTATTTCAAGTAATTGGAGAATGGTCCCATAGAAGGATTAAACTTTCATTGTTTGGCCCCAGAGAGCAGAACCAGGAGGGCTGGATGGAAAGCAGCATGGTATAGGGTAAAAGCTCTGGATCTGGATTCAAAACCTGCCTCCAATACTTACTAGCTGTGTGACCCTGGACAAGTCACTTAATTTCTCTACGCCTCAGGTTCTTCATTTGAAAAATGAAAGGATTGGACTTAATAGCTTTTAAAATTCTTTCCAGTTATAAGTTTATGCTCTTGTAAGTTGCATAGAAATGTATTTAAGCTTGATATTATGAAAGAACAATCAGGGTGTTCAAAAATGGAATGAGCTGTCTTAGGAAGTGGTGGGTTTCCCTTCATCACAGCTTCTCAGATATATTATAGTGGGAATTTCTTCCTGTCTGGTCACTGAGATCCCTTCTGACTATGTAATTCTAGGATTCTATGTTACCCATGATTTTAGGGCTTTGAGAATCTGGTTTAGATGATGGATTTCAGAAGATATGGTTATTCCACAGAATTACCCAGTAGTTGTAGTAAAAGTATCATTTCCTCCATTTTGCAAGAGAAGAAATTGAGGTTGAGAGGTTATTATCTACCCATGATCTCACAGATAGTAAGGAAATATTAGAATGAAATATGAGCCCCAGTCTCTAGGCTTCAAATTCAGTACTTTTTCTACTACATCTATGTCCTGCCTTAAGCAGAAACCTGAGAGTCGGGGATGATTGCACTGAATGGAGAAGTAGGGAAAAGGCCTGTTGTGATGGGAGGAACTCCAAGGAAAGGCTTAGAGTTGGAAGAGTGTGTGCATGGGCTGAAAGTGGAAAGTAGGGGTTGAATTGAATAGATGGTTTGGAGAGAGAGATCAGAGATACTACCTTGGTGGGATCAAATTATAGAAGGTTTTAAATGGAAGACTGAGATGCTTGAAGCTGATACCATAGATACAGAGGCATTATCAGAAATTTGTGAGCAGGCCGAAATGAGGAAATCAGCCCTTTGGCAACATTAATCTGATAACAGGGCAGAGGGTAAGTCATGGATAAAGGACTTTTTTAGTTTTCATGCATCATTTTTAGTTTTCATTCATCATTCTCTTATTATGCTTCAGTAGAATTCCCAAGTGGCAACAGCCATGTGTCTACAATCTTCTTGATGAGTTTATCCACACTGGGCAGTGGAGAGAACAATAGTGGCCATGAGTAAACTGTGGCATTTTACCAGTGGAGACCTGGGTGTGAGGTTGCCGTGGAAGACCTTATTGGGGAGATGTATGACTAGAATGTGGCCAAATGTGGGCCAGACAGGTAGCAAAAATAATGGGCCATGGATGGACAAACACACATACATATGTGTGTATATGTATATACACACAAACACACACATGTATACACATGTGTATACACGTATACATGCATATCATATCTCTCCCTTCATTAAGAAACTCTAGGGGTTCCCTACTTACTCTCTATAGGGTCCAATAAAACTCCTCTATTTAGCTTTTCAACCCTTCCCAATATGATGCCCATCTCTCTTTCCAGCTTTGTTATATGTTACTCTCTTTGCTGCATCCTTGCATGTTGTTTAGTCATTTTTCAATTGTGTTCAACTCTTCATGACTCCGTTTGGGGTTTTCTTGGCAAAGATACTGCTGTGGTTTACCATTTCCTTCTTCAGCTCATTTTACAAGCTAAGAAACTGAGGCAAACAGAGTTAAGTGACTTGCCCGGGGTTACACAGTTAGTAAGTGTCGAGGGCCATATTTGAACTCAGATATTCCTGACTCTAGACCTGGCACCCTATCTGCTATACCACCTAGCTATGTCATATATCTAGCCAAAGTTGCCTTTCAGTTCCCCTTTGATGACATACATGCAAACAAATATATACAAAACAAACTATGCAAGGTTAGATAGGAAATAATTAATGAAGGGAAGGCACTGGAATTAAGTGCTTAACATGGTGCATGTAGTAGACACTTACTGAATGCTTATTCCTTTCCCTCCCTTCCACTTAAATGTAAGGCAAGAGGACCAATCAATTCAAAGACACAGAAGTGGGAACTTGTATGTCATTTGATCCTCGCAATAGCTCTGTAAGGTAGGTGCTGTTATTACCCCTGTTTAACAGTTGAGGAAACTGAGGCAGACAGTGGTTAAGCAACTTGCCCACAGTCACACAGTTACCAAATATGTGAGGAAGGATTTGAACTGAGGCTTCTTTGACTTCAGACTCAGTGCTCTATCCTCTGAATCACCTATCTGCCTCTGAGGAGTTTGGGAGACCAGAAGCAGCCCAGGAAGACTTCACAGGGAAAGAATGGCTTTAGAGGAAGTGGGAAAGATGAGAAAAGGGAGTTTTTAATCATGCTGGGGAGACAAAACTTCAGGGATCCTAATTTTGGGATCTGGGAAGGATGTGAGAGGTCATCCAATCTATTTCACTTATTTTATAGATGAAGAAACTGAGTCCCAGAGATGGCATGGGACTTGTCCAAGGTAACTCAGCTAGATGAGATACCACCCACCAAATCTTAAAACCACCATCCTTCCCACTACATCACTTTCACGCTCAAAGGTATCTGTGTGCAGTCCATGACAACACAGGCTAAAGTGGGTGGGTCTCCTCCAAGATTTCTTTGTAGTGTGAAAGTGACCCTGAGTTTTCAAAGGCCAGGTCAGTGGATGGCAAACTTGAGCACATTCTGCCATGTTCTGTACAACAAAGCTGGAAAACCTTCTAGGGAAAACCCAGTGACAGATGGTGCATATCTGTATCCAGGGATCAGCTTAGCTAAGTAAAGAAGAAGAGAGGGACAGAGAATAAACCTATGATCTCATTGGAGTAGGGAGCCCTGAGGTGAAACTTATAATCTTAGATACCTGTATTATTGAGAGATTAAGAAACTCTTCTAGGGTCACACTATAAGTATGGAGTCAGAAGAGGGACTTGAATTCAGGTTTCCCTGGCTCCAAGGCCAACTATCTGCCACTCCCCACTGTCTCTTACATAGATTCATTTCTATAGGATTGGCCACCAAGTGGTGATTTTTTAAATATAAAATAACATGGCACAAATTATTATAATATAATATGATCTAAGTCATCTTTGATATTCTCCCTGCCTCTAAAATCAAGTTCTTCCTTGTAACAAAGAAAGACAAAGCAAATACAACCAGTTCATTTGACAATATAGGAAACACATTGCCCTGGCAGTCCACAACTCCCTTGCTTAGAAGAGGAAACAATGTTTCATTATCTTTCTTCAGGGAGCAAGACTGGTTAATTACAATTACTCAGAACTTGGTTTGGTCAGTGGTCTTTCCATTGCATTGTTGTGGTCATTGTTACTATTGTTCTGATATTTCTTCTTTCACTGTGTCTCCATTCACAAAATCTTCCCATGCTTCTCTGAATTCCACCCATTTGCCATTTCCTTCTGCACAGGTATATTTCATATTCCAATTCATCCATTTACCACAGTTTGTTCAACTGGTTCCCAGTCTGAGGGAAACCAATTTTGTTTTCAGTTCTTTGGGGTGAGTCACCTCTTCTTCAAACTAAGCTGTCCTATATGTTGGTATAGGGAACTCCTAATGAGAGAATCACTTTACCAGCAATTATATATAGTCTTAGAGAGTGCGTTAGGACCAGAGAGGTTAAGTGACTGGCTGTTACAGGCTCACACAGCCAGTGTCAGGGGGAAGATCTGAATTCACATCTTACTAAATCCACAATTGGCTCTTACAAATTCACTATCACAAATACTTTTGAATACATGGTGTACCAAAAACCTTCATGAAGTTTCAAGCTTTGATAACTACTGAAGAATTAGTGCTACAAACTTACAAACAACAACATTTAAAAGGTTAATTCATTTAATTAAATAATAAATAAATTATTAATTACTAAAAATTTAAAATCTTGAAAATATTGGGCTATTGATAATATTTCTTATTAAAACTCAACATAACACTATCTCATGCTGTTATGTTGTTCTAGTCTATCTTCTAACTTCCATCAGCTTCCACTCAGTGACTGAAAGTATTGCATCTGTAATCCTGGCCTTAATGTTATAAAGAAGAAGGTTTTGGTGCATAAACAACAACTTTGACCTGGTCCCACAATGGTAAAGCCTAATGGAGACAGATCAGGTGGCTGAGGTGACAAAGCAAGAAGACTTCCTTGACTGCCCCAGTGATCTGAAAACGTGTCATGCAAATATTGCCACACACACAGTAGATAACGACAGGGTGTCCTGCCTTGTTGAAATTAAAATAAGAAGCTTGTTATTTAAAATTTACAAAACAAAATAAATGAAAAGTAAATTTAAGTAATTAACCTTTTAAATGTTCTTTATAAGTTTGTAGCATATACTTATGGAATTATTAAAGCTTAAAACCGCACTAAGACTTTTGGGACACCTGTTTTTAGACCTTTTCTTTTCTTCTTTGCTCTCTTTGGGGCTACGCAAATATAAACCCATTTGCTAGTCCATTAGTATTTTAGTGTGTAATCATTTTTGTGGCCAAAGCAGTCCATTGAATCATTCCCTCAGGGGCAGAACCTTGATTTATATCTGTCGCAGGAGCCTCCACATGGATGAAATCCTGAATTTTTGAAGTAAATGTGTCATTAGGCTAATAATGCTATGGCAACTTCAGCAAGGCTCAGGTCAGCATTTTTGTTGTTATTCAGTCATTTCAACACGGTCCAACTCTTCATGACTTCATTTCAGGATTTTCTTGGCAGATACTGGAGTGCTTTGCCATTTTCTTCTCTAGCTCATTTTACAAAGGAAGAAACTGAGGCAAACAGGGTGAGGTGACTTGCTCGGAGTCACACAGCTAGGAAGTGCCTGAGATTGGATTTGAACTCATGAAGATGAGTTTTCCTGACTCCAGACCCAGGGCTCTATACACTGTATTACCTAGAAGCCCCTTAGGTCAACATAGACTAGCAAAATTAGGGAAGACTTTGTGAAGTACAGAATTTTTTTCAAATAGGCACGCTGTCTCCAGTGTTTTCTGCTCAGACCAGAGTTTTCCCGGGTACTATGTGGATCATAACTAGAATCATGGGAATTTTAAAGTGGGAAGGGATTTTTGAAACCACCTCTTTGAAGTTCTTAAAAATGGCATAACCCTTGCCCCAGTTCTACTGGTCTCTAATTTTCTTGCCTCTAAGCCTTCCTTTAAACCAGTAGCTCTGGGAAGACCAACTTTTACTTGGTTTACATTTTCCATGAAGCTAAGCAATTTACCATCTTAGTGACCTTGGACAAATCTTATTTCTGATCATATTTAGTGCTGGTCCCTATTATGTACTTTCTGTTAGAGCTAAACTGGCTAACATGGTATTCCCATCTCCTACATCCATGCCTTTGCACAGGCTGTCCCTCATGCCAGAAATGCATTCCCTCCTCATTTCTGCCTTCCAGAAGCTCTAACTTCTTTTAGAACAAAGCTTGAGCACTACCTTAAAGTCACTCACAACTTGACTCCAGCTTGCTCTACCAGGATACATTCCTTCTCTCTATTCATGCCATGATGGATCTAAAATGGCTCTCTTGTGGTTTCTCTACCATGTCATTTCATCTTTAGTCTCCATGCCTTTGCATAAGCTGTATCTCATGCCTAGAAATCACTCCCTCCTCACCTCCACCTCATAGAAACTCAGTTTTCTTTAAAGAGTAGCTCAAGCTTCCGCTTCTACATGAGGCCTTCCCTGATTCCCCCTAGCTGCTAGGGCTGTTGTCTTCCCTTAAATATCATAGAATTTATTGGATACATACCTTTTATGTACTTAAATGTAGACATATTATCTCCCTCAATTGGGTAGAAATTACTGGAGGGCCAAGATTGTTTCATCTGTCATTATATATCCTCAATACCTAACACAATGCCTGGTATATACTAGGTGCTTAATAAACGTTTGTTGTTTGACTGATTGACATATTTTGTATTTTCTTGTATATGCATGAATACCCTTGATAAAATGTAAATTCCTGAAAGGTATGAATCTCTTTAAAAAACTGTATCCCTGGCACCTATAACACTGCCTTGCACTTAGTAGGTATTTAATAAATGTTTGTTGAAATGAATTGAAGTACCTTTTCCCCTCTCATTTTACTTCTCTGTCAAAATGAGAAATGGATTTATTGCTGGAAGTAATGTCAGAGGGCCATCCAATCCAACCTTGATTTTACAGATTAAGAAACTGAGGCCCAGAGAGGAATAGTGATTTAGTCAAGGTTGCAGAGAAAATAAGAGACAGATCCTCTGTTTCCAATTGACTGATGAAGCCATCCAGACTAATTCATTTCAAAGGTCCTTCCCGGCTCCAAGGCCATGCTCCCCCATCCTAATATCTCCCTAGCACCCATCCCCTTGGCCTGGCTTCAAGGCTGGTGCACAGCATTTAGCAGCTGGGCGGCCAAGTCTCTAGCCTGGCTCTGAGTGCAGGCCACTTTGTTCCTGGGCTCTTTCGGGCTTGAGATGTTTTCTATCTTTTCCATATTTCAAAGCTTTGTGGTAAATAATCAATTCAAACCAGCCCAGAGTCTCTCTTTCTGTAATTCTAAAAACCCATTAAATTATATTGTTGGGAGAAAACAATAGCTGTGCTAATCATGCACTGTGCATGTGTACCTTAATTTCCCCCGGGGCCTGAATATGAATTTTTACTAACATGTTAATTTTGTGTGTTAATCAGTAGCTGTAGGCCCAATGAATGGATTGACTATGTAAAACTGTTTGATATTGAAACAACTCCTTTTGACCCCCCTCAAATTGGCTTCATTCCCCTAAAGACGGTTAAAGTTAATTAAGCACTCAATAGGTTTATGGTGTTTAAATTAAAATATATTACTCCTCATTGTGTAGTCATCAAGTGAGAAAGACATCCTCCTCCTGGCTGCTTGGCTGGCTAATGGGCTTATCAAAATTCATGATGTAATAAGGATTTGTTGAGGGCGACAAGTGCGTAAGGGATGCTGGCTGTCCGGCAAGGGGAAGCACTGACCACCTTTGTCCACTGGAGGGCGAGAGACTGCCATGAATGGTTTGAGGACGCGCCTGCTTTTGCAAAGGATTTGGCCATTATCGGTGAGCCTTCATGCTTTTCAAACAAGCGTTTGGGTTTCCTGTAAAGAAAGACCTCTCTTTTAAAGCTTTCCAATCATTTTCTCCTACTGTTTCTTTCTTTCCTCTAGGAATTTTTACATCTTTGTCAAGAGAGCTGAGCATCCACTTTGGCCTTTTGCTCAATAGTATTTACTTTTAGGATCATAGATTTAGAGGTGAAGATATCTAGTCTGAACCCCTCGTTGTACAGGGCAGCAAACCGAGGCTCCTTATGGCTCGTTTTCCTCCATGATAAAAGAAAGGGGCTAGAATAGATGGTCTCTCAAGTCTCTTCTACGTCAAGATCCATGATGCTATAGTCTACAGGGTATCCCCCAAAATCTCAGTGTAGTTTTAAGTTATTAAAGACTAAGACTTTGAGGACAGTGTATATGCCCAGTAGATTATAAGTTACTTGAGGACAAGAACTGTTTCCTTGATTCAATACATGTTTGTGGATTGAATTTAATTCTGTATGGTTTCTGTTTCTCATTCACATTTTAGAGGTATTAAGAAAGTGAAGAACAGAGGGACAGCTCTAGTCTTCAGAAATAGTCTGGGGAGAAGATGCTGGACAAATCATCATTCTCAGCTGATTTACTTCTTGGAACTAAATTATCTTTATTCTGTCCCTATTCTACCTTAGTTTGTCCTGTTATTTCAGTTTTCAGTCATGTCTAACTCTCCACGACCCCATTTGGGGTTTTCTTGGCTGAGATACTGGAGTAGCTTGCCATTTCCTTCTGCAGCTCATTTTACAGATGAGTAAATTGAGGCAAACAGGGTGAAGTGACTTGCCCAGGGTCACACAGCTAGTAAGTGTCTGAGGCCAGATTTTAATTCAGGAAGATGAGTCTTCCTGATTCCAGGGCCAGCACTCTCTCCACAGTGCCACCTAAATGCTGGGGTTAGTCTTCTCATGAATGGATGAGCTCTTTGTCCAAGTTTTAGTCTTTATAGAAGGGGTATGTTACCATAGCCCTCCCTCCAAAAGCCCCTATAGTCAGTGTCACAGTTCACCTTAAAATTCTCATGTACTGTGGGCAGCTAGGTGGCACAGAGGATAGAGCACCTAGAGTCAAGAGGGCCTGAGTTCAAATCTCATCTCAGACACTTACTAGCTCTGTGACCCTGGGCAAGTCACTTAGCCTGGTTCGCATCCAAATAAGAATCCTTTTGTACTTATAATTCTAACCAACACATGATTCTAGTGGTTATCGACCAAAGAATACAACTTATCTCCTGCCAGAGAAGTGATGGATTCAATATGGAGAATGAATCAGTATTTTTGGACATGGCCAGTGTAGGAATTTGTTTTGTATGACTAGGTATATTTGTTACAAAAGTTTTTTTTTGATAACTGAAAAAATTAATTTTAAAAAATCTTTATGTATTGGGTGCTATCATTGCTTGGTGTTTTTACCTTTTATTTTTTATTTCTTTTCCTAACTTTGGTATTCTTGGGAGGCACTGTGACATAGAGCCTGTCTCAAAGCCAAGAAGATCTGGGTGCAAAGTCCTACCTGTGAAACAGACTGGCTGTTTGACCCTCATCAAATTGCTTAATCTGTCTCAGTATTTTAGACAACCAACACTCTAAACTGCAGAAAAGGAGTCAACCTGCATAGGTAGAAGTTTCTTTTCCTTGCTATAGTTTAGTTACATGTCTGACTCTTTGTAACCCCACAAACTTGTCCTTGGGTTTTTTAGCAAAGACACTCAGATGGTTTGCCATTTCCTCCTCCAGGGTATCCCCATTTTACAGATGAGAAACTGAAGCAAATAATAGTTAAGTGACTTGCCCAGGGTCACACAACTAATAGGTGTCTGAGGCCATATTTGAACTCAGATCTCCCTGATTCCAGGCCCAGCACTCTACCCACTGCACCCCTCTCCACCCCCACTCACCAGCTAGGTAACTTCCTTACCTAGGAGTTCCTTAGACCAGTGAAATCTCAGTTACAGTCCCTATCTGGCAATCTCAGAAGTATAATTGTTCTCAGAGCTGAATGAATATTTAAGGTTACCATATTTTTATGACCTAAAATAACTAGGTCTGGTGAAAGTATCTCTTCCAAGTCCAGAATCTGTGGTATTAGAAACTTGATCAACTTTATTAAATAATTTCATATTCCATCATGTCTTCAGGAAATGGAGACACTTAAAAGATGGTAGCAATGACAAAACACATGTGAGAATGTCTTATTCAGGGCTTTCCACCTATGATGGTGTGGGCCTGGATAGCTCAGCTGGTAAAGCAACAGACTTTTAATCTGAGGGTCTAGGGTTCACATCCCTGTTGGGGTGAATCATCTACGAGATATCTGAAGCCTAAAGTAAAAGTTTGTACCCAACTTAGCAGAACATAGTCCAATCTGGCTCCGTTTGTAAATTGTCAGTCAATAAATATGTTAAAGGTGGTGTTGTTCAGTTGTTTTCAGTCACGTCCGACTCTTCATGACCCCTTTTTGAAGTTTTCATGCCAAAGATACTGGAGTGGTTTGCCATTTCCTTCTGCCACTCACTTTACAGATGAGGAAATTGAGGCAAACAGGGTGAAGTGACTTGCCCAGGGTCCCACAGCTAGTAAGTGTCTGAGGTCAGATTTGAACTCAGGAAGAGGAGTCTTCCTGACTCCAGGTTGGGTCCAGTCTTCACCTAGCTGCCTGAGTAAAGGTGCCCTCCCTAAGAAAATTAGATGCCAAAGCAAAAGAGATCACTGAAAATGCCTTTCCCTGATCAGGCTTGTCAATCAGCCTCTGTCTATGAAACTGGCAGATTGCTTATTTTAAAATACATTTCACTCACTCAGAAGCCAATGGATAGTCACTAAACCACAGTCGTAAAATTCCATTTCTTGTTCTCTATTCACTTCTAATCTTAGCAGCTAGTCAGTGGGTGGCCACATGAGGACATGTCCGTAAGTTAGAGAAAACTGGGATCTCATTACCAAATTCCCCTTCCATTGGGCCACTTAAGTATTTAGCAAGTTCTTCTGACTGTAGGTCATATTTTAGTCTATTTTCCCTGAGAGGATAATTGACCTGAACCAGGATTGTCAATGTTAATAATCTTACCCTGTAAACTACTTGATTAATATCAGCTGGCAATAAATTGACTCTTATAGGGGAGCAATAGCGGTCCAACACTCTCTAGGGAAGATTTGACTATTTCCTGCCTGCTTTTTTTGGTTTGCCTTATCTATAAGGCTGATGACCCTTGGGGATGAGCAGCATGACTGGGAAAGAGAAGGGGAGAACCCTCTCCCCTCTCTGGCAGCAAACCTTAGGGTATGAGAAAGGGAAGACATTTTTCTCTGCTCATTAGAATGTTAGATTCATCATCTTAGATCCCCTTCCAGTTTTAACTTTCTGTATTTCTCTTGACTCTTGTGTTTGCATTTCAATGTAAGATTATACTCAGTTTTGCAGGGGAAGTTATTCTTGGTGGTAAGCCTTTATCTTTTGCTTTTTGGAGCATTATATTCTAAGATTTCCTCCTCTGCACAAAAAGACGTCCAGAGGCCTATGGGCTTTAGGAAAGGGGAACTACCTGAAAAGCCAGTATGAGCCCAGGTCCCAAACAGGGAAGCTTGCCAGGTCTTTGTGGTTCTGGCTATGGTTCCTTAGTACTTGAACAAGTCTTTCTTTTTTTAAAAAAATAGATTTTTGATATCTTTTGTTTTCATATCTCCTTGATTTCCTGAGAGGCAGCTAAGTGACCCCTTGGAGAGAGTATTGGTCATGGAGACAGGTAGGTCTATATTCAAGTCTAGAAGAAAATAATACTAAAGGTAAATACTAAATAGATACTAAAAGGAAGAAAATGCTAGACCTACCTCCAAGAGTTATTGAGAGGATGAACTGAGATCACATTTGTAAAGTACCTAACTTATTATCTGGCATGTAGTAGGTGCTTAATAAATGCCTGTTTCCTTCTCTCCTTTTTTCCCCTCACTCCTTCCAGAGAACCATCTCTTATGAAGTAAAATCCTTTTAAAAAAAGAGAAAGAGAAGAAAAAAAAGAAAACAAATTAATACATTAAAAAATGATTTTTATATGTAATGTATACCTGTGTCTCACAGCACCCCCCCCCACAACTCTGTAAAGTAGGAAGAAGTATATTCTCATATTATTTGGGGGGCCAAAATTGTCCTAAATAATAATGGAATGTCCTAAATAATGGAACATTAAACTCTTATAAATCTACTTACAGTTTTTTTTTAATTTGACCTGAAAACTCTAGCATCACCCCTCTGATACACACGAGTAAACTTTTTCTTTAGTTGCCTATGCTCTTTCTAATTTCTCAGAGAGTTCCCTTTACCTTTTCATAGACCCCTGGGTATCTTTTATGAGCAATTCTAGACTAGATAAGAGCATGTACTCTAAGTTCTCTTTAGATTTCTTGACAATTATTTGGTCGGATGCTCTATTTTAGGTTTTTACTGGAGTAGCTAATATGAGATCTGGGCTGCCTCCACGCAACCATTCTGACTAGAATTCTCATGTTGAGGTTTTGGGGAATAGTTCATTTTCTATAGCCCAAAGAAGTAGGCATTTTTAAAATGATTTATTTGGGTCTATGGCTCTCTTACAGGCTTGCTAATTTATGACATTAATGCAGTTGGCAATGGTCACCTCAACTTGACCAGTGAAGTTTCAGTTACTACTAGAGGTTGACCTGCTGGCCACTGTGTCAGAAGGATAATTCTGCATAAATAGGATTCTGTTGAATGATTCCTGATCATCCACACTGTCAGAGGCAGTACCCACATTGAAAAAATCACAGATCTAGTGGACTCTTGGATTATTAGATTATCTCATTCATGATGATGGGCAGAAGGAGGTGCCACATTATCGATAATGTCTTCATCTAGCTCTTGTCATTAGGTGTATGCTTAGTTAAGTTAATTTAGTTCTAATTCAGTTGAGAGACTTTGAAGTCTCTTCTCTTCTTAGCACATACATCATGGTATATCAGAGAACCTCCAAGACTTGTCAACATGGATAAATGGGTCCCACTTTTGATGATTTCTGTGGGCACAAATAATATTGCTAGAAGGAATCTAGAAAGTATCACCAAAGATTGGAAAGCCTTAGGCTTTGCCTGAACTGAAGGCCACTGGGGCCCAAGTAGTTTCATCTTTCATTATTTCACCAATATTTAAGCACTTGTCATATTCTAGGAACTTGGGACAAAAAAAAAGAAAAACACAAAGAAAAATTCCCCTACCCTCGCAGAGTTTGTATTGTATTGTAAGAAATGACACATAGATATATAAATAAATATAAAATATATGAAAATTTAAAAAATCAAAGTGATTTCTAGCACCTGATAGGATCCGGATAGATCTTCTGTAGGGAATGGTGCTTGAACTTGACTTTGGAGGAAACTATGGATTCTGTGAAGCAGTGGTAAGGACAGAAAGCATTACTGATGCGGAAGAAATCTCTAAAGATGCTAATTTGTATAAGTACAGAAAACTAATGAGACAACTTCACTGCTGTCCATTGAAAAATACAAGAGATTGAAGAAAATTTCTGATTTGGCAAGTAAATTACTAGATTCAAGATAGTCTCTGAGAAGAGGATTTGATTTTTGCCTCATAGCTTAAAGTGTCAAAATAATAAATTTTTCACCAGAGTTTGAGTGTGCCCCTCACAAAGACTGATAAAATGCTTTTTCTTTGTGCAAGTCTGATCAAAATGGCTTTAAATGGAAAGAGAAATGGGGTGATGGGGGAGAGGGAGGGTTATAAAATTGCTTATGCATATCCATCAAGCTAGATACCATACAGAGAAGATGTAATGTAGGAAGGATAAAAACAGATGAGATGTACAGGACTTCACAAGACAAAAATCCAAGAAAGCAGCCAGTAATAAACTCATGACTTAAAATTATAGAGTAATGCACAAAGTTTAGGCCACAAGTATTTGTGACCTACACAAATACATTGAATATATTAAGCAAGAATGACCTCATAAATAGTACTGAGATTTGGCAAAAGGAGAGATAATTTGAATATGACTCTGAAGGGATATACTTTATTGTAAAAAATGAGATGGGAAAGGGGCAGGAGGAATAATATTGAATAATAAGAAGGCATAATCTTGTGGAGAAATCCAGGGCCAAGGTGGGGAAGCCTTGTAGAAAGTGTTTGGATAAAGATTAATTAAGGGAAAAATGAAAGGAATATTGTCATTGGAATATCTTACAAACAACCTGGACAGAAAGAGGCAATAGATGAGGAGTCTGGGAAACTGATCTTAGCTCTGACACAAAGACATGATACACTTGTGATTCTCTACTTTTCTAAGCATTTTCTGAAGCTGTCTTTGTGTCTCTATCTTTCTCACTCCATTTCTCTCTCGATCTCTCTTGCTCCCTCTCTATCTGTGTCTTGTCTGTATCTTTCTGTCTTTCTCTCTCTCTCTCTCCGTCCCTCCCTTTCTCTTTCCACCAAAAGCAGAGTAGCTAATAATGTCTCACCTTGACTTATCTTCATTTAGTTATTTAAAAGGTGGAGAAATCAACAAGAGGAAATTCCATTTGGGACTTGATTCTTACTAGCAAGGAGGAACTGATGATTGCTGGAGAGGATATGATGGGAACCTTGAACAAAAGTCAATACTATCTTAGAATCTATACTAGAGAGAAAAAAGAAAGCTGGGAATAGTATGGCATGCACCTAATATTTTGGAAGAGCAAATTTCAAAAATATTCAGGGGAAAGATGGTTGGGATTCCATGGGCTAAAGAGAAATCCACCTAGGAAGTATGAGAAAGCTTAGAAGAGTGAAATTCTGAATACACAAATAATTCACATGAAGTAGAAAAAAATTGCTTTAAGAGACCAATATGGATGAACAAGGAACTCACCAACCATGTAAAAGAGTGATTTTGCATTATTTGAAACTAAAATTCCTCCTCATGAGAAATAAAACTTTCCTTTGCCTGCAGGAATGAAATTCTGGCTAATTTAACTCTCATTATCACCTAGCTCATCGTTATCATTAAGGGTTGAAGCCAGGTTTCTCCATCCTTCTGCAGGAGGCTGGTGTTGGTGCATCCCACTGATAATCCCTGCCCTCAGAGATGGCCTTCCATCTACCCTGTATGGGTATTGTTTGTACATAGTTGATTGCTTGCTATTTCTCCATTAGAAGGTGTGTTTATTGAGGATAGGGACTTGGTTTACCTCTCTTTGTATCTCATACACTTAGCCCTATGTGTGACGCATAGTAGGTGTTTAATAAATGTTTGACGGTTGATGGAATCCCAGCTTCTTGATTAAATCTTGGCCTCTTTTCTATTGTGCTACTCTGTTGTTTTTTTAACTGGTCCTGTGATTTCATTACTATAGGGAATGTCCAGCCAAGTTCTCTACCAGTGGAGATTAGCCTCTTTTCAGCAATTTGTAGGCATGAAGAGTTGTCTGGGAGATTGAGAGGTTACGTGATTCCCTCCCAGAAACTTAGCCATTGTGTGTCAGATGGCAGGACATGAGCTCTGGTCTTCCTGACTCCAACCTAACTCTCCACTCACTATGCCAGACTTGCATTGCATCATATTCTTTAAGGGAATGCATTTCCACAGCATGGTCCTAGAAGCTAGAGTGGTTTCTTTGCCTTCCTTAGGTCCCAGGAACTTTCCCATAAAATTTTCATGGCAAAACTTGCCTCTGATGTTTTCTCTTCCTGAGAAATTCCCTGACACAGTGCATGAAAAATATATAAAATAACACTCAACTTTTCCCTTCAGGAAGACACATGAAAGCTATAATTGTGCATGCTGGCTTTCCCCTCTGGGCCTCTCACAGGCTGGGGGTAGGTAGGTGATGTGGCTTTTCAGCCTTCCCTGACAGTTAGCGTTCACATCTCCAGGAGGAACTGCATAATGAAGCCGGCACAGTGTAAGCATGGGCGGGAATGGTAATTCCTTCAGGAATACATGTTGGAAATTAAAAAGGTGCCCTGATGTCTTAGATTGTGGGCAAAGTGCTATGAACTAAGACTGTGTCACATATCCCTTTCTAGCACTGCCTTAACCCCACCCACTCCATTCTGAGGAAGTGAGGGGCCTCCCCCAGCCCAGAGCAACGCCTGGGCACTTGCATCTGATAGGTGACCAGCATCAGAAGTTCCTATGGAGCCTTTACTTGGGGATGAAAAGACTATGAAATGGGTACATTGCTTGTTTTCACTTCTCTGACGGAACCCAAACTTCACAGAATAAATCCCTTTAATAAAAACAATTTGTTCCGTAAAAGTTGGACTCAGTCAAAAGGCAGCTCGAAGTCACAGGTTCCCCACTCCTAGTCTAGGAGGTAGATGGATGGGGTGCCCAAATTGGAGTCAGGAAGACCTAAGTTCAAATTCTGCTTTACCCCCTCACTAGCTGTGTGACCCTGGGCAAGAAACTTAACCTCACTGGGCTTCAGAGTCCTCATCTGTAAATAGAGAGAAATTAGGATAAATCAAGGATAAGCAGAAAACCTGCCTCACACGGTTTTCCTATAGAGCTACAAAATGCAATCTTTCCAATGAACTTGGGACCTTCCTCAAATTTTCTTGATATCATGGACTATAGTGATAATCTTCCTTTAAGGTTAAGGTTCCTTTAATCTTAGCCCCTGATCTAGGTTCGGACACAGCCAGGGTCAAGCATTTAGACCTCTAGTCTTTGCGATGTGTGCATGTGGAGGTGGGGGTGGGAATGGGACAGGAGTAATGGGGGATGGGGGATGGGATCATCTTCAACACAGGTCAGAAAGGGGAAATCTCGGAATAAGCCCAAGTGCTGAGGGCTTTAGGGAGAGGGTAGGAAAAGCATCTAACAAGCATTCCCTCGCCTTGGCCAGAAGGGGGCAGCAGCACACCAGGAAGCAGGGGTTGCAAACCCAATTAGCCTTGAATGTCTCCATGGCAAGAGATGGAAAGGGCCCTGGAGATACTTGGAACTCGGTTCTATGGAGGAGAAAACTAGGGCCCAGAGACTCTGTGACTTGCCCAGGGTCACACAGTTAATTAGTTGCAGAACAGGGATTAAAACTCAAGCATCCTGACACCTGATCCAGTTCTGTCGTCTACACCATGTAACTAACAATGACGACGGTGGTGGTGGTGGTGATGATGATGGAGATGGTGATGAGGATAAGTATTATAACAGTAACAATACTGTACATTTTAATAGAGTATAATCTTTCATTCATGTTCTGACACAGTATCAAATGAGGAGATTGGATCAGATAGCAATTACAATAAAACAAGCACAGCTACAACATCTAGTATTTACATAGTGCTTTAAGGTTGGCAATATTACCCTGAGAAGTATTTGCTATTACTATTTCCATTTTACAAACAGAGATAAAGTGATGTGCTCAGCGTCTCGTAGCTTCTAAGTATCTAAAGTAGTATTTGATCTCAGGTCTTCTTGACTCCAAGCTTAGGGCTCTACTGACTGGGCCACATCCTTAATGGATATCTCTTTATAATGAGTAGAGTGTTTGGGGGGCCAGAATGGCTTATGTGACTTCAAAGTTTGCCCCTCAGCATGGTGCGGTGGAAAGACAGATGAACTTGGAGGCAAAGGAACTGGGTTCAAAGCTCGGTACTCCTAGCTGTTATTTGTGCAAGTTTAGGATGATCCAGATGAACCTCTCTGGTTTAGTTTCCTCATCTGTAAAATGAGGGATTATCTAGACAACATCCGAGGTCCCTTCCATCATGGAAATGGGACAGCAAAAAGTGCAGTCTTGGGACACAACTATATGGTCTCCTTTAGCTAGGATTCTGGATTCTTTGTTCTTAGGTCCCTTTTTCAGGTAGAGAAATTCAGAGTTCCCACAACAAGGCAGGGTCTGAGGCTTCTGAAATCCCAAGCCTTAGCAAGAGCAGCCCACAGAGCCAACATTGTCTCTCTGGGGAAATGATTTACTCTGCTAACTGGGGGTGGGCAGAAGTCCCTTCATGCTGGTGCTTCACGCCCTCCATCCGTCCTCTCTGTGTGGTGGAAACCCCCCATTCTGAATTACTCCTATAACCCAAAACCTGTTGACAGGGCTGTTTCATTCACTCCATTAACCTCTTTCCCCACCTTTTTTAGTGTCCCCAGCTGGTTCCTCAAGTTAACCAGTAACTGGACTTTTTGTTGCCCCATTTCTATGATGTGGCCCCCTCCTCTCGCTCTTCTCAGAGGGAGGAAGGTGCTTTGTTGTGTTTGGTCCAGTCAAGGGTTCTCAGGAGCCCTTTCAAGTCTGAGGGGACTTCACTCTGCTCCCCTCCCCTTCTCCATTTGCCTGTTGCCTCCTCTCCTGCCCTCCCTCCCAGCTGATAACCAGCTCGGCTATTCCCTGATGCTCATCCCTGACAATGAAAAGGGTCTCCAGGCAGTAAATTGGAGGAGGCGTTTGAGCCCAGCCCTTTGAAAGGAGTGACAGAGACAGAGTACAAGGCTAACTTGATTTAGTTATGAGCCTTCCCACTGCTTCCATTACACATGTCAGGATAATATTGCCTTCTCCCCAGAAGCCTGAAAGGGAGACAGAAAAGGAAGGGGTAGGGGGAAGCCACCCAAGCCCAGAGAATCATTGTCTATAAAAAATATTACAATCTAAGTCCAAGTAAAGTTTCCTGGCTGTGTAGAAAAGAAGTTTCACCATTCTACCAGATCTGTCCTGGGGATCTGACTGACCTGGACGTGGCCCTGGAAGGCTAGGTCAGGCCCAGAATTGGAGACTTCCATCGCACTGTTTGTGGGAAAGGCTGCTTGTTCAGTACACTGAGGCTGAGATCTCTCTAGGTCATCTCCCCTCATTACTGCCCTCACTTGACAACTAGTTAACAGTTCATTAGGAACATTGAAAAATGCGGCAAAAACAAAACAGCCAGTGGAGGGGTGGAGGAAGGTCTCTTCTCCTTATCCCATCCCTGTTTATGAAAACACTTTGTCCAAAGACAAACCCACAGGTCAGAAAATAATCAAATCGATTCTTTCAAAAGCGGAAGGTTAAACCACAAAATGTAGGCATTGGATGGGACCTTAACGATTAATGTCAAGTCAGATCCCTTCATTTTTCAAACCAAGGCCCCAGGAGCGAGGAAGATTTGCCCTAGCTCACAAGTAGTACATTCAAGGACTAAGATTTGAAACTCCAAATTTAGTGAGTGCTCTTGGTACTAAGGGCAACTTGGTGGTACCATAGTTCATAGAGGGCTGGGCATGGAGTCAGAAAGACTCATCTTCATGAGTTCAAATCTGGCCTCAGACACTAGTTGGGTGACCCTGAGCAAGTCATTTCACCCTGTTCGCCTCAGTTCCTCATCTGTAAAATGAACTGGAGAAGGAAATGGCAAATCATCACAGTATCTTTGCCAAGAGAATCCCAAATAGGTCATGGAGAATGGAACACAACTGAACATCAACTTGACACTAAACCAAAGTGCCTTTTTCCCCACCCCCACCTTAGTTCTGTTTTATTACTTCCCAAACCCGGTAACCAATAATTGATAATGGGACCAAGCTTTTTTAAGTATAGGAGAAGGAGGACAAAACTATCGCACTGGAAGTCACTGGAGTTGAATGCATTCTCTACTGTTTGGGTCATTTTGCTGGGCCCCTAGAGACCTTGAATATCATCTTCATACAGAACTACTCAACTACTCATGGTTGTCTTTTAATGTTGGTTTTAGGTGACTTCCTGTCACTAACTTGAATTCAACAAATCTTATTTAGGCACACTGTGCCTAACTGTTAACCCTGAGGATTCAAGAAGTCCTTCTCTCTCTCATTCTCTCTCTCCCTCCCTCCATGTATATGTATTTTTGTATGTGTGTTGTATGTATATATATGTGTGTGTGTGTATACACACACACACCTTGCCCTCAGAGTACTACATTCTACTGAGGTCATGTTCTATTCACACACACACAAAAACACACGTGTGCATATGCATACATACTTCCAATAATGTGAAAGGACTTGCATTGGAAGAGGGAGGCATTTTGGAGTTTGAGTCCTCTGATTTGGGTGTAAAATGAACAAAAATGTATTAAGCATTTCTTGGGTGCTGGGGAAGGCAAATCCAAAGGGTAGGAAAATGTAATGGACTTGACTCTCAAGAAGTTTCAAATCCTAAAATAATTACTTATGAAATTTACATTGAATATATATTCAGTTAGATCAGCAATCAATCAATAAGCGTCTATTAAACACCTGCTATGTGCCAAGCACTCTGCTACATGCTG
>CM053772.1:252702993-252732683 GCA_028658325.1 Potorous gilbertii | reverse complement strand
ACAAATGGGGAGAAAATTTTGGAACCCAAAATCTTGTGAAAATGAATGTAAAAAGTTAGATAAATTTATTTAAAAAAAAAAAGAAAAATTCTAATAAATGGATGTTAGTGGTCCGAGGATCAAAAGATCCCTTAGGCAGCTAGGTATTGTAGTGAATAGAACTTCTGACTTGTAGTCCAGAAGATTGGAATTTGAATCTTGGCCTCAGAAATTATTTGTGTGACCTTGGGTTTGTTCCAGTTTCCTCATCTGTGAAATGGGGGGTAGTGATAGCAACAACGTGAGGATCAAATGATATAGCAATTTTAAGTGTGCTTAAAATTAAAGTTAAAATACAGAGTCTAGCACGTCTAGAAGTAAATCCTATATAAATACTGGCAATGATGGTGATGATGATGTCACTTAACCTCCCTATGAGCGGCTAAGAGGTGCAGTGGATAGATCTCCAGGTTTGGATTCGGGAAGACTCCTCTTTGTGAGTTCAAATATGGCCTCAGACACTAGCTGTGAGACTCTGGGCAAGTCACTTAACTCTATTTGATTCAATTTTCTTATTTGTAAAATGAACTAGAGAAGGAAATGGCCAAGCACTCCAGTATCTATGCCAAGAAAACCTAAAAGGCATTGTGCAGAGTTGGACATGACGGAAGAGCTACTGGTACTGCTGCTACTATTACTACCACACTAATACTACCACTACTACTACCACTACTACTACTACTACTACTACTACTACTACTACTACTACTACCACTACTACTACCACTACTACTACCACTACTACTACCACTACCACTACCACTACCACTACTACTACCACTACTACTACTACTACTACTACTACTACTACTACTACTACTACTACTACTTTCTGTGTTTCAGTTTCTTCATCCCTAAATAAGAGAACTAGACCCCAATGGCCTCTAAATCCCTTCCATTACTATGTCTATGATCCAATGATTACATACAGCTGAGGAGTATCAGGGAAGAATTATCCCAAAGATTTTCTTGGAGTTAATTTTGAAGGATAGGTAGTTTTCAATAGAGGGATGGGGGCAGGCAGGAGTGAGGCAAAGAGTCGAGACCTGGATATCCTTAAATGCCTATTCCTGAGCGCTCTTAGCAAATTCAGGATATTACAAAATCTCAGCTCAGTAATTGAGCAATGACATCTCTGGAAGCACTTCTGCAAAGATGTGTGCATTTCTTTGAAATTTTAAATTACCTGGGCTTTGTAAGCCATAAATAATCATTTTACAGTCTCTGCCTTCATTTAGCCAGTAGTCTATTTTGTGAGTTTGTGCATCATTTAAGAAATATAAATATTTAGCAATATCAGGCAATAAAGCAAGGCACATTTGGCATTTTAAATACCTCAGATGCTTGAATTGGTTTAGTTCCCATTGTAAATATTACTCAATTTGTAGGGGAAGGTCTTTCATTTCCATCTCGGTTTAGGAAAAAAAACCTAACCACATCCACTGACATTTCTAGGTTTCCTAGGATAGACGATGAAAGTACTCGGTCAAGTGGGTTTTCTGAACAGCACATTCATGGGAGAGCTTTACATTTGGAATGGGATGACTTGAGTTTGAATTCCAGTTATCCCAATTATGGTCTGACCTTTGACATAGTTCAACCTCTGAACTTCTATTTTTTCATCTGTAAAGATGAGGGGATTAAATTAGAATTTCCAGTTCTAACTCTATGATTTATGATCCCATCTTAGGATGAAAAAATGAAGCTAGTCTTGTGCATGGTCAGGTAGGTTAATGTGGTGGAATATGTGTAGGAGTGCTGGAAGATAATGTGCCTCTAAGTATTTACCCTACTTGTCTTTTTGTAATTTTAATATTTGAAGATTAACTCAGAGAGTTAGAGATAGAAAGGAATTTGTAAGTCCATCCCCAACCTATTTTCTAGATGAAGAAAACTGAAGTGCCCCCCCAAGGAATGGGATGGTTCTCCAGGGTTCACTTAATAAAGCTGGTGCAATTAGGACTCAAAACCAAGTCTAATGACCCATAGTTTTCAGAAGAATTCTGGCCTCTAGTCCAGTAGTTTTCCAGGGAGACTTACAAGACAAAAATACTAACCCATTTGTATCCTTTGAAAATAATTGTTTTAAATGAAATCTAAGACTTGTTATCTAAAGATGCACAGATGCTCAGGGTGGGAAGGGACATCAGAGGCCATCTAATCTATCTGCACCTAAAGTAGTTACTGGATGAAGGGTCATCAGTGGGAACCCCCTGTTCCCAGGGTAACTCATTTCACTTGGGAATACATTCGTTATGAAATTTTATCTTACATTGAACCCAAATTAGTTTTTCTACAACTCCCATCCATTTCTCTTAGCTTTTCTGTTTGGGATCAGGCAGAACAAATTAAATTCCTCTTCCATATGACAAATGCTTAAAGGAAGCTTTCCCATCCAATTTAAAGAATGTCTCTTCCAGGCTCAACACACCCACATTTCATCAACTCATTGTCATAGGACATGATCTTGAGGTCCTTCATCATCCTCATCATATTCCTCTAGACTCTTCGGTTTATCAATGGATATCTTTCCTAAAATATTATGCCCAGGCCTAAGAACAATAGTCCTCATGTGATCAGACCACAGCAGAGACTATCAGGACTCTGACCTCCCTAGTCCTGGATACTGTATTTCTTTTAATTAACCCATCATCTCATTAACTATTTTGACTGTCATTTTTACACTGTTGATTCATTGAATTTGTAATTCACTTAAATCCTCCAATCTTTTTCAGACAAACTGCAATCTAGGCACATCTACTAAATGTTGTCAAGTTGTTGGTTTTTAATCTGCATTTAAGATTTTGTAATTATCTCTATCACACTTGGTTTTCTTAAGTACCCAACATTTGAGTCTGCTGAGATGTTTTTGTATTCTTATTGGGAGGTTGCTTGGTACAGTGGAAAGACCATTGTCCCTGAAGTCAGAGGACTTGAGTTCAAATTCCATCTCTGTTTCTTATTACTTATGTAATGTTGGGCAAATCCCTTCTGAGTCTCAGTTTCCAGATCTGTAAAATTAGCAGATTGATCTCTCTGACTCTTCTAGCTCTAGATGTTATGATCCTATCAAACACGTTTCTTACATGTACCTCCTAGAACTAAGCCTCTATAAATTTGATAAACCTGCCATCTGTGATTTCGTCCAAATCACTGATAAAAATGTGTGTGTGTGTGACAGGGAAGCCCAGAGTCAAAGACAAATCTCTACGGCACTTTACTAGAGAACACCTTCCAAGCTGAAAATGAGCAACCGTTGGCTTTTCTTTGGGCCTGACCATTCAACCAGTTTTGGATCCTAATCATACCGTCACAACATCATCTAACCCATATTTATCAGTTCCAACAGATACTTTGTGAAATGCTTTGCTAAGGTCTAGGCAATCTATAGTTAAAGTATTTATTCCCTCTAAACTAGGAGTCTAGTAACCCTTCAGAAGAGAAATAAGTTTGCTGTGGTATGAACTGTTTTTAATGAAGTTGTGCTGACTCTCTGTGATCGCTGTTGTGTTTCCTAACTGAGCATCCACCATCCCTTTAGCATGATGTTCCAGAATTTTGCCAGGAATCAAAGACAAGCTAACTGGCCTAGAGTTTTTAGACTCCACTCCTTTTCCATTTTGAAAAATTATGGTGTTTCCCTCATCCTGTGGCAGCCATTCTTCTTCCATTCTAGATGAGTTTTAAAATGTCATTGTCTGTGGCATGATTTTTAGTCTCTTCAAAATTCTATCTTCCCTCCTCTAGATACCTTCTAGCTTGTCAACCTTTCTCTTAAAGTATGACACACAGAACTGGACATAATACTACAAAAGTTATCTGATTTTATGAGGGAAAGCATTAGTAGCTAGGGGAAGGGGGTATGGATCAAGAAAAGCCTTCTGTAGAAGGTAGCCTTTGAACTGAGTCTTGAAGGAGAATGATAATTCTGAGAAAATAAGGTAAGGAAAGAGTGCTTTTAAGGTATGAGGGATGGCAAGAAGGAAGGAAATGAAGGAAGGAAAAAAATGAAGAAAGGGAGGGAGGAAGGAAGGGAAAGAGGTAGAAAAGAAGAAATGAAGGAACAAAGGAAGGAAGGGAGGGAGGTAGAAGGAAGAGAGGAAAGAATGAAGGAAGGGGAGGAAGGGAGAGAAGGAGGAAAGAAGGAAGACAGTGGAACTTGGTTGAGGTTGGAAGGAATCATAGAACAAAAACTTTTCTTTGTTAAATAACCCTACTTGTTTACTGACAGAGGCTTTGTGCAAGATTTCCCCCCTTATTTTGACTATGTACTGTACCTGTTTTTATGCATACTTATAAAGGGATTTTTAAAACTAGAATGAACAAAAATGGTATGCACTCAGCTCCAAGCATCTTTATAATCAGCCTAGTCTCTGCCCTTAGTTCTCCTCACACTTCTACCCTCCCAACCGTTGTTATACATTTCTGATACATTAATGTCAGAATTTTTCAAGTCCAAAAGGGTCTTTGAGATTATTTTATTCCTTGCTCCTTTATTTTTACAGATGAAGAAAATGAAACCCAAAGGAGGGAAGGGATGTGCCTAAGATCATGCAACTGGCAGAATTGAGCCTAGAACCTAGGTCCTGGGATATTCAAGGTAGGATTCCTTGCCTTGAACCATATTGATTTATAGAAAGTGACTTCCTCAATTTGAGAATTACCTGGGAAGCTGGGATCAGAAAGACTCACAAACTTCACTAATGGGAGAGAGGAAATCAGTTACCCTGTAGGTAGCCTTGATGTCCACCCTCTTCAGCCTTACTTTCTCCATGCACCTCCAAATGAGTGACTTTTTCTGATCTAAAAAAACCCATGTTCATCTCATAACTTTTGGAACCATTTAGAAGATATGGCTAATATGATCAAATGGACTGTGGTTTAGACTCTAGTTTTTCCTTCTCCCCCTCTTCCTTCTCCTTTTTTTAAAAGACCCTTCTAATGTGATTAAACAGGGGAAAGTAAAATTCTTGCTGACACCAAGCCTCTATCATGAAAACTCCATCATTTATTTACTGGTCATTACATTCAGATCCAACTTTGCTATGCTGTCTGACTTTTTCTCACCAAAGAGAGGACTCGGGAATAAGAACAAAGTTTTCTCTATTAGAAAATGGCTCTGAAAGACCAAGGAAGTGCATAGCTACTAGAAAAATCTTGATTTTAAAGAAAATTTCATCCTGATGCTTTCCTTATTGGAATCTACTAAATAGAAAACCTATAATTGCGCTAAAGAATGTTTCCTGACTTCGCTCTCCCTAACCTAATTCCAAGGGTAAGCTAGTAAATGTTTAACAACCAGTTTTCAAAAAATGTACCTCTTTTAAGTTTAAGATTTTTAAGTTTAAACTACATTAACACTTTCTTCATCACTTTCTTAAATGATGAAAACATGAGCCAAACTCTGATTCGTAGCATTGTTGATTTCCAAAGTATAAATGCTCATACTGATCATTGAACAAGCAGTTCTAGCTAGTAGTATCTGGCTCCAATGCACCCCTACCTAATTCCCATAAACTGGGAAAGGGGAAAAGAGAAGAGAGAAGAGGGAAGGGAACAAGAAATTATTTATGTTCCTAGAGTAATTCCTCTGGATCTTTTCTTTGCCTCCATGGTACCTGAATAGAAAGAGGATGTTGGAGCTCGAAAGACCTGAGTTCAGATCTACCTTCAAACATTTGCTAGCTGTGTGACCTCAGGCAAGTCATTCACCCTCTGAGTAGCTCTTATTTCCTCAACTCTCAAATGGGAATTTACCAGCACCTACCTCATAGGGCTGTTGTGAGATCAAATGAGTTAACATATATGAAACACTTTGAAAACTTTAAATACTGTGTAAATGTGAGCTATATTTATCACTACCAGTGATGATGATAGTGATGACCTCACCTAACCATTACATTAAAATCTCCCTCTGATGCCTCATTGTATCTTGGAGGTGACCTTGAGTCCTTTAAGGCTATGCTAATGGAGCCCAATTTTTGTCAGCTTCTACAGAGATCAACTTCTACTAAGGTCAAATGAGATAATAACTGTAAAGTGCTTAGCAGAATGCCTGGCACATAGTAAGAGCCATATAAATGTTAGTTTTTATTATTACTAAGGTATAAAGGTTTTGAGTGAAGACGTAGAATTGGATTGTATGTATACCTGTTATCTGAGAACCAGCCTTACTAAGTTCAGATGGGCTCATCATCAGATTGTCCACAGGCTATGAATACAGAAATTGTTGAGTACCTCATATTCATACAAGACAGAGTTGTCTTGTCTCCACCTATGGATGAAGGAGCAACAAAATCCAGTTTGGTCAAGTTGGAGAAGTGTATGTGCTGTGCATAATGGGTATCATTACCTTCTCATTGGGTGGTGGAGTGGCAGAAGGGAGGGAGAAAATTTAGAACACAATTTTAAAAATTAAATAAATGTTAAAAATAAATAAATGACAAAGGAATAAAGAAATGTACGTGCTACATTTCCTAACCCCATTTGGTGTAAGTAGTGGCAAAAACTTCCACTGTCGGGTTTGAATTTGTACTTCCTTGGGCACAATAGATATTTAATCATGGTTTCTTGAATTTTCATGTGAACCAAGATTGTTGGATATCTTCAACTGGGTGACATACCATGGCCAAAAAATGAATCACTTAGTGGTCACTCTCTTTGTAATGGATCTCTCCAAACTGAGATCATACTTGTCTTTGAAAGGCAGACAGTCTAGGGATCTGGACACATAGTTTATAGGATCATTAGTTCTTAGAGTTAGAGAATTGATGGTTAGATGGTCACTTTCTCATCTTACAGAGGAAGTAATGAGGGACCAGAGAGAAGTGACTTGCTCTAGGTCACACAGGACATTGGACTAGTCAGTAGGTCCTAATATCCCATCTTTACGTTTATATCCTGGTGAACTTTTCTAGCTCCATCTATATAATGAAGCACACATTTGAATAGGATCATGTCAAAATGTCTAGTGCTCTGTTGGTTCATCAATATATATTATTCCTTCATAGCACAGAGACTAGACCTGCAATTTTATTGGTATATAGAACTCCCAGGTGAGAAGAGTCTCTCCATCAATGCAGGTCAGCATCTTCTTGACTTCATGGCTGACTGTCTATCCATTATGCTAAACTGGCTCTCATTCATTCATACATTCACCAAACATTGATGAAGTCTGTGCCATATGTGGACCATTGTGTTTATTGATGAGGTGAATATAAAACTTGAGTTACGTTGCCTTCACCCATGGAGCAAATAATGCAATGGGAGAATGAAATGAGAAAACAGAATAACAGAATACATAATGCAAAATATTAAACAATGAGATCTTTGTGATTAGAGATTCATTCTTATTCTTTGTATTCTTAGCACCTAGTACAGTGCCCAGCACATAGTAGGCTCTTGAAAACGCTTGTGGCTGACAGTTGTCAGATGAAGAAATCAAAGCTATCTATAGTTACAGGAAGTGTTCTAAATCACTATTCACTAGAGAAATGCAAATTGAAACAACTTTGAGGTACCATCTCACACCTGTCAGATTGGCTAATATGACACAAATGGGAAAAGAAAATGTCAGAGAGAATGCAGGAAAATTGGGACACTAATGCACTGTTGGTGGAATTGTGAACTGATACAGCTGCTTTGGAGAGCAACTTGGAACTATGCCCAAGGGGCAACCAAACTACAAATACCCTTTGATCCAGCAATTCCAATGCTAGGTCTGTATCCCAAAGAGATCATAAAAAAGGGAAAAGGACCCACATGTACAAAAATATTTATAGGAGTTCTTTTTGAGGTGACAAAATATTGAAAATGGAGGGCAAACTCAGCAATTGGGGAATGATTGAACAAGCTATGGTATATGAATTCAATGGAATACTGTTGTTCCATAAGAAATGGTGAGCAGAAAGATTTCAGAAAAAAACCTGGAAAGTCTCATATGAACTGATGCAAAATGAAATGAGAGAAACCAGGAAAACATTGTACTCAGAAACCACAGCATTGTATGATAATCAACTAGGAATGACAGCTCTTTCCAGCAATATAACGATCCAAGACAATATATAAAGGACTGCTGATGGAAAATGCTGTCCACATCCAGAGAAAGAACTGAGGGAATCTGAATGCAGATCAAAGCAATATTTTCACTTAATTTTTTCACGATTTTTTCCTTTTGGTCTGTTTCTTCTTTCACAACTCTAACTAATAGGGAAATGTGGTTAACATAACTGCACATATATAACCTATATCAAATAGCTTATTTTTTTAGGTAGAAGGGAGGGAGGGAAAGCAGGGGTGGGGTGAAAAATCTGGAACTCAAAATTTTATAAAAATGAATGCTAAAAATTGTCTTTACATATAATTGTGAAAAATAAAATGTTATTAAAAAACTAAAAACTTCCAAGTGCTCCCTTCTCTCTTGAGGAGAAAAGATACTTGTGGTCTGATTGATTTTAGGTATGTTAGAGAGGCATAAAATCTGAAGGGAAAGTTTTCTGGGTGGAGAGATCCCTGGACCCGAGTTCAAATGTGACCTCAGATAATTACCAGCTGTGGGATCCTGCATAAATCATTGGACCTCAGTTTTCTCTGTAATATGGGTGTAATAATAGTACCTATTTCCCAGCAGAGTTGTGAGGATCAAATGAAATCTTGTTTGTACGGTGCTTCTATAAAAACCAGTTTCTTTAATGTCAATATTCTTCTGATATTATATGACTATCCATCAAGGAGGACAATGAATATTCCAGCAGCACATGCAAAAGTGAACTATTCCAGGCAAGTGTTTTGATGCTACGTTGTCCAGACTGTGCCACATTTTTTATACCTCTGCACTCTCTCTCACAGAGATATTCCTTCAAATGAGGCAGATTGAAGCCCATCCATATGTCTTATCAAGTATGTTGGGAGTCCAGAAGATGAGTTCAAATCCCATCTCAGATTCTAGTTATGTGACCCTGGGCAAATTACTTAAGCATGCCCAGGGTTTAGCAGCAGGATTGCTATAAGGATAAAACAGGTGGCACAGAGAGTAGAGAATTGGACCTGGAGCCAGGAAGACCTAAGTTCAGATCCCATCCCAGGCACTTACTTACTAGCTGTGTGACTCCAGGTGGGTCATGTGACCTTTGCCTGCCTCAGTTTCCTCAACTGTAAAATAGTACCTACCTTCCAGATTTGTGAGGATCCAGTGAAATAATATATGTAAAGGACTTAGCCTAGCACATAGTAGGCACTTAATAAATGCTTGTATCCTTCCTATCCCCTAATATATATAAAGTCCCTTGCCAACATTAAAACACTACATAAAGTTACTCATTATTGTCATATTAACTTTATCACCACCGTCATTATTGACCTGTAAATCCTCCACAAGGGCCCCTCCCATCATCTGGAATTTCTGTATTACTCCTAACATTATGTGGTCAGCAAAGACCTGGAGACAGGAATATCTGGGTTAGAATTTGGTTCAAATCAAACATTTACTAGCTATGTGACTAAGTCACTTAGCCTCTGTCTGCCTCAGTTTTTCCACCTGTAAAATGGAAATAATACCACCAACTTTCCAGAGTTGTTGAGAGGATCAAATGAGAAGTCCATTTTTGGGCATGGTCAACATGGAAATTTGTTTTGCTGGACCATACATGTCTGTAACAAAGGATTTGTTTTTCTATTTCATTTTCAACAGGGATGAGGAGATCAAATAAAAGGTTTGTTAGTTGAAAATTAATTTAATTTTTAAAAAAGAATGAAAGATGCTCAAATATCAGTGGAGCAAATAGATTGTCTAACGGAGATCTCTTACTCTTGTGTGGCTAGTTACATTTTCCAGACATATATTCCTTTTTGTTTTTGTTCAGTCACTTTCAGTCATGTCTGATTCCTTCTGATCCCATTTGGGTTTTTTTGGCAAAGATTCTAGAGTTGTTAGCCATTTTCTTTTCCAATTCATTTTACAGATGAGTAACTAAGGCAAACGAGGTGAAGTGACTTGCCCAGAGTCACACAGCTAGTAAGTTTCTGAGGCCAGATTTGAACTGAGGAAAATGAGTCTTCTTGATTCCAGTCCTCCCTCTCTCTCTCTCTCTGTCTCTCTCTCTGTCTCTGTCTCTGTCTCTCTCTCTCTGTGTCTCTCTCTTTCTCCCTCTCTCTCTGTCTCTGTGTGTGTGTGTTTCTGTCTCTGTTTGTCCCTGTGTCTCTTTTTCTGTCTCTTGTCTCTGTCTGTCTCTTTTTCTCTCTGTCTTGCATCTGAGGCACAGAGAGGTTAATGATTTACCCCCAATTACAAAGTGATAGAGTCAGAAAAAGAACACCACGTTAGAGCCATGGCCAAGGCACAGCTACTGGGGCTTTGCACCCAAACAGAAAATTTTGTTTCAAGGTACACTAGCCTCCCCTCTCAGATTCTTTCATCTGTCAATGGCAGAAGCCTTGTCCCAGGATTTTTTTCTTGTCTTTGAGCAGCCTAGAAACCTTCTGGGGTCCTGAAGCCTACTTCACTCCCTACCCTTCATTGCTTTCTTGTGTCTGTCTTCTATAGTTCCCAGACTCCCTTCCTTTGACCAGAAGTGGCCAGAACTTTAGTTCACAAGAACTAAGAAGTGTATCACAAGAAGCCTTGTGATATACTGGAATGGGCTTCTTCCCCTCCAGGCTGTATCCTAAGAGAGGCACAACCCCAGCTCTCCCCAAAGTCCAGTACAGCCCCCACTTTATCATACTCTAGGATGATATGTATTTTTAAAAGAAATATATAATTTATACATTGATACAGAATAAAGTTAGTTGTTCTTATTTAACATTTTTTCCCAGTAATTAATTTCACGTCTTCCAGCTGAATGCCCATAGAAGCAGCTTGAAACTTTGGCCCAAGATGGCATGCATAATGATGTTCAACCTATCTTCCCACTGCATAGTTTGTAATCCTGCCCTAAGGTCCTCCTTCAATGTTTCATCCTTGTGTGGAGGCTTTTGAAGTTCTGTCAGGCCTACCCATTCACTGATTCAAGAGCCCTTATAAAGTGCCTACTATGTGCCAGGTGCATAGAAGTCAAAGAAATAGAGGGTCAGTCATGGAATCACAGAGATCCATGTTCAAGTTTGTCCTTACTGGCTGTATGACCCTGGAATAGTCATTAACTTCTCAGTTTTATAGACAACTCTCTGAGACTCAAGTTATAGAGGAGGTGCTGACCAACATTGGGAGAGAGAGTTTTTTTAGTAAAAAATTTTACCAATGAAATCACAGACGCACTAAAACAAAATCAATAGCTACCTATATCAGGTATTGGGTGAGGTTGGAGTCCTTAACCTGGAATCCACAGGATGGGGGAGTGGAAGTGGAGGTGGGGAGGGGAGGGTTATGGAGCAATTTCAAGACCTCTGTAAACTTGGTTGTGGAAAAAATACATTTTTATCTTCACTAACTTCTCACTGAAAATTTGCATTTCCTTCCATTCTGTTGTAGGCAACAAACCATCAGAGTAGCTATAAAACCCATAATTTTGTCACTAATGAAAGTCACTAATATTTTATTTCACATTTCAGTTTCAAAGATATTTCTAAATGTCATTTAAGTTCATCATCATTTTGAAACTGATAAAGTTACCAAGGTACTGCTCATGAATAGACTATTCCCATTAAGACTGTGGAACCCCCAGACTACTAGACCACCCCCAGATTCCTCCCACAGTCTTTCTGTGTATAAGATCCATATAGCCTCCATAAAGGTTCCATGAAGTCTAGCTCAGATTCAATCTATCTCAGATTGTATCTGGCCCACTTCTTAATACAAGCTTCACAAATGCTTAGGCTCCTTAATAGTTAACACAATATGGCGAATCTTTAATAAACTTTGTTTTAAGTTGGCTGGAAAAAAAAAGAAATTGTTAAAGTTAGTTGATCTCTTCCTAGATCACATGAGACTGCAGTTTTCTTGTCTATAGACTCAATTTCAATATCCATTGCTTTCCTTCATAATCCTACGTATTTTCATTTATGCATTTAAAAATATTATTCTGAGAAGTGATCCATAGACTTCACCAGACTACTACAAGGGTCCAAGACAAAGAAAAGATAGAGAATCTTTGTGCTGATTGTGCTGGATACAAAGACCAAAAAAAAAAATGTTTTATTGGGATAGAGGTCAGGGAATAAGAATCAACTTAGACACAAATACTGGAATCTAAGTGCAGTGGTGGACAGAGTGCCAGGACTAAAGTCAGGAAGACTCATCTTCTTGAGTTCAAATTTGGCCTCAGGCACTTACTAGCTGCATGACCCTGGTGGACAAGTCACTTAACCCTGTCTGCCTTAATTTCTTCATCTGTAAAAAGAGCTGAAGAAGAAAATGTCAAGCTACTTCAGTATTTTTGCCAAGAAAACTCCAAATGGGGTCATAAAGAGTCAGATATGACTGAAAACAACTGAACAAACAACAAGAAAATACAGAAAATGTTCAAAATCAACACAAAATAGTTTCATGAAAGGATTGTGTGGTCCAGAAATGCTTGCAGGTCGCTGTTAGCCACAAAACAGACAAGATTGAGGGAAGCACCAAGCTTCTCTCTTGTAGTTAAATCCACATTAATAAGGTGGGTGTATGAAACAGGAAAGAACCTTGCCCGGGCCTTTAATTGAAGTAAAAGAATTTAAAATAGAGATCCAGAAATGGTCTATGTATTTGTCACACATTAGCTAAGTTCATAACCAAAAGGTTAACTATGAGGTTTTTTGTTTGTTTGTTTTCCAACTCGGTATCTCATGAGACCAAGGTTTGGAAAGGTTGAGATCTGCCTCAGAGGAAGGAATGTTTGGAGGGTACTTTCATCAAAGTATTAAGATCTTAAAAGAGAGCTTTTGTGTAGACCCAATATGTAGGCAAGGAAGGGATGGGGGAGGACCCCTGGAAATGGTCATAAACCTCATCTCTTCACCTTTCATCCAACCTCGTCAGTTTTAATTACTGCTCCGAAGTGAGAGCAATGGCAAGATCCTTCCGTGACATTTTCAAGTTTCCTGCCTGCTCCACTTAGGAGAAACAAATGGTCTTGCTCGCCTCCCCCTAGATTGAGTTTTTCATGAAGTCATTACTTCTGTCACGGGGACTATTTTCAAATTGAAAAATCTGAAACAATAAATGATGGTGAAGCCGTTAATAACTGTTAAGAAATCACATTTGGAAAATTGCATTTAAGCAATAACCTTTCTCCCTGTAATTAAATGACAGAAAGGTCCTGGTTTTAATTAAGTCAGCAATTTATAGTTATGAAGCTATACTTCACCATGCAGATTAGCACATGATAGGTCACAGAACACCCTGAGTGCATTTTTAGTGGGGCTGATATGGTAATTACTCCACTGTTCAGTGGTGACCACATTGAACCGTATCTCTAGATTAAACAATTTTCTTTTCCTTGCTCCATGATATATAACTAGGATGAGTAAATGTACCACTAGGACTGCCTTGCACATCTTTAAATTAAAATGGATTTTAAATGAGGGGGCATGAGCAGGAGGGAGCGGTGTTTGAGGAACAGCCATCAGAATGAATGGACCGCTAGTCAAGGCTGGCGAGCTGAGGATATATCATTGTTTTACAGGGCTCTCTATCTTTCACTTGACTCTTTGGAACAAATTTATGAGGAAGTAAAATGCTAATGTTAGTGTATTTATAAACATATGATGGAGGTTTCATCGAGAATTTATTCTCGGGTCCCACCAACATGAGGCCTTGGAAAAGAAAATGAAATGTGATGTTGGACAGCAAACGGGGTCATTAATAAAACCTTCACATTTTATTGAACTAACCCCTAGCTCATATTACCTATTGATTATTATATTGTGAGATGATTTTCAACATTCATTGTGTCTCTTGCATCAGCCCATAACCAGTTAGTTATCCCTATAGAACTCCAACACCATCCCACTAGCCTATGTCCACCAACATGACTGGATTCTATGGACTTGTGGGAAAAAATAGACATATTAAGGTGGGGGTAGAATTCCCTACAAAAATTAGAGTTCGGGAGTAGAGAGATAAAGCATAGGGAAGAACCAACTATAGGGCAGAAATTCTTAACCCGGAGTCTACAAACTCCCAAAAGTGTACCTGGATAGGTTTCAGAGGTTCTATGACTATGGATGGGGGAAAAAAATTACATCTTTATTTTCAGTAAATTCAGTAAATTTTCTTCAATTATGTATGTAGGCAACAAATTATTCTTAGAAGGGGTCCGAGGCTTCACCAGACTGGCAAAGGGGTTCATGATTCTAAAAATGTCGAGAACTCCTAGGGATTCATTTCTCTCATCGGTGGGATATCATCAAATGCTTTGTGAATGTCTTGGTACCAAAGAAAGGTTTCTATGATATGTTTTTGTTTTGTTTGCTGAACATAGACTCCTCTCCCTCTTCTCATTCAAACTTAAACTATCCCCAAATCACTTGAGAAAATAATAATAGGTGATATTTCTATAGTATTTTCAGGATTGTAGAGTGTTTTCCATAAATTATCTCTCTGGAGCTTCATCACAATTCTGCGAAGTAGGTGCTACAAGTATTAGGATCCCCACTTTATAGACAAGGAAAATGAGACTCAGGGAGTTGACGTGATTTGCCCATGGTGCTGTATATGGGAAATCAACATGAGTGGCTACTAACCTGATGCTGTTCAGTCAAGAGGATCTGAGGCTGGGCTTGTGCCATACTTATCCCTAGGAGTTAATTGCATGTACTCCACTGGATAGACATACCCTTGGTTCTCAGAGAATTAATGTTTCTCCAGATCCATCTCTCACTGAGGCAGCACTGACTTGTCATCTGTGGGTGGAATTGAGCATTGCATAGTAAACAGAGAATGGCCTTCTGGTTGGTAAAGGCTGACTTTAAGTCCTACTTCTGACATACTGGCTGTGTGACCTGGACATTGCTTAACCTCTCATTCTTTTAGATAATTCATAAAATGTTGAAGAGGGCCAATTTACATTGGTAGAGTGGCTTTCCTCTACCATTAGCTTTATCAATTAAATCACATGTCTAGTCCCTATCCAATAAGAACACTTCTGAATTCCAGGTATGGCAAAGTATATAGTGCTACCACCTCCTCCTAGAAATGGACATATGACTGTGGCATAAGGGAGTCAAGTCTCCATAGAGGCAAACATCAGTGAAAGAATACAGTGATTTTACTCTTGGCCTAGAATCGAACAGCTAAATAACAAAAAAGCTATGTAACATATCTACTCTCCTACTGCCCTTCTACACCCTGGAAATTCCCAGACAAACTGCTTAAAATTCTTGAGTTCTAGGAAATATACAATCAGTTTTTCTTTGAGTGGGCAAAGGAGTATAGACACTGTTCAAGATTCAGGATTCCACTCATGCATCCAGTAGGACCAGTGTTCAGGCGGTGGCTTAGGATCTCTCAGGTAATGAATAATCCAGAGCAGGGAGTGGATTTAATCACAAGAGAGATGCTTGGTGCTTTCCTCAATCTTGTCTGTCTTGTGGCTAACAGTGACCTGTAAGCATTTCTGGACTACATAATCCCTTCTTGAGAGTGAGTGGGCTCCATTATTGACCCTGGCAAGGAGTAGATTTCACCTTGGAATGTCTCTCCTAAAACCTCCTCTTATTTCTTTTCTTGCTCTGGTCCAGATCAAAATGTCCCCCACTCCATCAAAGAAAGGAAAGGGACACATAGTATGAAAAAATGTCTACCCCTTTTATGTTGAAAGTTCCATGAGGAAGGATCCTGATAGTCAGCTAGCAAGCACTTATACTAAGTGCTGGACATATAAAAGAGGAGCTCACAATCTAACTGGGGAAACAACATGAAAACAAGAATGTCCAAGTAAGATATAGACAGTATAAATCTGGGAACATTTCAGAGGGAAGGCTTTTAGATTAAGGGTGCTAGGGAAAGACTTCTTGTGGAAGACAGAACTTTATCTGAGACCCAAAGGAAGTTAGGAAGCAGAGATTAAAAGGGAGAGAATTTCAGCCACAGGAAATGTCAGGATTCAGGAGATGGAGTGTGTTACGTGAGGAACAACAAAGAGTTCATTTAGTGTCACTGTATTGAAGAGTATGTGGTAAGAAGACTGGAAAAATAGAAAGAGGATTCATTACAATGGGCTTTAAAAGCCATATAAAGGGTTTTATGTTTGATCTTGGAGGTAATGGGGAGTCACTGGAATTGACTGAATGGGAGGGAGAAAGATTACATAGTCAGACCTAAGTATTAGATCTCAGCTGAGGATGATGGATAAGAGTGGAAAGGAAATTGAGGCAGATAGATGAACCAAAAGGCCATTGCAATAGTCTAGGCATGAGGTAATAGGGACCTGTACCAGGGATCAGCAATGTCAGAGGAAAGAGGAGATCCTACAAACATCAAATTAATAGACTTGATGACTGATTAGCTATGGGGGGATGAGAGAGACTGAAGAGTCAAGCATGACAAGGCTGTGAAGGTAGGTTTCTGGGAGGATGAGGTTACCCTCAACAGTAAAAGAAAAGGAGGCTTTAGGAGAAAGATAATTGTTCAATTTTGGACATGTTGAGTTTAAGATATCCAGTTGGCAGTTGAAGAAACCAGATCACAGTTCAGGAGAGAATGTTAGGGATGGACAAATGGATCAGGGAATCATCTACATAGAGATACCAGTTGAATCTATGAGAGCTAATGAGATCACCAAGTGAAATAGTATAGAAGGAGAAGAGAAATCCCAGGATAGAACCTAGCGAAGGAGACTGAAGAGCAGTCAGACAGGTAGGAGGAGAACCAGAGGAGAGCAATGTCATGAAAACCAAGAGAGGAGAGTGCATCAAGGAGAACAGGGTGATCAATAATGTCAAAGGTTGCAAAGAGGTCAAGAAAGATGAAGATTGTGAAAAAGCCATTGGATTTGGTCATTTAGAGATCATTGGTAACTCTTTTGGGAATAGTTTCATTTGAAAGATGAAGTTGGAACCTTAACTCCAAAGTTAAGAAGGGATTCATAAGGAAGGAAGTGGAGGCTCCTATTGTAGTGGCCTTCTCAAGGTATAGACAATAGCCACTGGAAAGGGGTAGATTCCATGAGAGCTTTTGAGGATGGGAGAGAAATGAGCATGTTTGTCCATAGTAGGGAAACTACCAGTAGACAGGAAGAGACTGACAATTAAGAGAGTAATCACATAGAGGACAATCTTCTGGAGAAGACAAGATGGAGGAGGATGACTTGTGTCTGTAGTGGGATTTGCCTTGGTAAGGAGAAGAGCCATCTTCATGTGAAGCAGAGTAAAAGAAACTGGTTGGGTTGTGGGTTAGTTATTGTTCTTGAAGAGGGCCAAAACGACACCATTATGTTGGAGTCATGGTACAGTGTGTCCAACTGTGGCTTATCAGACCAATATGAGCTCAGGAGTTTCCACCACATGGAAATGTCTCTAAATTTGTGCCTTTTGCATTTCTTTTGAGCCACTGCAATTCTGCTGTACTCATGGAGCAGAGTTCCTTCTTTGATGAGGGCATACTGTGTTGGACAGTCCTTCACCAGTGTCTCCCATGTCAAAGTTCTACAGAGAGACCTTGAGAATGTCCTTGTATCTCTTCTTCTGACCTCCATGTGAGCACTTTCCTTGTGTGAGTTCTCTATGAGATAGTATTTTATGCGAACACACATTTGGGCATTTGAATGATGTGGTCAGCCCATTGGAGTTGTGCTCTCCACAGTAGAGTCTGAATGAATGCTTGGCAGCTCAACTTGAGAAAGGACCTCAGTGTCCAGTATCTTTGCTTGCCAGGTGATCTTCAAAATCTAAGGTAACTGAAATGGAAGTGATTCAGTTTCCTGGCCTGACACTAGTACATTGTCCAGGTTTCACAGGCACACAACAATAAGGTCAGCACAATGGTTCTGTAGACCTTCAGTCTGGTAGTCAGTCTTTTCTCCCACACTTTCTTTCAGAGCCTCCTGAACACTAAGCAAGCTCTGGCAATATGTATGTCAACCTCATCATCTGTGTAGACATTCCTGGAAAGTGTGCTGCCAAGGTAAGTGAACTTATTGACGGCTAAGAGTTGTGAGATAAGGAGGAACTCTCAGCAAATGGCCTCAGTTTTTTTCAATGAAATATGAAGCAAAGTTCTTACTGAAAGTGAGGCTGCAAGGAGGGAGATCTATGCAGTTGAAGGGTCTGGAAGCGATGCCATGCTTGGTGGGATAATGAGTTAATTAGGGAGGTCTAAGAGCTGGAAGAGACCTCAAAGTCCATTTATTTCAACTCCCTCCATTTATTTTTTAATTTTTAAAATTTCATTTCTTTTCAGCGTTCTACAATAACTACCATATAACTTAGATTTTTTTCCCTCCCTCCTCCCCTTACCCCCTACCTTCCCCCTCCCTCCCCAAGACAGCATACAATTTTATATAGGTTCTACACATACATTTCTATTAAATATATTTTCATCATAATCATGTTGCATAGAAGAATTAAAATGAATGGGAGAAATCATATAACAAACCAAAATGTAATACAAAAGAAAATGATCTGCTACATTCTGTGATTGAATTCCATAGTTCTTTCTCTGGATATGGAAGGCATTTTGCCTTAAAAGACCATTGGGAATTTTTGTTCTTGCCTTGCAGTGAATTTCTAAGTCTAACAGAAAAAATCCTCATACATTGCTATTGCTGTGTGCAAAATTCTCCTGGTTCTGCTCCTTTCACTCAGCATCAAATCATATAAGTCTTTCCAGGCCTCTCTGAAGTCTTCTTGTTCATCATTTCTTATGGCACAATGGTATTCTATCACATTCATTTACCATAATTTATTCAATCATTCCCCAATTGATGGGCATCCCCTTGATTTCCAATTTTTGGCCATCACAAAAAGAACTGCTATAAATATTTTTGTACACATGGAAACCTTTCCCATTTCTATGCTCTCTTTGGGATACAGTCCCAGAAGTGATATTGTTAGGTCAAAGGGTATGCACATTTTTGTAGCCCTTTGGGCATAGTTCCAAACTGCTCCCCAGAATGGTTGGATCAGCTCACAGCTCCACCAACAACGAATTAGTGTTCCAACTCTCCCACATCTTCTCCAACATTTTTCATCTTCCTGTTATGTCATGTTAGCCAAACTGATAGGTGTGATGTGGTACCTCAGAGTTGTTTTGATTTGCATCTCTCTAATCAATAGTAATTTAGAGCATTTTTTCATATGATTATAGATAGCTTTAATTTCTTCCTCTGAAAACTGCCTGTTCATATTCTTTGACCATTTATCAGTTGGGGAATATCTTGTATTCTTGTACATTCATCTTAGTTCTCTACACATTTAGAGATGAACCTTTATCAGAGCTTCCCTCCTTTTAGAGATGAAGAAACTAAGATCTTTTGGCTCTGAGACCATCTCTCTTGGAGGTTTTCCCATGATTCTTTCTACCCTCCTCCCAGCCCTTTTCTTCTGAAATCATCTAGAATCTATTCTGTATATATCTTGTACGTGCATGGATGTTTGCATGCTGTGTCTTCCATTAGAACGTTAGCTCCTTGAGCATAGGCACCATGTTTGGTTTATTGGTTTGTTTTGCCATTCTTTGTATCCCCAACTTTGAGCACAGTGCCTGGTGACATAGGGCTTCATATATGCTGGCTGACTGATTCAATCCACTACCAATCCACTATTCAGTCCACTGCCTTTAAGCACATAGTAGGCACCTAGTAAATATTTGTCAAATTTAATGATAATAGCATTTAATAAACATTTTAAGGTTTACGCAGAGCTTTACATAGGTTAACTCATTTGATCCTGAGAAACTAACACAGAGATACGATAAGTATCTGAGACTTTGTTCAAGCCCAGGGCTTCTTTACTCCCAGTGCCTCTCTCTATCCACTGCAACACTGGAGAATTGCTCTTTGAGACACCAAGGGAAATAAGTAGTCATAAAAAGGGATTATAAAGGCTTTATACAAAGACAATCAATATGGTGATTAATGAATGTTGCTATTCAACGTTTATTAAATCTACTCTTGGCCAGTTACTGGGGAATACCAAAACAACAGAATTTGCACCCAAGGTAATTACATTCTACTGAATAGCTACAAAAAAATAATGGCTAATAGCAAACATTTATATAGCATCTTAAGGCTTGCAAAGCAGCCTGCAAAATGTTAACTCACTTGATCAAACAAAATATAAGGAAGGTAAATGCAAAATGATTTTTTGACAGGGGGAAGAATCAGGAAAGGCATTCATGCTGGAGCTGGTACTGAAATGAAGCCTTTGGGAATTCCCAGAGGCAGAGCAGAGGAGATAGAGCATTTCAGCCATGAAAGTCTATGCAGAGGGGAAGGAATGGAGGGGACAGAATATCATGTATGAGTGATATTAAGCTGGCTGATTTGACTGGACTAAAGATTGAAAAAGGGAAAGAAATGTGAAATCAGTCTGAAAAAATAGACTGGAGTCAGAATGGGAATCATTTTAAATACTAAAGAGACAGATGTTTGTTCACTTGGAATGTACCAAAGCTTGATCTGAGAGATTTACCCCGTTACTTTGGGAAGTAGGAGGGAATGGGAGGGTTAAGACTCTGTGTGTGTGTGTGTGTGTGTGTGTGTGTGTGTGTGTTTATGTGTATCTGTGGGGGGAGAGTTGGGGGAGGGGAGGAGGAGATAGAATAGAGTTAGAGAATAGACCCTCCCATTTCATTTCTCTCCTCAATTGGTTTTCTTAAGAAGAAATGTAATCCTGCACCAATTAGCATATTAAATGAGGATGTTGGATACTGCATGTCGTTGCTGTGTTGACAGACAGGACGGATGTCTTGTCCTTCCTCTTATAAATGCAAGCTGCCTTCAACAGAAATGAAACCCCTGATAAAAAGGAATGCAGGTCGGTACTGGGTGACATTACACGTCCTTACTGAACACAGTGCGAGGACGAGTTATGTAAACTGTTCAGGGAGGCTGCACGGCTTTAGCGAGTTAGGAAGTTAATGAGGAAATTGGGCCACATTGGTTCCTAATGACGTGATTCTAGACTACGAATCATTACCAACAGATTAGCTCATTCTGTCAGTGATGATAGGAACCATATTTTGTTTCAAGAAAGAGAAAAAATGGTTCTTCGCGCAGGTTGCACTAATTCCCATTGTCTGCCCATCTGTTTCCCCTTCTCTTTGTCATTTCATTACAAATGATCATAGGGTTTAGAACTGGAAGGGACATTAGAAAAAAATCAACTTACCCAACTTCTTCGTTTGACAGATAAGGAAAAAGGACCAGAGAGAGTTGCCCAATCAAACAGATAATCAATATGTCAGCTCTCAAATCTAAAATTCTATGATTCTGCTTTGAGTTTTGGTGCCATAAATGAATGAGTGGTGTTAACCCCTCCCTTTCTTCCATCTTCTCCCCTCCCAGTTGCAGAACTTAAGACCAAATCCTTCTGAGCTCCAGAAGCTGTGGTCTGCAGCTGACTGACAATGAAGTTGAGACCATCCTTTCTATCCCAACTCTCTTCCCTATGCCTCTCGGAGTCTCAGTTTCTTCTCTGTAAAGTAAGCAACTGATGAGTTGAGATCCCTTTTTTATACTTTGAATCTATGATTTCATGGTCTTAAGGCATAACAGATGACCAGCCTCTGCTCTTAGTGAGTTCTAAGCTTTCTGGACAGCTCACTCTTATCACCAATGGTGTCTGCCATTCTAGCCAGACTTCTAGAAACTGACACAACACCTCACATAACCTACTCTTTCTTCTCCTCACCATGACCCATAAAAGTGGGAAGTCCACCCAATGCCCCTCTTACAACAGAGCTCAATGAGCTGAGTGTGAAGTTTACTACTTTTGAGAATCTGACTCCCTGTGTGATTTTTAGACAAATAGCTTTATTCTCAAGGGATCAGAGAAGATAACTTTTGAGATCTCAACCTATGATCCTTTCTCTGTAAGCTTCTAAAAACTATATTGTTGTTCCCCTAAAGTTTTCTCTACCCACCCCAAGATCTGTCCAGCTCTTCTCAGGATCTCCTCTGCTTCTACCCGCTTCTCCACAGATATTCCAATGGTGTGTGTCTGTGGGATTTTCCCCAGCAGAACTGTTGGAAGGCAAGGATAAATTTAGCTTCAAGACATTCTTAAGTTCTCTGGTGTATTATTATTAAATAGAAATGCATGTCATTAAGGAGGGGAGGATAAAATTCATGCCTTCCAATGTGTTTGATGACAGTAGAGAAAATCATAAAGAGAAAAATGATGGGTTTTTTTCCTTTTCTGGGAAGAACTGACACAGAATCAATGTAATGAAAAATTGTCATGTGAAAGCTGAATAGCCAAAGGGAAGAAGACATTTCAGAAGAGAATACATTAGCTCTCATGACCTTGTTTGAGTTTTGATCTTTGAAAAAAGAAGCTACAAACATTTTGGAGGAAAATCCAAATGTTCTTATCTAAGCATCACAGAAAAAAATTAAGTATAGACTAAAATGTTAACTGATGTCTTTGGAAGCAATAAGTAGCACAAAGCACAGAGAACCCATTAAGAGAGTGTAACAAGAAGGGGCAGCTGTTGTTTCTTATTTCTTCTAACATGATTTTTCCCTTTACCTCCACTCCCCAAAGCCTTCCACAGGGGATATGCTAGAGCTAACTTAAGTCAGCTCAAACCAAATGAGAGTTGATTTTTTTAGATTTTCAGTGTGAACATTTATACCTTGAAATTGACAGATGCTACAAATCAGGGCTTATTTTATTATTTTGTTAATTTATAGATTTAAGTGATGGAGAAAATGTTACTAATATCAAGGTGCATTTTTCCCCTCAGAGAGCAAGTTGTTAAACATTTACCATTTACATCATCGCCCCTACCCACACCACATAGTACACTACCATTTTTTTTAAATGACATTGAAAAGGTAGGGCAGACCAATGATTTCTTCAACATAGAGAAATCCATGCAGTGTACATGGTCTATAACTTTTCATCCTAAAGCATTTCCTGTGGCACTGAGAGGTCAAGAACCCTGTCCAGGTCACATATCCTGTTTGTGTGAATTCAGACTGACTCAGGTCAGTCTTTTGTCCACATGCCACACTTCCTTTCATATACATACTACCATTTTCCCAAAATTTAGAGATACTGTTGTGACCAATAAAATAAAAATTAGTTTTAAAGTGTTGCTGAATTCATGATGGCTTTTTGTCATCCAATATCAATTACCAGATATTAATAGTACAAATATGGAGAGAAAGTGTGGCAAAGTGGATAGAGAACTGGTCTTTAAATCATAGAAATTTGGGTTCAAGTCCTGCCTGACATAGATTGGACTGTTTGACTCTGATAAAGTAACTTAACCTCTCAGTATCTCCAGTCAACTTTTTGCTATATATGGCAGAGTGCTTGATACATTGGTACAAGAAGAATCCTCAGTGGAGCCCATAGGTATAGAGTTAGAGGAGACCTCAGAAGTCATTTAGACAAGTCCCTCTCATTTAAAAGAAAAGAAAATGAGGTACAAGAACAATTCAGGATCACAGATGGTGTATCCAAGGTGAGCTCTGAACCCAGCTCTTCTGCCTCCAGAGGCATTAGACCAATTCCTTATGTTGATAAAAAGCATATTCCCAGTCCCATTATCTCTCCATTCTCTACCACTCCTCTACCACCAATCAAACCCCAAATGTGACCCAAATGGGGTCGCAAAGAATTGGACACAAGTAAAGTGACTGAATAACCACAAAAAATCTCTCCTTCTCTGGAAATGTTGGCTGTTTTGTTTTATTTTTGCTGTTCCTGCTGCTTTTCTACATAATTTACCCAGATTGTTGACACTGGAGAGGTGAGAGGTAGGGGTGGGAGGGGTGGAGGGGTGAGGCTTATGTCATGTGAAATTATTGAAGTCAAGAGATTCTTAAAGGGTGAGAAGTATTACATCATATGGGAAGCTCCCAGTTTTTTTGGCATCAAAAAAGGTCTTGTACTCAGAAAGGTTGGGAGCTCCTGGTTTGCACCATTTCAACCCAGTCCATCTTCCATTCCATTGTATCCCTGCCAGAGGATATATCATAGCTCAGCTGCCACCCTTCCTAGCAGGATAGGATCATTAAGGATTCCATTTATCTCTCGTGTCCATTTACTCAAAATGCATACTATTAATTCACTGTTTTAAATAATCATCCCACTCTCCTCCCCACCACAGCCCCTAACCACATCCCCCCTGTAGACTTGGCTGTCAGATCACTCCTTTTTTGCAAGGCCATCTACAGCTACCAGGAAAATGCAAATGACCTATTCTCCTCCAACACCCCACCCCCAAAGCTCAAATTGAAGCAACCCTCCTTCAGCCTAGCCAAGATTCTTATGTGAGCATCATGTCACCGGAGCAACCTGATCATTGGGTAACTCATCTAGAAGTTTGTTTCATCGTTTAAGGGAGAGACAAGCGAGGCAGGGAGAAGTGATTTTTATCCATCCATAACAGAAATACCCCCATTAAAATGCCTCCCCACTTTGTAGAGATGTGCCCATTAAATTTAATTAAGCTTTCTTTAGGCTCACGTGTCTGGGGAGATCTATTATACACCAGGGACAAGGAATTTGCTTTGCCAGGCTTTTTTTCCTCGCTTCTTACTTCTTTCTTGTGCCTGAAAAAACACTCTTGGATATATATATCTTAAGGATAGTGCTAGCATTTGGTGACCAGTTAAGTAAATCTGAGTTTAAATTCTTATGGATTCATCCTTCATAGGGACCATTCCTAAAGACTTCTCCTCCTCTAGGACTGTTGAGTGATTTTTGTTTTGCTGTTGTCTTTCTGTATAAGGTAGCTTCTAGGATTTACTCCCCACATTGTTGACATTCGAAGAGGAGTAGGAGCATCTAGCATTCCTGTAAGGCTCATATTCAATATTTTGAAAGTCTCTGAAGTTGTTGGATATAAATAAGATTTCTACCCACAGAGCTCAAAACTCCTCTACCCCTTAGTTCCCAGGGTTTTAGGATCATAGATTTTGCAATAGAAGGGACCCTAGAGGTCTAGAAGGGGAAGCTGAGGCATCTAGAGACAAGCAGTTAAAATCACGGAACCTTTCCATTTTAACACGTACTTCCTTGAGATATTATCCTTAGCAGTGAGATCTCTGGGTCAAGGGGTCAAGTGTGTTAGTCACTTCCTTGCCATAATTCCAAATTTCTTCCAAAATGTTTGGATCATTTTACAATTTCACCAATAATATATTTGCATGCCTGCCTTTCTGCCACCCCTCCAGCAATGACTATCTTTTGTCATCTGTGCCAATTTGATCAGAGTGAAATGAAATCTTAAGGTGGTTTTGATCTGTATTTCTCTTAATCATAATTTGGCTGACTGTGGAAATTAGGATAAAAGAATAATAGATTTTGAGCTAAAAGAGACTTCAGAGGCCATTTAATCCAACCTCTTCATTTTTACAATTGAGGAAACCAAGGACCAGGGAAATGTGACTTGTTCAAGATTACGTAAGGAGGAGAGGGCAGAGACGGGACTTGAATCCAGGACCTTGTCATTCCAAATCCGGGGTTCTCTTCCTCTTCATTATGAGTTGCTGTTGCCCCAAAATTCATTATCCCACAGCCTATGTGGTGAGACTCTCTGACTTTACCAGACTACTCCATAAATCACAAAAGCAAAGTCTATCATTGGACCACACTAGCCTTTTGAGCTTGGTAGGACTCATTGCCCATTAACAGAAACCTGGAGAATTCAAGGTCAACAACATGCCACAGAGAGACATGGGAGGGAAGGTGTTAGTGAGGGATGAGAATTGCAGAATCCTCCTCCTCATAATCAGAAAGCACTTTATTAAGGTTTGCAAAGCACTTTGTAAATACCATCCCACTGGATACTCAAAACAACCCTGCCATTATTACAGTTGAGGAAACTGAGGCATACAGAAATTGAATGACTTGCCTAAGGTCACACAGCTAATAAATAGCCAAGGCAGGATTTTCCCTCAGGGCTTCCCAACCCTAGGGCCAGTACTCTATTCACTGTGCTGCCTATAACTGGAAGGACACATCAAGATCACCTTAATATCTTCACTTTACACATAATGAAATTTAGTCTCCCCTCTCTTCTTCAAAACTCTGGTCATGTTAGCTTCTGTGATCTATGGAGTGGTCTGGTAAAGTCAGAGAGTCTCACCACATAGGCTGTGGGATGATGACTTTGGGTGCTACAGCAACTCATGATGAAGAAGAAGAGAACCCTGGACTTGGAATGACAGGGTCCTGCATTCAAGTCCCATCTCTGCCTCTCCTCCTTATGTAGTCTTGAACAAGCCACATTTCCCTGGCCCTTCAGCTTTGACTGATCCCCCAGCTGCAAGGGCTGCCCCACCATCATCTTGCAATTATTTCCTATGTGCTTTGCAGTTGTTGTTGTGTTTGTCCTTTCTTCTCGAAGAGGACCATGACATCAAGAAGATGACATGACTTGCAGTTGACTTTGATTTGAGTGAGGGAGGGCTGTGCAAGGTCACCAGCCTCACTTTCTTCCATCTGAGCCATCTGGATCCAGTGGCCTGATATTCATGGAGATGACAGCAGATGGCCCAGGATGCAATGGGAGACCCCGGTCCTTTCAGGCTAAGATCTTGTCACATTCTCATTTTGAATGAGATACACCCATTCAGTGAATAGGCTTCTTTAAGTTACTCAAGGGATGGCTCCTTTAATAAAAAAAGAATCAAACTGGGAAGGGAAGATTGTCAGGCAGGGCTCCTGGGTAAACCTGGAAGGTGGAACTCACCATAGGAGTGGGTAACATGGTCCTTCAGAGACTCTGATTTTTTCCCTGTTGAAGGTGTAGCTCAATTCAAGAGTGATTCTTAGAGGTGATAAAAGGGAGACAATGGGAATGATCTTCATGATTATGGGCCTGAATGGAAATTCTTTTTTTTATGAAAAAAATAACCTGATGCATTGTGCTTTCAAGTTAGTTGAGCCTTCTTTTGCCCCTATCTAATCATGAACTGAACTGCAATGAACCTATTCCTAAAGAGCAACCTGGGTGCAGGAAAATATATATATGTGTGTGTGTGTGTGTGTGTGTGTGTGTGTGTGTGTGTGATACAATATGTATGTATTCCCGTATTCTCAGGTGCAAGTATAATTGGTGGCATAAGCCAAAGAGAATAATACTCTCATACCAATCAAACCCCCCCACCCAAATGAATTCTGGATGTCTTCCTGTATAACGTAAGCTCTTTGAGAGCAGGGAGTGTTTCACTTGTGCCTTTGTATGCTCAGTCATTAGTGCCTGACATATAGAAATAAGGGACAGAGAGTGGAGTTCTTATATCATCAGTTCTGGCAGCTTCCAGGTGGGGAATGCAAATCAATCAATGCAAACTTAGAGTCTTAGACAGTTGTCTCTAGCAAAGTGACTTTTCCAGGGTCAAAAAACTATGCATTTTATAGGTAGGATATGAAGGCAGTTCTTCCAGGGTTCAAGGATGCCTCTCTATGTCGTGGACGCAGTGAATATGCTTGATGCAGTAGGTACTTAATCCATGTTTATTGAATAATCTAAATTAACCTTATCTTTTTCAGAAAAAGGAAAAAGCAAGATTTAATGAGGAGACCTGTCTTCATGATCTATGGACTTCATTTAAAAAAAACAAAACAACTTTTGATTACAGTGTTTAAGTGACTTTCCCAAAATCACACATAGTTTGTGAGAATATATATGTATACACACACACACACACACACACACACACACACACATATGTATATGGAGAGAGAGAGAGGGAGAGGGAGAGGGAGAGCAAGACTTTGAATTTCGTGAAAGCAGGCATTGTTTTTCCTTTTATGTCTATACCTCTGACACCTAGTACACTATCTAGAACCTAGTAGGAGGTTAAAGAATGTGTGTTGATTAATTGATTGCTTATAGGTAATCAGCAGCAGGAGAGGTATCCAAAGTCAGGTTTTCTACCTTTACATTACTGACTTTTAACTATGCCACCTCTACTCATGCTTCCCCCTGACTCAGACAGTCAAGAACTTTGAATTGTTACAAAGGGAGTCAGTGGATATTAAGTGTGACTACAAAAGATGAATGAATCCTTCAGTTCCAAAAGGACACTATTCTCCTGAGGGGGACCAAAGACACTTGGGTGTTGTTTGAATAGCAGAAAGAGGGTAGGAGAGATATTTCGATGTTGTTAGGGTTGACATCTTAAGCCTTGGGATCTATTCCTACTGTCTTTTATTCTAGAAGGGAAAAAATCCTCACTCACTAGAAACAGGGCAGGTAAATGGAGCTTTGTCCCAGGGTGCTGACACCTGGTGGTAGCTCTTAATGTTTTGAAGTTAGGTGGTTGATTTTGTTTATAAAAATTCATGGGCTTAAGTACAAAGGGCCAACACTGCAACAGAAGTGGAAGATCACTGCCATTCTCAGGGCTGGGGATAGATAGAAACAATAGTTAATGGTTAGAATTCTAGATCTTAAGTTAAACTATGGCTCATGACCTTGTGACTGGGCTAGAAGAAACCCTTATATCCAGTGAAAAGTGAACTTATTGCAATTATAAATGAATTTTAAAAAATGCTTACTATGTGCTAAGCACTGTGCTAAGTGCTGGAGAATACAATATGAAAATAAAGATAGTTCCTGTACTCAAAGAGCTTATACTCTTTTTAAAAAATGAGTAATTAGTAGACTTGGGAGGCAGAGCCAAGATGGCAGAGTAGAAAGATGCACATACTCTAGTGCTTCCCCCACAGCCCACAAGGTGCCTGTAAAAATGACTCTCAACCAAGTCCAGAGCAGCAGAAGTCACAGAACAACAGAGCAACAGAGGTTTCCAGCCAAAGGTAACCTGGAAGGTTGACAGGAAAGGTCTATCTCACGGGATCCTGAGCAGAGTGGAGCACAGCCTTGACCATGTGCCACTGGGAGGAACAGACCTCTACCAGAGTTCCTAGCAGGGAAGGTCCTAGATACCTCAACCCACAAGCAACAAAGAAAACTCCAAAAGTTAGTGGGGGAGGGCTTTCCCAGCTGGGTAAGAGGGAACGGGGTTTCTCCAGCAATAGCCCCAGGCAACAGCAGAGGCCATGGCAGCAGACTGTAGGCAACTACAGGAGGCCGAGAAGCAACCTGGGTCCATTTTTCAGGAGCTCAGCTTAAAGCCTCTGGCTGTAGGGAGTAGCTGATCTAAACCCCAGCCCTGAGTGATGGCCCCACCCCTACCCAAAGCCCAGGGGAACTGAGCAGCTGAGTCTAATCTCTTGACAAAGGATTCAGAAGTCAAGTGACTGGGAGAATTCTCAAAAAAGGGGGAAAAATAAGAACATAGAAGGTTACTTTCTTGGTGAACACGTCTCCTTCCATCTTTTCAGATAGGTGGAACAAGGCTTACTGTCACAGGAAGTTAATACCCCGGCCTCCAGGGTCTCCAAAGTGAAGTAAAACTAGACTCAGGCACTAGAAGAGTTTGAAAAGTGAATTAGCAGCTTGCTAAAGGAGAATAAAAAAAATCCTGAGGAAAATAACACCTTTAAAAAGAGGTTAACTCAATTGGAAAAAGAGGTCCAAAAAGCCACTGAGGAGAAGCAGGTATTTAAAAGCAGAATTAGCCAAATGGAGGAGAAGATTCAAA
>CM053772.1:252667446-252702493 GCA_028658325.1 Potorous gilbertii | reverse complement strand
ATAGAAATCTATTTTACCTTACAGGAATTCAAGGAGGAAGGGGATAGGAGAGGGAAGATAATAGAAGGGACAGCAAATTGGGGAAAGGGATAATCAGAAGCAAACACTGTTGTGGGAAGACAGGTCAAAGGAGAAAGTGAAATAAATGAAGGACAGGGTAGGACAGACCTACGTAAATATTATGAAAGTGCTTTGCATTGTTGTACATGTATGACCTATATTGAATTTCTTGGTTTCTCATTGAGGGTGGATGGAGAAGGAGGGAGAGAATATGGAACGCAAAGCTTTAAGAATGAATGTTAGAAATTATTTTAGCATGCAACTGGAAATTAAGATATATAGGCAATGGAGTACAGAAATCTATTTTTCCCTATAGGAAGATAGAGGGGAAGGGGGATGGAAGAAGGGTTTGTAATAGAAGGAAGGACAGACTGGAGGAAGAGGCAGATGGGGTGCATGCTGTCCTGGTGTGGGGGTGGGGAAAGATGGAGAGAAAATTTTGAATTCAAATTCTTGTGGAAAACTGAAAAAGAAATAAATTATTTTAAAAAAAAGAAAGCAAGAGAGGAGACTTTTGGAAGAGAGCTCCTCATTTATCCTCAATAAGTTCATCAAGCCTAGATGAACTACATTTCAGAGCAGTAAAAGAAATTACAGTTCTGAGCCTCTTCAGTGATCTTTGCAAAATCATGGAGAATGAGAGAGATACTACAGGTCTGGAGGATGGACCAATATGGTTCCAGTCTTCAAAATGCGGAAGAATTCTTCATGACTCCATGGTTGGTCATGCAGTTGACTTTAATTTATGGAAAAAATATTTTTAATTTTTACTTGTAGCTTTCGTTGTTACATTGCTTTTATTTTTGAATATCCCTCTCCCCTCCCAAAATATATTATTATTTAATAATAACCAGTGATAATATAATTGATTATTACCTAGAAACGGAATTGGCAATTACAAAAAGCCTGAATGGTCTCTTTGAGGGCAAATTGTGCCAGCTAAACCCCATTTCCTTTAGAATGCATAAAGCTCAGCTCTGAGTGCTACATTTTGGGAAGGACATCAACAATCTGGAGCCATACAGAGAATAGCAACCAGGACTATATAGAACCTTGAAGTCATGTCATTCGTGGGTTGGTTGAAGGAACCAGAGACTTTCATCCTGAGGGAGGGAACAATAATGGAGAGGGGTCATGTTAGCTATTTTCAGTTGTTTTAGTACTAGAGCTTGAAGAAGCCATTTAGTATAATCCTTTCAACGTACAGATTTGGAAAATGATACCCAGGCAGATGAAATTAGTTTTTCCAATGTCAAACAGTTACTAAGTGGCAGAAGTGGGATGTAAACACATTCTACGTGACTCAAAATCCAGAGTTCTTTCTAAATATTAGATTTGTTTTTCTTGGTTCCAGAAAGAAGACAGCATAGGTGAGTGGGAAAGGGACTTGACTTTATTAAGGGATTAGTAAACTCATAGATCAAGGGAATTCTTTGGATATAGTTTACTGCAGTTACAGCCAAGCATTTGATAAAGTCTCTCTAGTGGAAAGATATAGATTAAACAATAGTACCATCGGTTGGATTTAGCTTTGGCTGGATGGGTGGAACCAAAGAGGAATCAGGAATGGTTTGATATTATTTTGGAAAGAAGTTTCCTTTCAAGTGCCCAGGAATCTACATTCTAGATCAATGCTGTAATGTTGTTACTGTTCAATTATTTCAGTTGTGTTCAACTCTTTGTGAAATCATTTGGGTTTTTCTTGGCAAAGATACTAGAGTGGTTTACCACTTCCTTCTTCAGCTCATTTTACAGATGAGGAAACTGAGGCAAATGGAGTTAAGTAACTTGCCAGGGTCACACAGCTAGTAAGTGTCTGAGGTCAGATTAGAACTCAGGAAGATGAGTCTTCCTAACTTCAGACCTTAGTGCTCTATCTACTCTGCCACTTAGCAGTCCCAATGCTATACTAGCCCTGTGGTATTTTACATTTTTATTTATGCTTTATATAAAGACATAAAAGGCATATTTATCAAATTTGTCCACTATACAAATCAGGATGGGATAGGTAATACCAGTTGACAGAGTTAGTACCCCAAAATATCTTGACACACTAGATCCTGGGGCTGGATCTAACAGAATGAAATATAATTGAATGGTAAGTCTTACATTGGGGTCCAAAAATTCGACATCACACATATGAGATGGAGGAAACATGACTAAATAGTAATTACTTTGAAAATTATCTGGAATGCAAGGAGAAGCAGATGAACAGACTGCAAGCTCAAAATGAATCATCGGTATGATATGGTGGCAAATTCCATCTTGGACTGCATTAAGAAAAAGACAGCTTCCAGGAAAACAGGAGTGATTGTCCCCCTGTATCTACACTGCTCTGTTTCTGGAATGTTGTGTTCATTTCTGGGGACTTTAAGTAGTAAGGACATTGATGAGCTACAGCATCCCAAGAATAGCCCCAAATCCATGCTATGTGAGAATTGGTCACAAGAACTGGCAATGATTAATGTAAGTCTTTGTGGAACTACTATGTGTGAAAAGGACGAGGCCTGTTTGTCTATCTGTCCAAAGTCAGTATGGGCTTCTAAGAGTAGTTGATTCTCCTTCACTGGAAGTTTTCAAGCAAAGACTGGATAATCCCTCTTCAGGGATGATATGGAGGGGATGCTGGCCAGGTAGGGATTAGACTATAGATCCCATCTGACAGCGATTCTGGGAATTTCAAATACTGGTGGGTGACGGCTGGTATAGTAGTTTATAGCCTGCAAAACACTTTCCTACCGATAGCCCTAGGAGATAGATGAGAGTAATAGCTTATATTTTAAAAAATCCTTTGCAATGACATATATTGTGCCATTTGAACCTCATAGCAACCTTCTGAGGAGGTAATATGAGATTATTACATCTGTTATATAAATGGGGACACTGAGGCTAGGAACAATACAATGAATTGCCCATACTCACACAGGTAGCATGAGTCAGGACTTGAACCCAAGTCTTTTGACTCTATAATCCATACTTACTACAGCATCTCACATTGTCTCTTTACTGATGGGATGAATTTCTACATTTTTCTTTTACAGAAGATCGGGCTCAGCTAACGCAGTATCAAATAGAAACATGTTATTTACTTCTGGTACATCCAATTTTGGATTACTTTGTGAAGAAAAATACCAGTAAAGTACTGATTTGCCTATAAACTCTTGATATTTGGACAAACCTTCAAATAGCGAGGATGTAATTGCTCTGAAGCTTTTTCCACTGAAATTTTCTGGCCACGGTTCTGATAAACTAAAAATATAGTATTTATTCTTTTGTGAAGAAAATACCATGACCTATCATAATATTTACCTAGACATAATAAGATAAATATGAGTCAGAAGGAATCAGTGGACAGAAGGCAGCCTAGGAGCAGGAAGCCTTGGATTCCCAGAGGGGTGTGTGCCATGTGGCTTTAACTCCCAGTTTGAGAGTCACCACCCCCGCTCCTGTAGGGGGAATATACTTTTACTACTTGCCACAGTAGTTGCTAAGCCCTCACCAGCATTCCTCACATTAAAAGTCACCATTGACCTGGTTTGGGTTCCCAAGCAGTTATACTTGGCCAGGCCCTGGACAAAACTCACCCTAATGGGAAAAGTGGCAGTCAAGTCCTGACCTTTCAATAAGCCATAAGGCAAAGAGCAATGAGGACGAAATAATACAACCATTTGATCCATTGTGTCCTGTTTGCATAGATTGATTGCAGAGCTCAAACTAAGCCCAGGACCAAGATCGAGTTAAACACAGAGGATCTTAAAAAAAGAATTATTCTGGAGGGGGGGGAGGGAAAGGGAAGGAGAGAGGGGGAGGGAGAGAGGGAGAGAGAAAGACAGAGACAAAGACAGAGAGACACAGAGAGAGAAACAGAGAGTTTCTATAGGTAAAGTAAAACAGAAAGAGATAGTTGAATGTGAAACTGCAAGTCTTGAGTATAAGTATGTATTATTTGCTTTTTAAACAGTATTTAACAAATTAACTCGTTACTTTTAAAGCTATCCTAGTGATTTGTGTTTCTCTCTGAATTTCCATCTGTTTTCTTCTGTGCATTAAAAATGCTGTGATGGCCCCTCCTTTCTTTTTTTGGGTTATTACTGATCATTCTTACCCTTCTAAGTCTCTCCTCCAATGGAAAAAGGAAATGAAAAAAAAACTTTTAATGAATAAATATAATCAAAACAAATCCACCAAGTATCCAGGTTTGAAAATGTATGTCTCATTCTGGCCAAAAGTCCATGATCTCTGTGTAAGGAGGCACATAGTGCACTTCATTACAGTCCTGGATTTGTGGTTGGCCATTGCATTGTTCAGAATTCTTTCCAAGTCATTTTCTTAACAGCGACATTATTGTATTGTATTGTCATATTGTATTGTTCTCCTGGTTCTGGTCCACTTTGCTCTGTATCATTTCTCAAGTTTCTTTGAAATGATCCATACCTATGGAGTCACAGATGAGTTAAAAGGGACCTCAATGATCACCTAATACAAGCCTTCTCATTTTACAGATGAAGGATCAGAGATGTTGAGTGACTCACCTAAGGTCATACAGATAATAAGCATCCAAAGTTTTGAACCCAAGACCTCTGATATTTCCCAGGAAAGTCAAGTACTGAAGCTGGAGCTTAAATACTTTGGCCACATAATGAAAGGATGGGACTCATTGGAAAAGACCCTGATGTTGGGGAAAATTGGAAGTAAAAGGACAGAAGGACAGCAAAAAGCAAATAGTATTAAGGAAACAATGAACATGAACTTGGCTAGATCAGAAGATATCAGAGGATGGAAGAGTCTGGGATACGATGATCCATGGGATCATGAAGAGTCAGATGCAACTGGACGACTGAACAAGAAGCATCAAATGAGATAATTGTAAAGCGGTGAACATGGTGCCAGTCATACAACACTACATAAATGTTGGTTGCTGTTATTATTGATAACAAGGACTACAGAATCATTGCTTTTTCTCCACTGTACCAGGCTGCTTCCTCAATTTACAACCTTCCTTCTCTAGGGCACTTAGGAAGGCAGGAGGTGATGTACTTTGGCCGTGGGTGTTGGAAATGAATGCTATTGATGTATTCTCTTTACATCATGGGGCCTTCTATTGCAATCAAACTGTTCTTATTCTTACCATATATAAGGCCATTTGATAAATCTTTACTCATCCAAAGAGGGGACAATCATGAGACTGAGGTGGGAGAACAGCTTTGAACCCAAAGCCAGGAAGTTCCCCAGGATACCAGTGCAGGTTTCTGTTATACAGTAACTCTATGAGGGAGGTTTTTATGGATGAGGAAACTGAGACTTAGAGGGGTGAAATAATTAGACCCAGATCACCCAAGCGATAAGTGACAGAGATGGGATTCAACCCTAGTTTTCTGATTCCAAGGACAGTGTTCTTTCTGCCAGGTCTCATGAAGAAAACTCAATGAGCCTCACTTCAGTCCCATGCTAGGCACACATGTGTGTACTTGTGGGACTGAATTCTGATGAGACCTTCCTGCCTCAGCTGGATTCATCTTTGGATTCTCAGCTGTGTTGGAAAGCCCACCGCCTCAGCCACTGCTCTAAAAGCCCTCGCTACCCTGTGTTTATTAAGCAGACCCAGGAAACCAGGGACAAAGAAACTTCCGTAGCCAGCTGCCTCTCTTCCATCCCTAGCACTGCTGCATTTCTTTGGTGGCCAAACAAGCCTCTCTGAATATTTATTCTCTGGTCTTTTGTGCCCATAGGTTCTGCAATCATCAAGATTGGTTGGAATAGACAGTGCTATGGAAATTAGGGATATTATAACTATGATTGTCGCTATTGTCTAAAGCTTGGAATATAACCAATTCTTGAGGTACTCCTTTGTTATCTGTCACATTGTTCTGCCTCCAACTTTCTCCAATCTTTGCAGCATCTCACAAAGAAAAGAACGTTTAGTTAAAGCTGTGCAATCTTGTTAGGCATCTAGCTGCTGGTTCTATGTTTCTCTCGGTCCGGCATGGTATAACCTGATGCCGGAGACATAGTGCAGGGTTAGAGATTGAAAGAGTCATGAGGAGGGACCCTTGGAGTCATCCACACCTCTGCAACCTGAAGCATGATTCTCTCCTACAACATCCAGACTGCCCCAAAGTAAAATGACTTGTGGCCCAAGGTAGAGGGTTTCCAGTCACTGGAAGTCACCAAGAGAAGGATGAACAACCATTTGTCAAGAATGGTGTAGATGGGACCACAGATTTAAAGATGAAAGGGACCCAAGATCTCTAACTTCATTCTAATTTGATTTTATAGATGAAGAAACTAAAGCCCAGGGATTCTTCTTCCAATAGGGATCGTAGTGAGTAACCATTGAGGTCCCTTACAACTCTGAGATTTTGTGATTCCCTGAGTCCCTACAAATGGTCACCTCCAATGGCAAAGAACTCATCACCTCCTGAAGTAGCCCATCCCATCTTGGAAGTTCTAAATGTCAGGACATTCTTCCTAATACTGAGCTCCCGGAATCTCCCTCCCTATCATTTCTAACTATCGATCCTAATTGTGCCTTCCATTGCCAACCAGAGTAAGTCAAATGTTTCTTCCACTTAGCAGACCTCCAAAGAGTTAAATAGGTATCATGTTCCCCACGAGGTCTTTTCTTCTCTGGTTTTACATTCTCAATTCCTTCTACATAGCCTCCTGTGTCATAGTTTCCATTTCTTTCACCATCCTGACCAACCTTCTCTGAATGTGGTTAACATCCCTCAACTCCTCAAGACATTGGGTGGTCTCCTTTTAAATCTGGGAAGAAGACAATGCTAGGCTGAGGAACCTGCTGCCTCTAGTCCAAGGCTGCACACCTGACTTAGTAGCAGGAAGGAAACTTAGCAAGATTAGCAATGACAAAGAAGGCTCAGGCAGAAGAAAGAACTCACAACAAAAGAGAAGAAAGCAAAGATGATGGATGGGAAGGTTTAGGAGAGAAGGCTTACCAGAGGGAAGAAAGAAAATAGAAGTCTTTCAGACCTCAAGCCTCCTATGTGGGTACAGAACTTTGAATCACAGCTGACTGAATAGTGAAGGGGATTTTTCTATGAAATAGTGACCAACATGCATGAGTTGAGAAATGAGAGACAAAGATGCTGGCATCTGAGCCCTATGCTGCGGATGAAATGCTCAAATTGTATTTCCCCGGATGGGAGACTGACAACACACCTGTGGCAAATGCCCTTTGGCAAGGGTAAGAGAGACAATCAATGGAGGAGAAGACAGTACTCAGATTATCTCGAGTGGATAGTCAAGAAATGCACCAAAGTATACAGGCGGTACATTCCAGGTTGCTTCAATGTGTATGCTTGGGTGACTTCTTAATTCTCCTTTTTAAACATCAATAATTTCTAGTAGGGTGCATAGAGTTCATGACATAAACACATCTGGATGGAGGGTGTTGATCTTAAATATTCACTGTCCAATATGGTAAAAGCAGATGTTGGATGGGCAATCAGAGTGTATTTGAATGATCACATCCGAAGTCCCATATGTAGCTTTGCTGAGAGCAACAAAGCATGCCACGCCACGCATGCTTCCCCTGTGCCCCAGATAGCCTAGTGCTCTCTTACCCACCACAAGCTATTCTTCAGCTTACTGGAGTGATAGCACCGGAAGGATGTTGCTGACCCCAACGCTATTGTTACCACTTCAACCAGAAAGTCACCCTGACCATTCTCAGAATCATGGGAACTCATTTTTTAGAGAAGATGGAGGTGGCCACTCCTAATAAATCAATCAAATTATTAGATAGTGTTAATTGCTGACCTTTGTAGAAAACTTTAAGGTTTACAAAGCACTTTCCTTGAGTTACCTCATTTGATTCATTAGGTTGGAGATTCCTTGAGAACAATGACTATCTTTCCCCTTCCTTTATGTTTAACACAGTTCCTGGCACATAGTAGGTACTTAATTACTGCTTTCAGATTAACCACTTCTCTCATTAACTGTCCAAAGTAGGAAAGGCAGGTATATATTCCTCATTTTATAGATGAAAAACCTGAGATGCGGAGAAACTAAGCAAATTGCTCTAAGTCCTGTGATGAATGTCAGAAGCAGTCGTTAAACCTGAGTCTTTGCTGTATTCCAGATCCACTGCTCCTTTGTGATCCTTCCTTGCACTCACATGAACTGTTTAGACAGGGTGTAACTGTAACCACAGTCACCTGACAAAAATTAGATCACCTTTACCTTCTCTAAAACCTTCTTTATTTTTACCAATAATTGTGCATGAGCTCCTTGAGGGCAGGGCTTTTTTCTTTCTATCTCCAGTGCTGAAAAAATGGCTGTTGATTGACTGAACTTACCTCTGAGCCAGATTCAATTTCAAAAGGAATTGTTATATTATAATTATTATACAATGTTATAGAAATGCTTGTTTTATTACATAAATCAAAAATAAATTTAAAAAAATAACAAATGGCAATCCCAGTTCACTAAAAAAATTCTTTCTTTTCCCTGTTTTCCACTCCCTCCTCACTGTCTCCGTTTCCTCCAAAGCTCACCTCAAGCACCTCCTTCTACATGAGACTTTTTTTGGTCTTCTCATTCCTAGGGCCTTCCTCCCAATTACCTTATATTTGTCTCCTTTGTAGACATCTGTGCATGTATTTTCTAAGTGCTTGGCACATAGGAGGAGCTTAGTAATTATTTACTATCCATCACCATACCTCCTGAGCTCCTTGGTGGCAAAGATTTACTTACTTGTGTAGTTGTGTCCCTAACACATAGCACAGTATTTGCTACACAGTAGGTGCTTAAGGAATTTTTACCAATTGTTTGATTCAATAAGTACTTATTACCAACTCCTCCTCCTCCATGTGTAAAACACGTTTTCATACCAAGGCACAGTCCTGGAAAGAGCTTAACACAGTGGAAAGAGTCCTGGATTTGGAATCAGATGACATAGATTCATATCTGTCTCTGCCACCTACCATCTGTGTGATGCTGGGGAAATACCAACCTCTCTCACCTTTCTTTAAAAAAAATCTTTTTAAATAAATCTCATCTGTAAAAAAAAGTGACCTCTGAAATTTCCTCCATTTCTAAATCTATGATTCTTCATAACATTTTGGAACTAAAATGAACCTTCATAATTTGATGATGCCTTAAAGGATTTTGTAGCTGAATGAAAGAGAAATAGCTTAGGGAGAAGTATAATATTGCAGAGATCAAACCAACAATGTGACCATTTCTACACATGAAAACTATAATTTGGTATTGACTTGCTTTGAGATCATATTTTAAATGATCATATTAAATAATTTCTCAGTCTTTGATTTCTCGATCTAGTCTGTCCCCAGATGGACATTTTAGCCAGTGAGCAGATTGCTGATAAATGTTTAGCAGCCAGTCTTTCTAAAAATACACAACATACTTTTAAGTTTAATTTGAGTTAAGAATATTCTACTCATCACATTTTTCAGCACAGAAATTCAGCAAAACTACAAATCAAACCCTGATTTGTAGCATTGGTTGATTGGGTGATGTAAATGGCCACATTGAAAATTTAACAATTGGCTTTCCACAAGGCAGTCCAAGCTGGCTACTGCACATGCCTTATTCTAACTGTCTTCTGTCACTATATATCCGTTATATTTCAGGTCAATAAATACAATAAAGCATCTAGCCAAAGGAAAAACCATAATAGTGCCTGCCTAGTTGTTTCAGTCTAGTTTTACCCATGGCTCTGACCACATAGATGAGCTAGTCATAAAAATCTTAATTAAGCCACCATGCAAACACCAGTGAAGAGATTCCTGAGTGTCCTGCCCAAGGCATGAGAATGAATGAAAGTCAGGGAAGATTGACAAGATCCCTGAGAACCGTAATATCCATAGAAAGGATGTTAAAACCCCATTGGATCCATGCACTCCCTTCTTCACCTTCCTCCCCAGCCTCCCAGTCGTCGTAGGCTCATTTTCAGTGACTCTTCTTGTTAGTGCCTACCATATCTCTCCATTCCCAAACTCAGGGAAGCTGTTTTCCATAAAGGGGATAATTAATTAATAATCCTAATAGCTGACCCTTATTGACGGCTTTAAGAACTCATGAGGTGTTTCCTGTACATTGTCTCATTTGAACTTCACAGTAATCTGATGATGTAGAGGCTACAAGTATTGCTCTCTCTGCTTTACAGATGAGGAAACTGAGGCCCAGAGAAGTTTGCCGACTTGCCTGTGGTCACAGAACTGTAGCTGTCAGAGTTGGGTTTTGAATTTGGAGATCCCTGACTCCAAATCCAACACTCAATTTATTGCTTTTAAGGTTTTCAAAGTACTTTGTATTCACTATCTCAGTTGATCCTCCTTCCCAACAACACTGTGAGGCAGCTGACATTGTTATCCTTATTTTACAGATGAAGAAACTGAGGCTGAGAGAAAATCAATGATTTTCCTTGGTCACACAACTAGTAAGCATCAGTGGGAGTGGAACTCACGTCCTCCTAACTGGAAGTCTTGGGTTCTTCCAATGTAACCATCCTGCCCCTCTCTGAATGGCCAGTGGCCAAGGAAGGGGCAGGTTGTGGGACAGATATTCTTTTCCTTCCACCATCCCCTGCTTGGAAAGTCACCACACTGACCAGGGTTAATGAGGTAACATTAACAAAGTTCAAGGATGATGAGAAAGGTTTCTAATGCCAAGTAATGCCTGGCCAAATTCTCATTCACTGAAACCCTTGGAAAAACCTCCCAGGCATGCCAACAGAATAAGATTTTGGCTGTCTTTCTATATTAACACTTGTTAATTAGGGTAATAGAATGAAGTAGTACACTGACCACAGGAATAAGGCTTACAGGGAGCTCAGACACATGTGCTATAGCAAGGTTTTATGGGAAATTCATCCCAAGCAGAAGTTAATGACATTGGAGGGCCCAAGGGGAAGATTAATGCTATCACTATGAAACCAAGGACCTAGCAAAATGCTTTTTTTTTGAGGGTCAAATATATAGAAAATAGCTTCATAAGAGCCAACCACATGTCCAAACGTGTGTGCATGAAGGCTTTTTGCCCACATCTCGCAAGTGAAAATTGGGCAGGACTTCCCCCACATTGAGTGTCCTGAGTGATATTGATTGTGAGTTGTGAAAAGACAGACTAATATAAGAAGGCTAGTACAGGCGAAACAGTACAAGGAGATAAGTAAGAGAATAAGATAGCTTTCCAGATAGTTGGGTATTACCCTGAGATATAATAAATGAGTAGCAGACATGGATGGGTCTCAATTTGCATTATTGGAAGGAGTATTCAACTTGATCATATTCAGAGAGGTAGCAAGATATACCGTGAAGAGCATTGACTTTGGGGCATAAGCTCCCACACGTGGAACAACAGAAAGACAGCTCTTGGGGTCTTTGCTTCTTCCCTGGATAGTGAATGGATTGTGCTCAGTGATCTCTAGGAACCTTTCCAGCTCTGATATTCTATGATCCAGTGATCTATTAACAGCAATGATGGCTGACAAGGTAGGATCACGGAGGAGTCAGATAGTCATGATTCTGAGGATGGTCTAGGTGTCCTGTCTTTTTCCCTAATCATTTTAAGTAATAGGGGACTGGACAGTTGGATCCTGGTTCCCCTGGAGATAGTATTGCAATGAGATGTTCCAGTTGGGGTACACCTAAGTTTTGCACAGGCTACCCCCTTCATACTTAGAATGCTCTGTTTTCTTCATTTACTCCTGTTTGTGATGGAGGTAGATGAAACCAGATACATTAATAAAAAGAACTCACATTTAGGTAACATGTTAAGGTTTAAAGAGCACTTTTCTCATGATGACTCCACGAGGTAGATCAGTCAATTATTATTCCAATTCTTTAATGAGAAAACTCAAGCTAAGAGAGGTTAAACCACTTCCCCAAGGTCACACAGCTATCAAGCATGTGGCAGAGTGAGAAGCTGAACTTGAACCCAGGTCCTTCTGATTTCAAGTCCAGTTCTCCTTCATTCATCATGCTGCCTTGTTTTACCCAAAAGACATTCATTAAGCACTTGCCATGTATAGAGGGCAGCTAAGTAGTGCAGTGGATAGAGCACTGAGTTTGGAACCAGGAAGACTCATCTTCATGAGTTCATATCTAGCCTGAGACACTTACTAGTTGGGTGATCCTAGGCAAGTTACCCATCCCTATTTGCTTCAGTTTCTTCATCTGTAAAATGATCTAGAGAGGGAAATGGAAAACCACTACAGAATCTTTACCAGGGAAAACCCAGAGGAGTCATGAAAAGTCATGACAAAACAGCAACATAAGGAGGAATATATATATGTGTGTGTGTGTGTGTGTGTGTGTGTGTGTGTGTGTGTATACATATATATAATATACATATATATGTATATATATATATATATATATATATATATATATATTCCATGATTTTGACATTATAGGCTGCTTCTAGTGTGGCAACTGCCCACACCAATGCATATGGCAAGCTGTCTGTGACTGAGCAGGTATGTCAAGGAATGAATCAATAATTTAAGGACTATTTATTAAGCAATTACTATGAGCAAGGAAGTATACTAGAAACTGGGGGAACAGCAACAGAAATGAAGCAATCCTTTCCCTCAAAGAACTTATATATTATCAGAGGACAAACCTTGTAGGTGTATGTATATGTTCTTCCCTGGATATGTATATATAACACAAAATGCATATACATAGGTAGATGTAACACGTGTGTACATATAGGTATGCACACATATATGGAGAGAGAGAGAGAGGCACAGAGACAGAAAGAATATACAAAATGATGGGGAAGGTACTTGCTGATGGCTCAGTGGCTCAAGCACTGGTCTTGGAGTCAAGAAGACCTTAGTTCAAATCTTACTTCATACCCTATCTATCTATGGGACTCTGGACATCACTTAATCTCCCTTAGTCTCAGTTTCCTCATCTCTAAAATGAGGGATTTGGCATTGACAATTTCTAAAGACCCTTCCTGTTATAATTCTAAAATCTTATGTCAAGGCAGTGTGTGCATTATCTTGAAGGACACTAGGATTCCTAAGAGGTAGAGATAAGGTGACCTGTCAAAGTTCTTATGGCCAATAAGTAGCAAAGGTTAGATTTGAACCCAGATTTCCCTGACTAGCCTTATGCTCTGCCCACACCAACAGGCTACCCCTATTTTACTTTTCAATAGAAATACAAAAACAAAGAAGTCACAGTTCTTGTCTTCAAGCAGTTTGCAGTCTAGAAAACAGTGATGTGCTTTGGTTTCAAAGACTGACCCCACAGCCCTGCATGTTCCATTATGTGGAATCTGTGATTCTCCCATAGGCAAAGTAAGTTCAGTAATTGTCAGGTTAACCTTCTGGTCCCTAATGGCTGCAAAGTAGGCTGAATTGTCTTCCCTAACATCTTCATTTCCCCAGTTCGGTCCCAGCAGAGTACCCAGCCTGTGTTAAGTGTCCTCATTCGTTAAAGCTTCATGGTATTGAGATGCAGCCTAATTAAGGCTGAGCTCACAACCTATCCGTTTGGGGGCTTGGTTCATGAAAGATTAATGTTCATTTTCCTTGGGTTTTGTTTCCAACTTAGGCTGGAAAAAGGCCAGAGTGTATTTCTTCCAAGAGAAATAGCACTTTGGTGGGTTGTTAAAATGCCTCTTCCACCCCATGAAGTCTTGGGTTTGTTCATTTCATAGCTGATGACTCACGGAAGGAGAAGCATATCCCTGAAAAATGGAAGTTTGACTAGATCAGTTATTCAAAGCAGCAGATCTCTTTAAACATGGCAACACAACCTAAAATAACACAGCAAAAAAGGCAGAGGGGAAGGCTTAGAATTATGGAACAAAAAAGTCTTTGAAAAATTGCTTATCTGCGAAATAAGCCTGCCCAGGAGCACCTCAAACCTTACTTCATACCCTATCTATCTATGGGACTCTGGACATCACTTAATCTCCCTTAGTCTCAGTTTCCTCAGGAATCTGTGGGCATGTATTTCCCACCATGCTCTACAGGCTCCTGAAAGAGGAATTCAATTCCACCCCAATAGTGATTGTACTAAGTATTTATTATACACAGATTATACATCTGATGTTTTATGCCACGATGGAAAACTGTTCAGTTTTGATGTGCAAGATGAGTTTCAAGACTCATGAGAAGAAGGAAAAAGGCATGTCATATGTCCATGGAATATGCATGTGGAGGGGGAGGGGAGAAATGGTGTGTTCTGTATTCGGTTTCTGTAACTGAAAATCACCTTTAGTGCATTTATAATGTCATCAATGGAAATATTTCCTCCAACAGTAATTTTTTCCCTTTGGGCTCCAAAGCATGCAGATCTGACCATGTCATTCCCCTCCTCTATAAACCCCAGGGTCTCCTTAATGCTTCTAATCAAATACAAATGCCTGTGTTTTTCATTTAAGACTACTCACAACTCTGGCCCCAAGTTACCTTTTGGGGATTATCATTCACTTCTCCCCAAATTAGCATCCTTGTTGTTGATACTGTTGTCTCCATGCCTTTGCAAAGACTATGCCCTGTGCTGGAATCTCCTTCCTCTCCACCTCCTCCTCTTTAAGTCCTTATAGGGTCACATCTTTAGAGAAAGAAGAAACCTTCAAATCCAGCCCCTTCACTTTACATAGGACTTGCCCAGGTCACAAAGCTAGTGCCAGAAATGAGATCTGAACCCAGGTCTTCCTGATGCTGTGCCCAATACCTGATCCAGGATGCCATGTTTCCTCCAATTTCCTCCCAAGCTCAGCTTAAACCTCACTCATAGAAAAGGTCATTCCTGACATCCCTGGGTGCTAATACTTCCCCACCTCAAGTTACCTTGTATATATTTTTGTGGTTTTTCAGTTCTTCAGTCACTCTTTGTGACCTTACGGACCATTACATGTCAATACCATCCATGGGGTTGTCCTGACAAAGATACTGGAGTAGTTTGCAATTTTTTTTCTCCAGTGGATTAAAGCAAACAAAGGTTAAGTGTCTGAGGCTGGATTTGAGCTGAGGTATTCCTGACTACTGGCCAAGTGTTCTCTCCACTGAACCACCTCATTGCCATATAACTATATATACACACATATACACATATGTGTATGTATGTATGTGTGCACACATGCATGTGTATGTATATTTGTATATTGTGTATATGCGTGTCTATATCCCTGTATATATTTTACATATACTCATTTTATATGTATATATTATATATTTTATTCAAGTATATTCATGTTGTGCATGCTCTCTCCTGTTGCTTCTTGAGAATCTTGAGGGTAGAGTCTGTTCACTTTTGGTTTTGTATCCCCAGTACCACCAAAACTCCTGGCACACAGTTGAACCAATGTTTGTTGATTAATCAACTGATTACAACTAAGGAGAGTAAAATGAACTCCTTCAAAATGAGGCGAAGGGGAAGGAGGGAATTTTTGTCTCTGTATCAATTCCCAGTGCTTAACACAGTATCTGGCACACATTAGGTGCTTAATAAGTGCTTTTTGAATTAAAACCCTACCTTTCCAATTTGGGTGACTCTACAGTCTAGTAAAACCCACACACTCTTCCTCACAATATCATGTTTTTTTAAAAAAAGTTCCATTTGAAGAAAATGCTGAATTTTAGTTAGAGATTAATGAGGGGGGAGAGATGTAATTTTTACCCCATTTAACCTCACAGGCTCCCTGAAAGTTATCCACAAGCCCCCTTGGCAGGGGGGAATCTATGGACTTCAGGTTAAGACGCTTTCTCTAGTCCGCCTTCAAATTCCTCACATACCCATGGCCTTCCTGGGTTTCTCCTGAAATCTCATGGACAGCAGCGGAAGACGATAAGTTTTGATCCACCCTGTTGCTGCTGCTGCGGCTACTGTTGCGGCTTTTCCAGGCACACATGTCTCTGATGATACCTTTTATACTGCTTCGGAAATGCACTGAAGTTTTATCTCCTATAATTTCCTCCCCTTTTCCCCATTGCCATTCCTTCTAAAACATTGCATAAAAATAAACTAATGATTATTTGGGTGGGAGAACAGAAAAATCACCAGTTCAGAGCTCCAGGAGATCTCAGAGGTCAGTCAGCCCATTTAGCCCTCACTTTATAGATGAGAAACTGAGTCCCAGAGAGTTTAAGGAACTCATGGGTCATGCAGGATTGAGGATTCCAAACCATGTTCTCTGGCTTCCAAGCCAGGGTTCTTTCTATAGCAGCTCGCCGCATTTATTGCCTTTAAGAGACAGTGGAGGCTGCCAGGAGCAGTCAGGGATTTGAGCAAAAACAGGCTTCTGCTCTTCCCTTGAGCACACATCCTTGTGAGTTAGGGATGATAGAATCAGTAGTCCCCAGAAGGAAAACAATATGCCTATAACTTGACTTGCCTGAGATCTCGTAAGTGAGCCTGTCTGGCAGGATCAAAAAATGACTAAGGATTCGTCTTGGGGATAATCATTAGTAACTATTTCTAACAGTCCTGAGAAATCTAAAAAATAGCCTAAAGGAACCAAAAAATAACTGGGTAGTAGAAATGTACAGTGTATTTTTAAATCAATTTTTCTTTCAGCAAACAAAAATCTATTTCCTAATTCTTCAATTCCACCCACTTTAAATAAGAAAAAGAAAATCCTTGCCACAAAAATATTGCTACTCCTTTGCTTTTGAAGAGGACCGTTGACATCGGGGGGCGGGGGGATGTCCTGACTTGCTCATGAATTATGTTTAAGTGAGGCAGTTGTGCAAAGTAATCTACCCCACTCTCTCTTTCAAAGTCATCCAAAGTCCAGTGGCGATGGCTCAGGATGTATTGGATGACCTTGGAGTCTTTAATGTCTGACCAAGCTCTAAGCACTCTGCAGAACTTGCATCAGATACCTTCGTGGCCATTAGAAAAATTGTTCTCATCTGCCCATTCCACTAAAGGAAATCACATGCTTGACAAAGATGCCCTCCAACTCACTGTTGGGTTGGAGGCCTGTTGATTCCCCTCAATCTAGTTTAGTTTGTCTGCCAAGATAGTTTTACCAGAGTGTGACTGCTACGCATGATCCAGGTTCTGAGAGTCACAGGTGAGAGCTGGATGGCCGCTGGACACCAAAGATGGATGAGCAGTCCGAAAAGGGTTCAGCAAGTCCTCATATCAGAGGTGCTGGTCCTCCCTGAACAGCCCATACACCCCTAAAATGCATAGTAAAGTAAGGCAAATTCCTGCATTGGCAATGTCCAAAATTGTACAACTCTTTCTGCGCCCCGACTCTACCATCTCTCTGTCAGGACATGATTATTATATTGGTCAGAGTTCTTGTGGCTTTCAACTGTGTTTATTTTTACAGAGTTGTTGTTATCGTGTTAATTGTCCTTCTCAGTTCACCGTACGTTATTTCATAAATCTTCCCAGATTTCTCTGAAAGCATCTCCTTTATCATTTCTTACAGCAATAAAAGTATGTCATTACATTCGTATACCATAGTTTGTTCATCCATTTCTCCAACAAACGGGCACCAACAAATTAAGATTTTCAGTTACTTGTTACTACTAAAAAGACCTACTCTTAATATTTTTATATCTTATGGGTCATAGAAATATATAGTATTGAGAGGAGGCCAGCTCTGTGTTGGACCTCCTTGAAATAAAATATTTCTGTCTTTAGCTCCCAAGCTTAAATTCATGTTTTACCTCTAACTGACTTGTGTTTTTCAAACTTAGACTTTTTAAAATCTTTTCCTCAGATAAGCTAAAGCCCCAGATACCTAGAGATCATACAGGTAAGTTTCCTTCCATTTTGATTCTTGGGGAGGAGAGAGAGAAGCGAACTATTTTCCATTCTGGCTGTTTCTGGGGGTGAAGGGAGTGGGGTCTTTGGGCTATTGGGGTAGGGAGATAAGCAAGATCCCTTCCATCTGGGCTGTTGGTAGGGAATAAGGGATTAGACTGGGTCTTGCATGGTCCCTACCTAAAGAAACAAACTGGAGATTATCTGGAAAGCTCACATCAGCCTTATGTCAGCCTGAGCAGGCTAACTCTGTCCAACAGATGGCAGTGCTTTTCTCTCCAGAGTTAATGTGAAGTTTGAAAACCATCAGTGAGCAACAAAAGGGAAAGGGTGGCTCTCAAAAACCACGCACCTTTTTTTTCCTTTTTTAGAAGCCACGTACAGTTCACTTGGGGGGAAGATTTATAATACACTAGAGGAGGCTTCAGCTGCAGGACAGGCTCATGCCCTCAGTAACTCAGGGCTGGATACACAAGGCTTCAGAAGAGCTTTGAGCAAAATAAAGCATTCTCCTGGACTCTCTGCACTCACCACCTTTTATCATATAGACAGGATCACAGACCAGGAACACCTACTTATTCTTCTTACCTCTTTCCAGATCCTCCACCATCCTCCACAGGGGGTTCATCCAACACATCAGAGGGCTTCTTTGCAATCTCTTGACGTTGTCAAGGGGACACCCAAAGGGGCACACTGACTATCCACATCCTTGCCATCCATGACTGGCCCATCTCATTGCTGTTCTCTCATCAATTTTACATCCCTACACATTTAGGAATTTACACTTCTAGGAATTCTGAGATAAGGACACACCCTCTACCAATGTAAATTGGCACCTTTTCTGCAATTTATCTTAAGGGAGCACTAAGAGGATTCAGTTTGCTCAGAGGGGTAATTGAAGAGGTAAAACTTGAACCCAGATCTTCCTGGGTCTGAGACCACCTCTGTAGTGACTATGTCATGGTTTCTCTTACTTGGGTTATAAATATATGGAAACGTAGTTATCTCTTGATAAGTAACAAGTTTAATGATATTCTTTGGAATATTAGTCAGTTAATAAACATTTATTAAGTACTTATTATGTCCCAGGCTCTATGCAAAGTGCCAGTTCTAACATTTCATGTTCCAAGGTCCCTTCCAGTTCTAACATCCCATGTTCCAAGGTCCTTTCAGTTCTAATATTCCATGTTTCAATTCTAACATTTCATGTTCCAAGGTCCTTTCCAGTTCTAATATTCCATGTTCCAGTTCTAACATTCCATATCCCAAGGTCCCTTCTAGTTCTAACATTCCATGTTCCAAGGTGCCTTCCAGTTCTAACACAAGATGAGTTATATTCATGAACTTATACTTTCAAATAATATTAATAACTAACATTTACAGTGTTTTAACTGAAGTGTCACATTCAACTTTAACAGATTTTAGAAGGGACATTAGTACGTTGGATCATGTTCAGGACAGGATGAACAAGACAATGAGAAGCCTGAAGAGAATGGCACACAGGAGCGTTTGAGGGAAGTGGGCATATTTGGCCAAGGAAGAGAAAACTTGGGAAGGACATGGTGGCAGTGGGTAAGTAGGTGGCACACAGTGGATAGAGCACTGGTCCTGGAGTCAAGAAATCCTGAGTTCAAATCAGCTCTTAGATACTAATAGTTATATGAGTTTGGGCAAGTCACTCAACTCTTTTTGTCCCAGTTTCCTCATCCGTAATGTGGGCTAGAGAAAGAAATGACAAACCACTCCAGTATCTTTTCCAAGAAAATCCCAAAATGGGGTCACAAAGTCAGAGGTGATTGAAATGACTGAACAGCAGCAACAGTATGTGAAAGATGAACTCAGTTGTTTTTCTGCTTGTTCCTGAAGGGTGGAAGTAAAGGCTATGTGCAGAAGTTATAGAGAGACAAATTTGGCACCCAAGTTAAAAATACCCTCCTAGCAATTAAAGCTGGCCCAAATTGGAATGGATTGCCACAGGAAATGGTGAGTTCCTCATCTTTGGAGGTCATGAAGTGAAGGTTAGATAACCATCTTCCAGGGAATCTATAAAGTATATTCCTGTTCATGTAAGGGTTGGACCACATAATGTCTGAGATTCCATCCAATTCAGAGATTCAGGAGGATTTTCAGACCAATTATTTTACACACATCTGGGTCTTCACAACCCTGAGAGGGTGGTAGGTCATGTATGTATTACTTTCCCTATTTTATTAAAGGAAATTGAGACTCAAAGGGATTAGGCAACTTGCCCCAGATCGCAAGGTGAATGTCAGAGCTTGAATTCGAACCCAGGTCTTTCTACTACTTTCTTCTACACTGTGAACAGTCATCTTTAGGGTCACATTCATGACTAGACACATCTAAGTTGAACAATGAATAAAGAACTAGAGATAGGAAGTCCTAACTTCAAATCCAGATATTTCTTAGCTGTGTGACCTTGGGCAAGTCATTTAACCGCTGTCTGCCTCCATTTCCTCATCTGTTAAATGGAGATTATAATAGTAGCCCTTATCTCCTAGGGTTGTTGTGAGAATCAAGGGAGATAATGCTTGTAAAGTGCTTTCCAAACTTGAAAGCATTCTAAAAATTCTAGTTATCATTCTGAAAGCCGTTGATATTGTCAAGATAAGAGAATTATAGAGAGTATGGAAAAGGAAAGGGAAGTTGCCTAGGAATGAGCGGCAGGAGCCAGAGAACCGTCTTCTGTTGACTAACGGGACTGCCAATCTCAGCAAAGCGATGAACAATCAATTACAAACAATCACATATTGTTTCATGTAGATTGGCACAATGATTTCCAGACATAATGAAAAGTTGGGTCCAATGCCAATCACTGTCTGACTGCCAGCCAGTGTGTGCAGCCTTCAAAAGACTTCCCTTCCATGGGAGAAAGGGAGGAGAACAATCAGGAAAAATTTAGGGGGGAAAAAGCCTGAGTAGGGGCAGAGAAGGAAGAAAATTATCCTGGTCAAGACTGTGTCCTCTCACAGACACTTTTGTCCCAGAGACAGTCAAATGACCCATGAACTTTGAAAGCTAGCAGGGCTTCATGCTTGGAATGGAGCATGGGGCCACGGGAAGAGATCTAGCCTGAGTATAAGGAGACTGGAGTTCTTGTCCAACCTTGGCCTCCACTAGCTATATGACCTTGAATAAGTCATTTCTTTCTGAACCTCATTTTACTTTTCTGAATGCAAAATTAACTCTGTAGTGCCTTTCTGCTCCAACATTCTGTTTTCTGTGTTTTAAAGTTTCTTTCCAGCCCTGATGTTCTATTATCCATATTATAAAGTCCCATTCAGCTCTGACACTCTATACCCCAGATTCTTTGTTTAGCAGTAGTGATGGCTAATCTGTGCTCTAAGGTACTTTCCGGTTCTAACATCCCGTGTTCTATTTACTTTGATCCAGTCACTGTGATCTATATCTCATTAGTGGCTGATCAGTAATTGATTTCAGTCTCACTCTGTTATTTAACAGCCAGATGGCACCATCTCCTGTGTGTATATAATATACAGTGTGTCTATAAATGCAACTGATTTTTTTCATGCTTTGTGTAACTAAGGGAACAAGTCTCATCATTTTATGGTTATTATACCCGGAATACAAAGTGTACCAAAGGTAGAGAAGGAAAGGGAATTTTTCATCTCTGGAATAGAGAGACAGCAAGTCTTAGATTTTGCTCATGGATAAGGCAACTGATGGCCAGAGAGGTTATGGGAATTGCCCAAGATCACACTTACAGCCAGGGTCGCTAGTCCTGGAACCGGAGAGAGAGGTATGGACTTAACTGATTCGTAACAAATGCAAGAAAATTTTCTGCCTTTGGCTACAGGCTTCCCAGAACAAATTTGAAATACACAAAAGGGAACCAAGGGAGACCAGAAGGAATCACAGACAACCTTCAAAGTAGTGTGTGGGTACCAAGGCTCCCCAAAGAGTGCACTAAAAAGAAAGTATGCATATATGCCAACATATTTACAGAATTGCTTTTTCTGTGATCACAAAGAATTAGAAACAGAGTAGATAAAAATCCACTGGGGAATAGTGAAACAAAGCAGCACACAAATGTAAGGGATTATTAGTGTGCTGTAAGAAATGCGTGAGACGAATCCCGAGAGGGGTGGAAAGACCTACGTGAACTGATGCAGAGGGAAGTAAGTGGAGCCAAGAAAACAATATACACAATGACTACGACAATGTCAATGAACATAAAACACCACAAAAAAAACAATGAATAACGCAAAATTATAAAGAACAAATATGAACCAACAGAAATAAAGTAGACACAAGTCCATTTCTTTGTCTGCAGAGATGAGAGGTTCATATGTATTATACAATGCATATTGTTTTTTCAATGTACTGATCAATTTTGCTTACTATTTCTGATTTTTCTTTTAAAATGTTATTTTGTTATATGAGAAGGCTCTATGGGAGGAAGAAAGGAGAAACTTGGGAGAAGCCGGGATATTAAAAAACTCTCAAAATTTATTCTAAAAATTTAAAACAAAAATTAAAAGGAAGTAATGTGCTGAATTTGTTATACGCTTTAAAAACAAATCAAATTGTATGTACCTCTACTTCAGTTCTAATAATAATTGTTAACATTTATATATGTTACAAGACAGCTAAATGGTACAGTGGCTAGAGTGCCAGACCTGGAATCAGGAAGATCTGAGTTCCAATTTAGCCTCAGATACTTACTAGTGTGTGACCAGCGGCAAGTTGCTTCATATCTATTTACCTTGGCTTCCTTATCTGGAAAATGAAATACTAATAGCACCTACCTCCCAGAGTTGCTGTGAAATAATTTTTATAAGAATGTTAGTTATTGGCTATATGTTATATAATATATAAATGTTATTTATGAATGTTAGCTATTAGCTATCATATAGCATTTTAAGGTTTGCTATATACTTTACAAATATTATCTCATTTTTACCCTTGCAACAACCATTGGAGAGAGGTGCTATTATTCTTGTCCCCATTTTACAAACAAGGAAACTAAAGCAGACAGGGACCTGACCAGGGTCACACAGCTAGTAAATGTCTGAGGCTGTATTTGAACACAAGTCTTCCTGACTCCAGGTATCCTGTGCCACCTAGCTGCTTGGTCTGTTGTATATATCTATGTGCTTATTTTAGTTATTTTTGTTAAGTTTAGTATTTTTGAAAATGAAAAAAAAGTAAACATAATTTTAAAAAAAGAAAAAAGTTTTAAATGAGCTGCTCCATGACTTGCGGACCTGTGCTATCATGGGGAATGTCATTTCTTCCTTTCCCATGAAGACTGAATAAGTATGGAAGCAAACCTAGCCCACCTTGGATGCTTCCCTCTGGCGAAGAAGAGATTCTGGTTACTTAGAACCTGTGCTAGCAAAAGCCAAAAAAAAATCTCTTCCAGGTCATAAGGTACCGAGGAGCAAGTCCAGCACATGGTTGTCCAAGGGCCACATTCAGAGGTCTTCCACACTCAGTTGGTCACAAGGGGATGCATTTGGGGGCCATAGTGGCTTTGGAAGGCCTTCCGTCAAATTGTGGCGGGGCAGTGGGTCTTTGGAAAATGGCATTCCAGATTCTTGAAGTAGGACCGTTTTCAAGGAAACCCAGCCATGATGTTCTTTGGGTCATGGAAGGAAGCACTGGAAAGTGTAAAGAGTACTTACTCTAAAGCCAGAAGATCTGGATTCAAATTCCCACTGGGAAGGAAGGAAGGAAGGAATAAGCCAAACACTTCCTGCTGTCCAGAAATTCACATTCTAACAGAGGGAAATGACCCATACATATAGGAATTTTCAGCTGCGGGTCAGACATGATCTTGGGAGAAGTATGATGTAGTGGAAAGAGGATGGGATCTGGCATCAGAAGACCTGGTTGTGAATCTCAGTTATGCTCCTTACTATCTGAGTCACCTTGAGTAATCACTCTACATGCCTGGGCCTCAGTCTCTTTATCTGTAAAATGAGGGTGTTGAGCTTAGATGGTCTCTGAGGCTTCTTCCAATTCTACATCTACAGTCCTAAGAATCTTAGATGACAAATTTGGGACAAGACTATTATTTATTCAGCCTTTCCTTCCATCCATGTGGACTCTCTTTTCAAAACATAGGAAGGAAGGGGAAGAAAAAGAAAGAACACTCAGGATAGATCATAAGAGAGGCCTGAAATTCAGGGTGCAATGAGTGTGCCTGGGATTTGGGGGTCCTTGCCCTTGAGTGCAATTGTATAGTCACAGTTCTTTTTAGTTACTTAGCAAGAATAGGAAACCTAGTGTGTCTGTTACTTTCACAGCAACAAAATTCCATTTTTCCTTGCAATGTTGTTGCTTCTCAGTGACCACTCTGTCCTTCAGTAACAAAGATATTAGTGATAACTTACATTTATATAATGCTTGTAAGGTTTGTAAAGTGTTTTGCATTTGTTATCATGTGGAGGCTTTTTGGAGGAGGGTGACCCCCTGGCAGATGCCTGGGACAGGAAACATGGGTGTGATTGTAAACAAACCTTCCTTGTTGTTTAACTCCCTGTATGGAGGGTCAGTTCATCAGTCAGCAGGCAGAGGCAGACTGCATAGCATGGCAGCATATGAAAGGCATTTTGGTCCTATGGAGTGTCCATAAAAACTCATTTCTAGGAATTTAGAGATAGAAATTATCTCAGTTAATATCTAGGCCAGTAGTTCCCAATTTTTTTCAATTAGCCCCTCTCAGCAACAACAATGAAATGTGTTATGAATCCCCAGGGTAATTTAATATACTGCTTATAATATTTTTAGATTTTTTTATTAGGTGTTTACAATAGCTACAATGATAACTTTGCCCCCAAATCTCAAATTTGCATTATATAATTATAACAATAAAACAAGATTTTATTCCCCCATCCATATGAGAGCTCTAGATATAAAATTATAAACTCCAGTAAGAAAATAATTGCAAAAACTTTGTGTGGAATATTCTGTAAGAATTCAAAGAACACATCCAGTAAGACTTCATATACTTCCCATTATCTGTAAGAGTTCATTTAAAATTCCTTTATTTTATAAAAATTGTGTGAACATGGTCATAATGGTTTTGAATTTCTGCGAAAACAAACCTAGAAATCTTCAAACATGAACATGTTTGTTGCCATGGAGGAAAAATTTATTTGTAACTTGGGCAATTATTTAAGGTGCTGTTAAGAGAATTTTTAGTACGAACTCCTTGGACCATTTTGACAGACCACTAAATGAGAATCATTTATTTATGGTCTCATTCTACAGATGAGGAAACTGAGGCCAAAGGAAGGGGCTCATAGCTTCATGGATTTTAAAGCTGTAAAGGCAGCACCTTGGGAATTACTTGGAAGGTCATGCAGGTAGCAGGGAATCAAACTCAGGTCTTTTGACTATAAAGCCAGAGCTCAGAAGGCTGTGGAAACTCAGTGTATTCCCCTCTCCCCTCTGCAAGAATGATGGGCTTCTGAGTAATGAACACGTTCTCTAAATCGTGCCGTGACACCGCAGAGTGCTGAGAAGTCATTTTCTACAGTTCACTGTCCCCATAGTCAATGGTGCTTGACTTGATTACTCCGTCCTCAAGGCTGGAGGAGATGTGGGCACCATTTTAGATTTGTTTTTAAAACATTAGTTAAATAAGATTGTACCCAAAGAAATAGTTGTGGTGAGCGATGAGTCTCTCATATGGTAATTTCCTAGGTGAACGTTAATTTGAGAGCAGAAAATACACTCCACAGCTAAGTACATAGCTCTGTGCGTGTGTACGGATGTGTGTCTATACATCACTTCGTATTTAGGGGGTTGGGGAAGCACTAACAGCCAAGGAAGGCTCACTTCTGCACAAACTGATTAGCCTTCTGGGCCTTGATTCACCAAGGCCGATCTAACAGATTGGATTCCTGGTTCGCTTCCCATTTGGCGGACATCTGACATTCACAGAGTTGCGCTGATAGCTTCTGTTATGTTATTGTTGTCACGGTTGTATTGGAATAACTTTTCAATGGAAAAATTATGTCCCTGTTTCGAATACAACAATGATTCCTTACGGTGCACCAGAGGCCGGCAATAAAAATCAGTGACGGATCCAGAGCTTGATGAAAGGCCTGGGAGCCAAGGGAAAATAGATGGGAAAGCCGTGCGGGATGAAGTGAGTTATTAGTATGTATTATTTATATGGCACTGTAAATATAGACAACGATGAACCATCAATTGTCTTGCCAACAACCGCCAAGAGATTCATCTTCTGGCAGACCAGAAATAGGCCTGGCTGCATGAAGCACATGAGGCTGAGTATTTGTTCCTGATGCACAAGATTAAGAAGCTATGTTATGGGAGGCAGAGAGCTGGATTGGGAGACAGAGGACCTTGGAGTTTGGATCTGAGCTCTTCTATGCTTTATTTGAGAGATTGTGGGCAGGTCCAGTGGGAAAAACATGACTCTGGAGTCAGAGGGCTCTAATCTTGCTAGTGAGGTTTATTAGCTGTGTGACCTTAGACAAGTCACTTAACCTCATTAGACCTTAAATTACCTGTAGAGGAGGGTTGGATTAGATGGTTGCTAAGGTTCTTTCTAGCTCTCAATCCTAGCCTTTGAACCTTAATTTTCACATCTGCAAAATTGTGGCAGGGGATGTCTCTAAAGTCCTTCCTCTGCTTTACATCCCATGATCCCGTTAAATAGATAAAAATGGTAGAGAATAAAGGACGTTGACCTAAAAACCAAAAGACCTGGGTTCTAGTTTTAGGCCTGCCATAACTAGACAACTTCTTAAATAAGTTGCTTCCTCTCTCTGGGTCCCATTTTCCTTTCTTCTTAAATGAGAAGGTTGTATCTGATGGCACCTAAAACCCCTTTTTGCTTTAATATTTGGTGATTCTGGAAAAACTGAAAAGTCACATTCCTTTTGCATCTGATCCCTCAGAGGCTTCACAGATAATGTTCCTAGCAGCTCGAAAATCTGGGGATGAGTCTTTCCTCCCTGGGAGAAGAAAGTGATTCCCAAAGCAGGGTTAGTAACTGGTCTTCTTTCACCTCTCCCTCCATTCTTCATGAATCATGGAACCACCAGAGATGGAAAGCAAAGGTCTAAATCTGCCCTTGCAGTGCTATTCCTATTAAAATTGTCTCATTAAAAATATGTGTTGACCAGCCAACCATACCATCACATCTCCCAAAGCTGTGGACTCTGGGAAAAGGAAGCAGAAGGAGATAGAGTGGGTAGACTGTTAGAAGATAATCTCCTTGAGGACAGAGACTAATTTGCTTTTGTTTTTGTAGCCCCAGTACTTAGTACAATGGCTGGTGCACAGTAGTCATTTAATTGCTTTCTGGTTACAGCTACTTGTTTACTTGTTGTTTTCACAGATATGGTCAGGAAAGCTCTAATTCTATAATGCTGTGATGGATATGAGATCTCACCTTTGGGCTTCTCTCTCCAATGGTGTATATTGCAACCCATCTAAGTTTTCTCTTTCTATAGAACTATTGTTAATGTTCTGTAGCTAATCCTCCAGAGGGAGTCTATCCAATGTCTTGGGAGCCTTGCTTGACACTGTGAAGAAAACAGTGGAATATGTGGGCTGTTCATTGGTTGTCCCTCATTTTCTCTATGCTACAGGTCCACCTTTCTTTCTTTTTATGCATCTCTCTGATGGCATGCATCATGTTTTTTCTGCAAATCCTTTATTTATAATGTGTTATTATTATGTAAAATTGTAATATATAATAAATATGCATGTTTTATATATTTCTATATACAATATATAATTATAATTTATAGTTAAAGGTTCCTCAAACTGTTCATGACATATCTTTATTACCCTCTGATGGCCCTAAATTTTAATTCTTGAAAGACTGCTTATATACCTTAAATCATGACCTTATAGCATCACTGAAAGAATGTTTTTGTTAAGTTTTTTTAAAAGATGCTACAGAAAGATTCTTCCTCTTCCTTCTGTTTCATTCTGGGTCCAGTCCATTGTTCATGTTTAGGGACCATCCAAGATGTACTGATAGACCAGCTTTATGAAATATCCATCCAACTGCATACCATGGTCCGGCTAATAGCATCCTTCATCCACTTGGAGAGTTCATTAAAACTCTTTTGTGACCGTGGATCTTATTTAGGAGGCTCTGAAGTGTTCCAAGTCTTGATAGGATTAACTAAATATCATCCACAAACAGGAACATTTGGATAAATTCCTCTTTCATTTTAGTTCTGAGTAAACTATCCTCCAGGATGTTGGGAAACTCTTCTGATATCTATTTTTAATGCCCTTCTTGACATAAAATTTATTTGAATTCAGGTATCAGTCATCAGTCTCCCTCTTCAAGATAAGACAAGGGGGAAAGAGGTGGAGGAGGATGGTACCTTCTCCTCGAGGATTTCTTTATCCCTTGTCATTGGCTAGTTCAGAGAGTAATATGCATAAGATATGGCAGTGATGGTCAGATAGTCTTGTAGAAGGTCTTTGTTGCCTTACCCTTGCCCTGGTGCTGATTGAGAGTGCAACTAGCCAGTGACATTCATTGAAATGAGAAATCTTATATTTCTATGCACCTAGAACTATATCTAGGGACATCAAAATCCCTGCATACAATACTGTTTCCAAATTAAAAAAAAAAATCTGTCCTGCCAGGCCTAGACAACCTGAAATTTAATTCCCCATGATTCTTAGTGTGATTCTCTGCACTGAATCTCATAATACAGTACCACATTGTTAGTAACTTAATCATATGAATGTCAAATTTCTGTCCTCAAAGGCAAAACTGGAACCCAAGGTATCAGGGAGCACTGGGTCATTTCAATTTCTATCATGCCCACAGGTGCCCGATCATCTTCATAGACATCACCAACCATTGACCAGCTGCCATCAAGAGGCAAGGAATCCCAAGAACCTCAGAATAGTAGGGCACATCCTACCCATCCCAATGTCCCTGCTTCCAGCCCAGCCCCTATAGCCTCTGGAGAGAGGCTAGCCATCCCCAACAACTGCTATTTATGGGGTATGTAATCCAGCCAAGCTAAAACAGCAAGATGTTCTGAAGGAGAGATAGGAGATGACATTGTTCAGTTACATCAAACCACTGCCACCATCTCAACTACCATCTCCTTTGAAGCCCTGATGGATCTACCCCAAGAGCAGCAACGTCCCCCACCCCAGACTGCTGGCTGTGCTACTAACCCAGTCCTGCAGACATCACCCAAGGAATCAACACTTGTGGAGATGTGACCTGACAACTGCTTCTCCAGATGTCCCATCAGTCCCATCCTCTTCAGTAGTTACAACTGCTGAAGACACAGAAAAGAAAGTTCTCTGTATCAAAGTCCTTGGCACTATCAATGTGGTCCAACATTAGAAGCTGACATGATTTTGTCATGTCAGTAGAAATAACATTCAAGAAGATGCATATTGATCTGCTTCACTGTGACTTCCTAAGGATCATGGGTCCTTTCCATCTGACTTGAAGCTAAACCCTCCCCCACTTTGTGGTATATGTCACTATCACAGCTCCACGAGGGCAAGGATTGCTATGCTCAGGGGTTAGTTAGAATCCATAATTTTACAATCCCATGTCAGAATCATCTGTTTTATATGAAGTGTTTATAAGTAGTATAAAGATATACTACTGCCTTGGGTAGACCATGTCTGGAGCACTGGGCTCAGTTCTGGGCACCATAGTTTAGGAAAGATTTTAATAAGCTGGTAAGCATCCAAAGATGGTCATTTAGAATAATAAAGGGCCTCAAATTCATATCTCAGTGCAGTCTGCTTTGCATCATAGCTGGAGAACTCCTGCTTAAGAGACTTGTCCACACAGCTTCATCTTCCATAGCTCCTTGACATGGTCCAGAGGTTCTCCTGTTTCCAAGGTCTCTAGTTTCCACTCTCTGCATTCACACCTTTTGAAACTGGTATCTTTCCCTGCAACTCAGATATCATAGTTGTCATCAGCAAAGGTCCACCCTTGAATGCTGTTTTCCAACTTTATTTGCCACTCTTATACTATCTTTGGGTTTGTTAGCATCAATATGTTGAGTCTCTACATTATTTTGACTACTGACATCATTGCTGCCTTAGAAAAGTGTTACTCTTATTTTTTGGAGTCAGAGCCCATGCAGGGGTTTAGTCAACATATCTTAAGCTCTGTCATTACACAGTCTTCCAGTTGTCTTAACAGCAGTTAGGTCACCTGTAGTGTATAAGCACCTGTAGTACATTAAAACTCATCAGTCTTAATGGAAGATCCCCAGTCTCTACTCTTAGCTGGGTTAGGGCTTGTAAATTCCTTTTATCTCTTTTCCACTTCAGAGGGTAATTATGGTCTTCCTAATCTCTACATCTAGATCATCAATTCCATCTGTGTCATCCTAAGCCTGGAAATAAATATTTTTACCTCTTTTTATTTGCCCTTTCAATTTTCCGTTTACCCATCATGCCCCTGGATGCCATGTAATGGCCCCAAAACTTTGATTAGCATTAAGAAGGTATAGAAACAGGAGAGCACAGGGGCTCAAGGTGGTATTTTCATTTGCCAGGACCCTGGAAAAGCCCTTGTCCCCTTATACAAATAAGTTTGGGTTTGGGGTCAAGGACACTTTCATATTTCAAGGATGAATGATTTAATCAGTAGGGGGCACATACCTGCTCCCCACCTTCCCCAGTGCAGGTTGTCCTACTAGATGAACTTCCAAAGTTACTATGGAAGAAAAAAAATCACTACCTTGTGTTCCACAGTCTGATGGTAAATCTATCTGCATTTGCCTAGGAGAGTCCTCAGAAAATATTCCTGCAACTCATTTCTGGGCTCCTACTAGAAACCCTACTAGATTGGCAGAATCAATCTAGAACTGGTAATACCAGACACAAGTAACATAGGATCACAGGTCTATACTTGGAAGGGACCTCAGAAGCCATTTAGTCTAGCTCCTTCATTTTATAGATATGGAAACTGAGGTCCATGAGGTTAAATGACTTGCCCAAAGTCATGCATAAAATACTTGGGACTTCTAACCCAGGTTTTCTGGTTCCAAATTCAATACTCTTTCATTGTACTAACTGTAATGGAGCCAGAGTCCAAACACAGTCTTTCTTACTAATATCAGAGCTACTAGCATTCCTCACATTAAAAACCAATCTAGCAGGAGTCACTGATCTCCATAAGTCATCTTTCTTTCTACATGAGGAGATATCTTGGCCCAATTTTTCTTACTCCATCTGAATGCTTTACCAAAAAAAACGTCCTTAGATTTGCCTCAATACTTATGATAGGAATTTAAAACAGTTTATGATCAAATAGCATTTTTAATTTGTCTTGATTCATGTGAAAGTAATTTGAATCCACATTAGTATTCTGTGAACTGATCATTAACACTTCCTAACTGATTTTGTAAACATATTTTACTTCCAAAATAAACATCAACAGGAAAGGGGGACACTTAGCGCAGCTGACGCATGAAGACACACACATTAGCACAGAGGGCAGAATCCCCAGCATAAAATGGTGAAGTGTTCAAGAGTCATTTCCTCCACTAGCTCTCTTCATGAAAAACCTGGAGGAAAATGCTCAGAATTTCAGATTTGCCTGATGGGAGATTTCAAGCTGCAAAGTTGTTTGTATGTATCTATTACGGGTCATTTCCAATAAAGATGGGGTAGGAGGTGGGAGCTGATGAGCATCTTAGGAGACAGGAGGAGAAATAATGGGGGCCAGGGATAAACATAGGGATAACTAGTGATGAGGGTTACACTTTGTGATCTATATATGTGATAACATATATATATATATACATATATACACACATACATACACACACACACACACACACATATATATATATATATATATATATATATATATATATATATATATATACATATATACATATATACAGAGAGAGAGAGAGTTCAATCTACTCTACGGGCCAACACAATATCTCTGTGACTTTCTGGTTCAAAGTATTCCTCCTTAGGTCCATTCCCATAAACATACAAACACATACATATTCATACATGCACATATAAATATTTATGTATATGTGTGCATATGTAGTATATGGATGTATGTAGGAATGGGTTCAAGGACACTCTCTGTACATATGTGTGTATACACACATATATGCATACGTATGTTTTTATATATGTATATACACACATATATACACATAAGTGTATATACATATGTATGGAAATGGAGTCAGGATGGAATACTTTAAACCAGAAAATTACAGAGATGGTGTTTGGGCCCCTAGAGGAGTAGATTGAAAACTCTCTCTCTTTCTCCATATATGTGTGTGTGTGCATGTATATATGTATATATATACACATATATATGTATGTGTATATATACATATATACATATATGTATATACATACGTATATATGTGCATGTGTCTATATATGTGTATGTATATATGTTAGATCACAAAGTGTAATACTCATCACCAATTACCATGTTTATCCCTGACACCCATTATCTCTCCTCCTATCTCCTAAGATGCTCATCACCTCCCTTTCCTACCCTATTTTTATTGTAAATGACCCATGATACATGGTGTAATTGAACCTCCCTTCTAGGAAAAATGGCAGAGTTCATTTGAAGATGATTCTAGTACTGAAAGGGAGAGGGAGAGTTGGCACAGTAATAAAGACACTTGTCTGGTAGCAAGGCAGCCTGGTGGGGCAACCAAGAAAATGGTGGGGATAAGAAATACAATGAAGCACAGCTGGGTTATAGCTGTAATGGTGGGCCAAGAAAGGCCATTACCAATCAGTAGAGTAGGCAGTGGAAGGTGGAAGTTCTGGAAATGAACTATTCTGCCAGCATTTTTTCCATTTCTCGTACCAAGGAAGGAGGAGCTTCCAAAGCCAGCAGCAGAAGCAGTAACTGTGTGACTCAGATCTCCGGCACAGAAAAGGATGGCTACGTACAAAATTGTCCATGTTTGGGTCATTTCCCTAACAGAGTATTAAATCCTTGACCACATCTTCTACAGAGAGATTCCAGAAGATGAGTACTACAAGAAAAAGGCCCATGAATTTGGTCATTTGATAATAAATGATCTGTCGAGTCAAGTCCACAAGCATCTATTAAGAACCAGTTATATACCAGGCACTGTTCTAAGAGCTCAGGATACAAAAAAGGACAAAAATTACCCAAAACAAAATCAGTCCCTGCCCTCAAGGAACTCACAGTCTAACTGGGAGACAACATGCAAACAACTCTGTATAAACAAGATATCTGCTAGAAATAAACTCAGAAGGAAGTCATTCAGGTTACAGAGGACTAGGAAAGAGTTCTTGTAGGAGGTGGAAAGTTAAATGAGATTTAAGGGAGCCAGGGGAGCCAGGAGGCTGAGATGAGATGCGAGGGAGTTCTGGGCATGGGGGATAGTCAACACAGATTCTCAGAGCTGGAAATTGCGGGAATCATGAAGGCTGGTGTCACCAGAGGATATGGAGGAGAGTCAGGTATAAGAAGACAGAAAAGGCAGGAAGAGCAAAAGTTAGGGAGGGTTTTAAAAGTCAGTCAGGACTTAATATTGGATCCTGGAGGTAGGATAGTAAGGACAGAAGTCAGATTGTATGGGGTTAAGCAGAAACAGGATACTGAGTAACAAAATGGTAGCAAAGAAGTAATTACATTTTCAGGAGGTTCAGTGATGAAGGGAGAGAATGAGGAAAGATCAAGGAATAGCTTTTTTTAGAATTTAGGAAACCTAAGCTCAGGTGTTTCTCTGCCACCTTCTGAAGGACTGCAAGTGCAGTCAGGACCTTTATATGTCATCCTCCAGGACCAGAGGCCCAGTGACCCGCCTTAGTTACAGTTGAGGTCACCTGTAGAATGAGGCTGTGCTTTCACCACTTCCTTTACAAGACTGTGACAAGGACATGAATGCCAGCTATTTCCATTTTGAGGGGCACCTTCGTAAATCACAAATAGCTGTACGTCTCCGTTAAGTAGTCTGCTACTTTTAATCCACAGACATATATTGAGGGCTTACTATGCCTGGTTTTAGGATTAAGTTCTTACATCACAAACTACACATCTCCACTGAGTAATCTACTCATTTCAATCAACAAATATATATATATATATAGATAGATAGATAGATATAGATAGATAGATAGACAGACAGACAGACAGATAGAGATAGATAGATAGATAGATAGATAGATACTTTATCACTATGGGTAGTGATAATAGTAGTTATAGGAAGTAACAGAAGCAATCAATCCACAAGCATTCATCCAGCCCCCGCATCACACCTGGTGCTGAGCTAAGGTTTGGAGGAGGAGGAGGGGGAGGAAGAGGGAGGGAAGAACAGCAACAAGAGGAAGAAGAACCAGGACAAGGTGAAGGACAAGAAGAACAACAAAAACAAGAACAAGAAGAACGAGTAAGAAGAAAAGTAAGAACATCCAGAACCAGAAAAACAAGAAGAATAAAAACAAGAACAAGAACAAAAAGCATAAGAAGGAAAAAGGACTCAAAAGTCAATAAACTGGCTGGAAAAATGCCCCCAAAAGAGAAAAAAAATAAGACAATAGAAGGTGATTTTCTTGGTGAGCTGGTATTTTCTTCCATCCTTTTGGTTGAGACCATCGGAGGAAGAGCTAAAAGCCAAAGCTTCTGTGTCCAAAACGTACCAGATAAATATGCAATGGTCTCAGGCCATGGAAGAGCTCAAAAAGGACTTTGAAAATCAACTAAGAGAGGTAGAGGAAAAATTGGGAAGAGAAATTAGAACGATGCAAGAAAATCATGAAAAATGAGTCAACAACTTACTAAAGGAGACCCAAAGAAATGCTGAAGAAAATAACACCTGTATAAATAGGCTAACTCAAATGGAAAAAGAGACCCAAAGAGCCAATGAGTAGAAGAATGCTTTAAAGAGCAGAATTAGACAAATGGAGAAGGAGATTCAAAAGCTCATTGAAAAAAATAGTTCTTTAAAAATTAGAATGGAACAGATAGAAGCTAATGACTTTATGAGAAACCAAGAAATTACAAAACAAAACCAAAAGAATGAAAAAATAGAAGATAATGTGAAATATGTCACTGGAAAAACAACTGACCTGGAAAATAGATCCAGGAGAGACAATAAAAATTATGGGACTACCTGAAAGCCTTGACCAAAAAAGGAGCCTAGACATCACCTTTCATGAAATTATCAAGGAAAACTGCTCTGATATTCTAGAACCAGAGGGCAAAATAAATATTGAAAGAATCCACAGATCACCTCTTGAAAGAGATCTGA
>CM053772.1:252638108-252666946 GCA_028658325.1 Potorous gilbertii | reverse complement strand
GATATCTATTTCAGATGTTTGGGATACAGAGACATTGACTCCTATGTCTTTACCTGATGGTAAGCATTGTTCTTCCTCATCAGAAAGGAAAGGAGGAAACATCTGTTCTCCAAGAAAGTAACCTTCTATGGTCTTATTTTTTTTTCCCTTTTCTGGGCATTTTCCCAGCCAGTTACTTGACTTCTGAGATTCCTTTTGACCCTCGCCTAGATCCGCCCAGCTAGTGCTTGGGGTCTGAGATTCAAATACTGCTCCCCAGCCTCAGGGCTTTCAGCGGGGGGCCTGGCTGCTATTCAATGTGAGCTTAAGTTCTGGTGCTCAGGTTGGGGCAGGGCCACCTCCCAGGCTCAGTTCCCTCATGGGGTTTATGCGGAGACGGTAATGGACCTGAGGTCCTGCCTGCTCCGGGAGCATCTGGCCACCTGCTGTCTCTGCCACTGCCTCTGCCACTGCCTCCTGAGGGGGCCTGAGTTATGGAGACACCCTGCTCCCCTCTCAGCCAGCCCAGAAGTCTTTCTCACTGACCAGTGTGCTTGTGGGTGGAGGGACCTTCACAGCTGCCGGAGATTCTGTCCCTGAAGCCTGCTCAGATCTGCTCCCCTTGGTGCCACATGGCCAGGGAAGGGCTGGGCTCCACTCCTGTCCAGCGCATGATGGACCCTTGGGGTTGGTTTTTCAGGGCTCTCTGGAACAGAAATTTCCTTCACTCTGTTGCTGGGTGGCTTCCACTGCTCCAGAATTTGTTGGGAGTTCTTTTTACAGGAAATTCATGGACTGTGGGTTCAGAGCTAGCATATGTGAATCTTTCTACTCCGCCATCTTGGCTCCTTCTATCATGAGTCTTTTGAAATTATCTTAGATCCTTGCATTGCTAAGAAGAGCTAAGTGTATCAAAGTTAGTCATCACACAATGTGGGTGCTACTATGTACTAGTTTCCTGATTCTTAGGTGTATTTGTTTAAAAAAAAAAAGAATTCTGCTTATGTTTTTGTTTCAACTTTTTTAAGCTCTCCCTCTTCCCCTAGTAGAAAGAGAAAGTAATTTTTAATTGAAAAAAAATTTAAATAAATGAATTCTATAACTTCTCATTTATACTGCATAGGCCCTGTTCTGTGGAGAACAGAAATAGGATGGAAGTAGGGAGGAGAAATCTTTGAGGAAGGATGTATGGATGAAGAGCTCTGAGGAAATGCCCCTGCCCTGCCTCTGTCTGGAGTGGACCATTTATAGATACAAACTGGACCAAAGACCATGTGGTACAAGTGAGTGTGGTTGTGAGAATGTAGACCTTGGACACTCAATGGAAACAGTCAGGGCAAAAAGCCAGTGGCTTCCTATAGCTCATGTGTCAGCAGAGGCCAAAATATATTGCTAGATTATTAAAATAAGTCTTTCTTTGCATGTAGGTAGAATTGATCAAGTTTCTGGAAAAGATCATTCTTCCAACAAGAGTCTAAACTCTCGCAATTCTCCATAGCCAATCCTCTTGGAGGCAGTCCTAGTCACTTAGAATCAGACTCAGAGAGGAGTTTACTGTGTCCTCACAGCAAGACTCCAGAGCCACACGTTTCCCTCCATAAGAGTTGCCATCTGGACAAAGGTCCGTAGCCCACAATCTGATTATGCTTATTGGAGAATTCAGGGAATTGATCAAGGATTCCTGCTCAATTTTACTTTCTTGTTTATTGCAGATTACAGTTTACAAAACAGCTTCACATCTTTATCTTATTGGATTCTCAAAACAATTGAACACCTACCTGCCAGGTAGGTAGAACAAATATCCCAAGCCCCATTTTACAGATGAAGAAAGGGAAGTTTATGGTAACTTTGCCACCGGTTTATGTATCTAGCAGGTGGTATAGAGAAAGAACAATGGATCAAAGCAGAGGCTCTGACCTTGGCAATGCCCTCCATCCTCTGAAGGAGAAACTGGGAGAAGTGAATCACTGCTCAGAGAGATAGGAGGGTGCTAGTTAAGATTTCCAGAAGCCAGAAATAGATTGCCAGCATGGACACAAAGGGCCAAAATATCCTAGGCAGGGGTGGGGGCTTTACCCAGGAAGTTTCAGTACCAACTCAGAGGTAATTCTAGCTTTCCCAAACTGAAGAATATGGTCTTCTTTCCATTTGCAAACGCCCTGAAATCAATCAAAACATAGTTATTAAGCACCTGCTGTGTGCCAGTACTGTGCTAGATTCTAGGGATACAAACATGAAATAATCTCTGTCTTTGAGCAGCTTACATTCATCTGGAGGAGACAATGTGTCTCTACAAGTATGTACTCTACAAGTATATTCACAGCAAATGCAACATAAATTCAGAGGAATGCATGTTTGTAGAGAAGAGCACTGAATTTTAAGTCAGAAAACCAAAGTTTGAATCCCACAATCTGATAAATTCTAGCTTGAGATAATGGCCTTTGGGAAATCATTTGCCCATGTGGTTTCTTCAGTTTCCTTACCTATAAAATAAAGGAAGTTAGATTAGATGGAGGACCACTAAGGTCTTCTCCAGTTATAAACCAATGATCTTGGCCATGGACAATGAAACACATGATTCTTATGTTTCAGCAGAGATGTAGGAGATCACAGGGGGAAAGAGTCTGGAGCCGGAAGGATGAATGGGGAGACTGGTAGGGAAGATGTCGAATGAGGGACTCAGAGGAGTGAGGTAAAGGAAAAGATGAATGACAAGAAATTGTGACCAGAGAAGGATATGGTAAATTAATAAGTGAAAGTCTTCTGAAATATGTAGCCCATGAGGGGAGATGGCAGGCAACTCAGTATTGTAGTGGACTGATGATTGGACTTGGAGAAAGAAAAACCTGAACTCAGATAAGACCTCAAGGTTGTTGTGAGGATCAAATGGTACAGTGGTTAGTGGGGACAAGGAGAGGCCACTGGACCTGGAGTCAGGAAGACCCCAGTTCAAATTCTTCCTTGGATACTTATGAATTGTGTGCCCCTAGCCAAGTTACTTAACCTCTGTTTGCCTCAGTTTCCTCAACTGTAAAAAGGGGATGATAGTGGCACCTATCTCCCAGGGTTGTCCTGAGGATCAAGTTTAGATAATATCTGTAAAGTCCTTAGCACAGTGCCTGGCACTTAGTAGATACTATATAAATGCTCATTCTCCTTCCCCTACCCCCCACACACTTTAACAAATGGAATAATACATGGTACTTTACAACCCGTAAAATGCTACATGAGTGCTACTTGTGATACCGTGCCCACAAATTGAAACTTAAGGACAGGAGACAAGGTATTCAATGAAATATTTTCCAGCTACAGGTAGAAACAACCTGGAAGCTGGTTGGAGACAATTCTGTACAATGGAAAGAACATCAGGTTTATTAGAGTTCTGGGAGGAATCCTGGCTCTCCAACTTGGAATCCATCTCTCAGTCTCAGTTTCCTCTTCTGTAAAATGAGGAGAATTGGACTAGTTGGTCTCTGAAGTCCCTTCCCATTCTAATTCCTGGGATCCTCTGAAGTGGGTCTAGAGGGAAAGGATGAATTTCATCAGGAGGTGAGAAGTAGGGACAGTCAGTTCATTCCAAAAAAGGTGGGAAGGGGACCAGAGGTGGAGAGATGAGACAGAGGAATCAGAAATCCAACCTGACTGGAATGCAGGATACAATGGAGCAAGATGGCAAAGGTGATAAGGATAATTACTGGAAACTCAAATTACTTGCCCTGGTTTATTGGAGACTCAGAAGAACTTTGGGGGTTGAATACTAATGAACATTAAGCACTTACTTCGTGCCAATCACTATACTGGGAACTAGAGATAAAAAGATTTTGAAAAGAAGAAGAAATAGTGACTGGCCTCAAGGAGCCTTTATTCTAATGAGGGAAATAACATTCACATAAAAGAGAAATATATAAGAGGGATAGATAGACTAAAAGGAAGGTAACTTAGGAGGAAAGTTGTGGGTACTTCTGCCATCTTTTAAAAAAAAAAAAGCTTTTTTACTGAACCTGAGATTTCATTGGCATAGGAAATCCCCTTTATTAATGCAAATCAGCACCTGCTCAGAGCAGTAGTTAAGAGTTGCTGGGAAATGCAGATGTTTGATGATTTGCCCTGAATCACATCGACAATGTACTCTTTCCTCTGAGGTGGCCTTCCTGTTCACTACACCAAGCTACCTCTTCCTCTCATCGTGCAGATGAGGAAGGTGAAGATCAGAGAGGTTGAATGGTTAGTCCTTCGTCACACAGCCACAGAAAGGGTCACTCATGACATGTGAACCTGACTCTAGGTGTAAGGTTCTGCTCTGCTGACATCGAAGCCAGATGGTCAAAGGCCTTAAGTGCCAGAGTGAGGATTTAGGACTTTCTTTAGTAGAGAAAGAAGTAACAAAGGATAGCAGATAGAGAGAGCTTTCCTTCTGTCTCATAGTCAAAAGAGGTCAAAATTAGTTTTTCAGGAAGCTTCAGAACACTTTTTCCATTATTTGTTTGATACCCTAGCGGTACTCACCTATGAGCAAAGATACTCAGCCCCCTCCCCTCCCCTTAGCGAAGCCAGAAACAAACAAGGAATCCACTTGGGGGTTGAGGACCCCCTGTGTTTAGGTCTAATCCTGCCTTTGGAAAAAAAATCTCGTTATTGGCCACAAAACATGCCAGTACATGTGTGGTTTCCCTCTGACGAACGTGGCCGTGTTCCTGAAGGCACTCGGTAAAGCAGCGCCTCCCTCCCCAGAGCCTTAGGCATTCCTGGAGCTCATTAGGAACTCCCCAGAGACCCCTTAGCCTGAACAGAACATAATAGAGTGACAGATCCTCTGCCCCTTAGCAGCCGGCTGTTTCCATTCTGATTCATGTACTTCTGCAGGAGCCCAGGGACCAACTTCTCCTGCTCCTCATTCACCTTGCAAGGCTTAGCGTGAAATCCCTCTAAACTCATAAATTTGCCAGAGGTTTTAAATAACATCTTAACTAGGCAGCTTTCAGGCCCATCAGGCGAACGTGGACTCTGTCCACGGTTTTCTGAAGGGGGCAGATAAGCATTTCTGGAGGAACTGCAGAATCTCAAAGTTAGGACAGATCTCTAAACTTTTCCAGTCTAACCTATGCCTTTGTTCTACAACAGACCCCACAAGCAACTTCACAAAAAGAAAAGAGAAGAGGGAAGGGAAGAGACAGCAGGCCACTTTAGCTAGAGCATAAAATGCACACGTGTGTGTATATACACACATATCATATTTATGTATGTATGTTTTACATACACACATGCATATTCCAGATAGTATATATTCAATACATGTGTGATATGACATGATACGATTATATTATAATATGATTATAATATGTATGATATGCTATGGTATGATACAACATAATATAGCATAGCATAACATAATTATATAATATAATGTATGATATGATATAACATGATATAACATGACAACACAACATAAAACGTAATAGTATCACATAGTGTAAGATGGATATTTGTTTGGCCAGACCTATGATTTTATTAGTATAAAGCTCTCCCAGTGAAGTATATCCTCTACCAACAGATTGGTACCTTCACTTCAACTTACAGTCTTAACCGCTTAGAACCATGGTGATCAAGAGTAACCTGAGATAAGGCTAAGTCAGAAGGTTAGCCAGATGAGGCCTGAGTTCTAGACCTGAGATGGGTACTTTCCCCATCCTGGGTCTCAGTTCACTCAACTTTTAAATGGGGGGATGGATTGAATGATCTAAATTCCCTTATATCCATGTGATTCTAAGTGCTGTTGTTGAATTGTTTCAGTTGTGCCTGACCCTTTGTGACCTCATTTGGGGTTTTCCTGGCAGAGATACTGAAGTGGTTTGCATTTCCTTCTCCAACTCATTTTACAGCTGAGGATGCTGAGGCCAACAGGGTCAAATGACTTGCCCAGGGTCAATACAGCTAGCGTCTGAGGAAAGGTGAGTCTTCCTGGTTCCAAGCTCAGCACTCTATCTACCATGGCACCACCAAGCTTCCCTATGATTCTAAGGAGTCGATTCTAAAGCAGTCCTGCATATGTGACTTGATCAATGATGGGCAGGTCTCCTGATGCTTCCCTGGATCTAGTTCTTTTCGAGGCCCAATGTTTACTTTTATTTTACCATCACATTCCTGGTGCAAAGTACCCACCATCTGTTTTCACACTAAGCCTAGGAAACAGCTTGGTGTTGTTGTGCCCTCTTTGAAAGAAGATGAGAATGAGGAAAAATGAAGCAGGAATTATACTGGGCAGTGGATTCTACCAAGATGATGTGGCTTCTCTTGCCTTGGCCTCCACCAACACCTATCACTTTTGACAGACCACTCTCAGTTCATAGATTTTTAGGACTAGACAGGACTCTACAGGAAATCAATTTCAGTCTTCATATGTGACCAGTGCAAAAACTGAGGCTGAGACCAGAGCATCTGCATGCTCCATGTTACACAAGAAGTGACCGAGGCAACCCTAGAACCACAAATTCTGACTTCCAAAGAAGAGTCTCCCTTCCCCATACTCTCTGGTGCAGACAGAATGGCCTCCTCACTGTTCTTCATACATGACTTTCCATCTATCATCTCTCTACTCTTACCCCATGCCTAGAATTCACTCCCTCCTCACCTCCACCTCTTAGAAATTTGTTTCTTTCAAACTCAGCTCAAATGCCCCCTTCTAAATGAAGCCTTTCCTGGTCCTCTCCCACCATAGATTAAAATCTTTCCTCTCATAATTATCTTGTTTTGTAATATATTATTTCTTCCAATATAATTTAATCTTCTTAAGGGCAGAAACTGGTTCACTTCTATTTTGTATCTGTACCACCCAGCATATAGCAAGAGCTTAATAAATGCTTGGTGGAAATGACTAATATGGAAATATTTTACATGATTGCACATTTATAACCCATATCAGATGGTTTACCATTGCAGGGAGAGGGAAGGGGAAGGAGGGATAGAATTTGGAATGCAAACATTTAAAAAAAAACAAATGTAAAAATAGTTTTAACATGTAATTGAGGGGAAATAAAATATTAAATTGATTGAGGAGATTCCATCTCTGTCATCAGTGAACCACTCCAGTGTATATAAGTCCTATATCTAACCCAAATCTCTTCTAGACATTTATTCAGGTCCTTTTTTATATTGTAAAAATTTACTTTTCCATTGATTCATCAAGGCATTTAGAGCCAGAAGGGACCTCAGAAAGCATCTAGTTCAACAGTCTTCTTTTTATCCATCACACAGAAGTTAAATGACTCACCTAAAACACACAGATAGTAAATAGAAGAATGGGAATTTGAATCCAGGCCTTTTGATGCCAAATCCAGCCCTCTTTCCATGGTACCATGAGAAGGTTGTTAAATTCAAGAGAAGAGCATGATACAGTGGGGAATAAACTGGATTTGGAGTTAGAAGACTTAGGTTAGAATCTTGACTCTTCCCCTTATTGCCATATGAGGAGAGATAAAGCAGGAATTATATTATATATTATATCATTATATATTATTATTATATTATAATTATATGTTATATATAATATATATTATATTATATTATATACATTATGTTGTGGATTCTGCTGAGATGAAGCTCTTGCCTTGCCCTCCACCAACACCCATCACCTTTGACAAACCTCACTTTCAGTTGTAAAATGAGAGGATTCACTCACTGAGGTTCTTTATTAATTCTGAGGCCATGAAGACCCTCCCCCCAAAAAGCTAAAAACTAGTCCTTTCCTTCAAAGAACCTGACAGAAGATATGTGGGGATGAGGGGCCATGAGACAACATTTGCAGAGATAGGTTACTACAAAATAATCATTAAATTAAAAATAATCTCAGGAGAAGAATATTTGGTAAGTAAATCTCTTACTCTGAACAGGAATCAACACTCAGATTTAGCCATGAAGAAAGTGGAGGAGGTGAAAAGGGAGAACATCCCAGGCGTAGGGCACAGCCAATGCAAAAGCATAGAGGTGAAAGAATGCCAAATCAGGGAAATACTAAGTAGACTAGTTTGGCTGGGAGATGGACTGTGTAAGAAGGTATAATGTGTAATCAAACTGGAAAGAAATGCTGAAAGCAGATACTTTAATCCAACTTTAAATGCAGGACAGAAAAGTTTGTCTTTTATATGAAAAGCAATAGGGAGTCACAAAAATATCATGAGTAAGAGAACCATGCTGTTAGACTTATGCTTTAGGAATATCAACATGGCATCCGGGTGCATTAGATTAGGTTGGGTTAGAGAGGAAGAAAGCTTGATGCAAAGAGACTGACTTGAAGGCTACTGCAATAGCCCAGGTAAGAGGGATAGGGCTTGAACTAAGGTGATGAGCTTGTGATGGAGAGAAGGGGGGAACCAATGGGAGAGAGGGCGTGAAGTTACAATTGGCAAGATGTGGCACCTGATTCGATATGGAAGGTGAGGGAGAGGGAAGAGTCGAGGATGACTCCTAGGTTGTGAACCTGAGTAACTGGAAAGACGACGAGTGCTCTTGACGTAAGGAGGGAAGTTGGGAGGAGGGATGGGTTAGGAGGAAAGATGAACTCTGTTTTGGACATATAAAGTTTAAGATGCCTATGAAATATCCAAATAGAGCTAGTAAGTCAATAGTTGGTGAGGCCACATCGGTACTCAGGTGGGAAATGGGAGATGGATATATCGATTAGGGAGTCATTTGCATTGAGATGGCAGTTGAATCCTTGTAATCTGATGACACCACTAAAAGAGAGAATGGAGAGAGAGAGAGAGAGAGAGAGAGAGAGAGAGAGAGAGAGAGAGAGAGAAGAGGAGATCAGAGGAGAGGAGAGGAGAGAAGAGAAGAGAAGAGAAGAGAAGAGAAGAGAAGAGAAGAGGAGAGGAGAGGAGAGGAGAGGAGAGGAGAGAAGAGAAGAGAAGAGAAGAGAAGAGAAGAGAAGAGAAGAGAAGAGAGGAAATCCCAGGAAAAAGCCACAATAGTCCATGGATGTTGATCCCGGAAAGGGACCTGAGAACAGTTAATAGGAGGGGGTCCAGATGAGGGGATTCAGGGAGAAGAGAATATATGAGAGGGGAAGGTGGTCAACAACATTAAATGATGCAGTGGTCAAGACAGATGAGGACTAAGACCTTAGGTAAATCCTATCGCTAAATGCGACAGAGAAACCATTGATGACCTTGGACAGAATAGATATAATGAGTAGTGGAGTTAGAAGTCAGATTGAGAGGGGTTGAGAAGTGAGTGAGAAGTGAGACAGAAAACTTGTATAAATAGGTTTGAATTTTTGTTTTGTTTTATCCTTGGTTTTAAAAGAAAGGAGATATTGGATGACAGCTTACAGGTGTCAAATGAAAGTTTCTGAGGGTTTTTTGTTTGTTTGTTGTTTTGTTTTAGGGTGGAAGAGCTGGTCATGTTTGTAGGTAACAGAGGAAGAGCCAGTAGAGAAGGGGATGAAAAATTAGGGAGAATGAGAGCAAATCTCTAAAGGAGATGCAAGATGAGGGGATCAAGGGCATAAGTGAAGGGGCATCCCATGCCTGGAATTTGTACCTGTGTGACCTTGGGCAAATCACATCATTTCTCTGAGCCTTAATTTCCTCATCTGAAAAATAAGGGAGTTAAACTAAACGTTCTTGTGGGTTCCTTTCAGCTCTAGATTCTGTGTGGTAGTAAACATTCTCTTGTTGGATCAGTTAACAATGGGGAAGTATCCACCTTCATAAAATGAAATGATCAGTAAGTATTTTGAGTGCTTCCCTTCTCTATGCCTATCATGGGGGGCCTAGGCTCACCTTGTAGGCTTCTATGGATTGTAATATTTCACAAACACTGAGCAAAAATGAGATCAAACCCAAAGCTTCCATCAGACCTTGGAAAATTTAAGTCTCTTCGCTGAGATATCCCGAGCAGCGAGTGCTTGAATGAATCGCTTGTTCGTTTGGAGATATTGAGTGCATCTACAAGTCACAGGAAAAATGGAGATACAGGTAAGGGCTGGAAGAATGGAACTGTATTCTTCATCCGACGTCAACACTATTAAAAGTGTGGTCACAACAAGGTCTCAAACTGTCTGATAATATCATCAGTGGCAACTGGTCAGTGAAAATGTTTTTTAATTGTGCCTTGAATATGTTTATCAACCTCTTTTTGTGACATCGAAAAGACAGCAACAGAAACACATGGAGACAGCGTCCTCCAGGGAAAACATTAGTCATCTGTGAGTGAGCAGGCTTCAGCAGATGGTCAGCTGTTTTCCTGAAACCATTCCTTCTACCCACCATTCAGTGGCAGTGCCAGAAATGGAGAAGTGTTATCTTGACATTGAACATCTTTATAATAAAATCACTAATTGGTGTCTAATACCACAGGCTTTAGAGCTGGGGGAGAAAAGATCTCAACAGAAGCAGTTAAGTGGGTTGGCTGAGTCTCCATCATTAAAAACGAATTTTTAAAAAACGGTTAGTGCTGGATTGTATCGCTCGCTTCCCCTCTCTACGCGATGCTGATTGCCGTGCAATTTTGAAGCACAGCCCTGTAAAGCTATTTTAAAATATTCAAATAAATCATCACATTGCCGTGGTTGCATTCCTATTTTTTTCTCTTTACTGTCTCTAATTATAATATTTTGAATTACAGGTTTCTGGGACTTTTTTCCTCCCTCATATTTGGCAACTGTACAGCATCTGTCAAAACAAATTAGCACTTTGGGTCGTGGAAATATATTTTTTATGAAGGCAGCAAATATGTCAGTATTGGACATAACTGAAAATTCCCCTGGATTTTTGTTGGTTTGTTTCCTTCAGTTTCAGTCTCTGTAGTTTGGAAGCTTTTTCTAAGAACTATTTTCTCATTCCCCCTGGCAATGCTCTAGAATATATACATGTAGAGTTTTGCGTAAATACAAATATGTAGCTATGTATTATACATGTCAGCGTGGATACTCTATTTTTCAAACAAGTTTCCACATTGAATATGTGTATGCATGTGTGCATATGCATATATATGTGTGTATGTATACATCTCGTGCATATATATATATATATATATATATATATATATATATATGTGCATATACCCTATTTTCCAACCAAGTTTTTTCCTTCTTTTCTCAGCTTTAACTGCAACTATGTGCACGTGCAGTGATACAAACATATTTATAGATAGAGTGAAAAGTACTCATTCAGTATATAGTCTGTCAAATTCTTCCAGAAAAAAGCTACCAATTGTGATACTATTGGTATGTGTGTAAGCACGTCCATTAAGTTTTATTTAGCGTTACCGACTCTAAAGCTGCTTTTGCCCTATGATGGGGCAAGTTACCTGAAATTGACAAACAGGAATTGACAAACTTCTAGCCAGCTGTACCGGGCTGTTGGGTTCTACCTATCCTTGCCAACGAAATTTGATATTTACCATTTTTAAATGATGTGTATGAAAAACTACAGGACTATTATGTCATAATATTATACGTCCCCAAATCTCGCAGTTAAAGATGGGTTCCTTCTCCGCCCCCACACCCCATCACCACCACCGAGACAATCACAGCACTAGTGAAAGAATTATGATTAACCTTTAAAATCAGACTGGCATTTCTTTTTTTCTCCAAATCTAGAATTAATACGCATTTTTTAATCATTAGTGTAATGTTCAAGATGATACTTCTGTTCTTTTGGCTGTTGAACTGTTACGGCTGCTAGTAACCCCTCAAATTGTTTGCTGCGTTCAAGCATTCTTCCCTGAATAATTCATTAGGCATTATTACCCAAGCGTGGAACACCTCATTTAGCACTGGTGATCTTTTCCTTATGTGTAGCTGACAGGCAATCAAAGTTTTTATCAGTGCAGAAAATTTGCAATTCAAAAATGTAGTTGCCGCAATTAGTAGTTATCAGGTACCATTGGAGGGACAGCTTCATAAAAAGAGAAAGTTGAGTGAGCTCAACTGATGTTAGCACAAAAGTAATGGATAAAACTAACCAGCTGTTTCTAAATTTACCAAATGGAACATTCTCCTTTTCTCAGAGTGGAAGCTTTAATTAACTTCCCGTTATGTGTGGCTTCACAAAAGCAGAAGGGAGGAGGTGACGGCCTGTCCCCCATTGCTGGGCCCTTCACTGGATTTGGTAACTTTGTTCAGATGTCCTGGCCTTGTACAAACTGTCTGTCGCTTGGGAGTGTGGCATTTCTCCTCATCCTCAAAAAGGAGAAGGGGTGTCTTGGGAGAAACATGGTGGGCACAGAGAAAAGAGCACTGGATTTGGTGTCCTGGCTCTGCCACCTACCACCTATGTGTCCTAGAACACATCAATTCCCCTCCCTGGGCATCAGTTTTCTCATCTGTAACATGAGGATTTTGTATTAGAGGACCTCTAAGGTCATTCTACTTCTAAATCTATTATACTAAGGGATCTTGACTTTAAGACTCTCAAACTAAGTACCTTTTTTTCCCTATGCCCACTTCTCAGCTTTTTACTTCCCTTTTGTGTACTGTCTTCTCCCATGAGAATGTTAGGTCCTAAAGGGCAGAGACTGTCTTTATTTTTGATTGAATTTGCTTGGCACACTGACTGGCGCTTGTTTCCTCTCTCCTTCCCTTCCTTTTTTCATTCCTTCTTTCTTCCCTTCCTCCTTTTCCTTCCCTTACGCCCTCCCTCTTTCTTTCTTTTCTTTCCTCTATCCTTCCTTTCCTTCCTTCCCTCCCTACTTTTCTCCCTCTTTCCTCCCCCTCCTTTTCTTCCCTCCTTATCTCCCTCTCTCCTTACTTTCTTTTATTCCCTCCATGCCTCTATCCTGCCCTCTCTTCCTCCTTTCCTTCCTTCCTTTCTTCTATGCCTATTTCTCTCCCTCCCTCATTTCTCTTCTTCCTTTCCTTCTTTCTCTTCCTATCTCTCCCCTTCCTTCCCTCCTTCCTTCTTTCCTTTCTTCCTTCTATCCTTTCTTTCTACCTTCCTTTCTCCCTTCCTTCCTCCTTTCTTTCTCAGGAGGTGGTTGTCATGACTTGGAGACAAGACTTACAGTTACAGAATCATAGAATGTCACACCTGGAAGGCACTTCACAGGTCATTTGGTACCTAACCAAGAAACTCTGGTGCAGTATTCCCAATAAGTATTGATCCATCTCTTTGAAGACCTGCAGTTATAGGAAACTCACTAAACTCACCAGGCAACTAAGGGTCAGTAACACTTTCTTGAGGTCCAGATGATTTCTGTTTCTTCAACTTGCACGTGTTACCCTAGATCTGCTCTCTGGAGTCAAGCAGAAGTAGGATAATTCTTCTTCTAATAGAAGACCTTTCACATACTTAAAGATAGTCACTCTATGTCCTCCTCAATCCCATCCCAAGTCCTCTATGGGCTAAAGACCACCCCAGTTCTTTCAACAGATCCTCACTTGGCATTATCTCAAGTCATCTTACCAAACTGTTCACTTTTATCAGAATATGCCACAAGTATCTTATAATTTTGCTAAAATGAAGTGCCCAGATAGAGTATAGGACTCCAGATGAAGTCTGAGCTGGGTGGAGTAGAGCAGAATTTTTTAATCATCTCCCTCACTCTGGATTGCAAAGAGACTCTCAAGATTGCTGTTTTCCTTAGCACATTCCCACTTCCCAAATTAGCAATCCACCCAGTCAGATAGAGATGGAAAAGACCAGGAAGAAGGGACATGGTTCCTCAAGAATCAATCAATTCCATTCAGTTCCATTCCAAGTAATGTGAACAAGCATCTCAGTAACTACTATGTGCCAGGCACTGTACTAAATGCTAAAGATACAAAAAGGAGGAAAAAGACAGCCCTTTCTCTCAGAGAACTTCCATTGTGATTGGAGAATACAACACAAAAAAGAGGGACTGAAAACTGTTGGCAGTGTAGGGGAGAATGATACTGAAATCTAGAATGTCAGAAGAATAAAGGTTGGCCAGCATCGACCCCTCTCCAAAATGAAGGTCCCTGGAAGAACTTGCCAGGGGCAAAGGGGGAAGTCACAGGGCACAGGGACTTTCCAGGATGAGAAGGACAGAGGTGCTAATTGACCTTTCAGGGTGAAAAGGCAGCTGAGATATGGTGGCCAAGTCCAGAGTCACAATGAAAGCAAGGAAAGGAATTCAAGTCTACAAAATTTTACAACTATGTGAGAAGGTAGGCATGGATCCAGCCTCAAGAAAAATTGTGAATCAGATAAAGTCTGCATTAGGTCCTCAGCCCTCAAATTTCCACCTAAAAAACCTTCCATCTTGGGTGCTCAGTACCCACATAGAACTCTCTTCTCTTTCTTAACAAAACCTGTCCTTAGGAAAAGTTAATTTAAATAAAGTGAGACTGAAAACAATTTCTAAGCAACAGACAGAAGACACACAGAACATTAAACTAAAGAATCTGGTGGAAGAGTGGAAGGGATGAGGAGCTCCAGTTCTCCCTGCCCCGACTCTTGCAGTCAGAAGCCCTATTTAGAACTCTTATCTATCATTTATTTGCTGTTCGACCTTGGACAAGTCACTTAACCTCCCAGGGTCTCAGTTTCCTCATCTGTAAAAAGAAGGGGGACCAGATTACCTCTAAGATAACTGACAGAATGGCAGATGGATAGAGATACAACCTTTGGGCCATCAAGACTAGGATTTACATCCTACTTCTGACACCCTAGGCAAATCATTTAAATTGTCAATGCTCTAGCAAGGTAACATGGCAACATGCCTTTATTAAGCACTTTCTCTGTACCAGGCACTTCACTAAAGAAAAAAACACCCCCTGATCTCAAGGACTATATAATCTAGTGGAGCTAAGAAACTTGGGAAGGGTAAGAAGGAAGTGACTGAAAGAGGACATGGTGGTGAAGTCCAGAGTCAGAAGCCCAGCTATCAGAGAAAGTGCCAACATGCACTGGTAGGGAGAAGTCCCTAAAACAATAAAATCATGTGTCCAGTCCCTTTCTCTTATCCTTACTCCATCTAAAACCTGACCTGGAAGGTGGATGTCAATTCTGCCTAAGCACAAGGTAAATCCTAGAAAAAAGTTCACCCAGGAATGCTAGTGTTGTCCAAGAAATGGTAGTCTGTCCTGTGACTCTTATCCATCACCCAATCAAGTTATGACTATTTGGAAAAGGTGTTGACCATGATGCCACGCCGAAATCTATGAGCCAGTGGGTTCAGTGGAATTGGGATGGTGGGGAAGAAAGCAACTTTCCTTAGTAACATCATAAATTAATAACAGAGCTGACTCTAGGATCCAATTCTTCTTCCGCCTGGGTCCTTACTTCATTAGACTGTTGTGCTCCTTGAGAACAGAGATTATTTTTACAGATTAGGAAATTGAGGTTGAGAGAGGTTAAGTAATTTTCCCCCAGGATCACATAGCAAGCATTTGAGGCAAGATTCAAACCTTAATGCACTACATAAATTTTAGGTATTACAATTTTAATTCTTACATTCGAGTAGTGCTTTATACTTTACAGATCACTTTCACATCTTTTATTTTGTTTGCTTTACGGAACAGAATAATTAAGCAACTTGTCCCAGGACACACAGAAAATCAATGGTGGAAAGTGTTGATCTTCCTATTCTGTGATATTTCCACTCTACCAAGCTGCCTGCCTTAGGACAGAGCATGTCCTTGGAATTCATGCAACCAAGATAAAAGAATGATTTCTGTAACTGAAGAATCAAAACAAAAACTTCCCAAGAGGATTCTAGTCCTGATGGACCAGAACAAATAATTTTGGGTTTCCAAGGTGCTGTCTTGTTGTCATTCAACTTCATTGTACTAGAGAAAGTGTAGTATAGTGGGTAGAAAACCATTCTGGGAGTCAGAACAGCCTCATTTGAAGTCTCACCTCTAACACTGACTAGCAGTGTGAATGCCTCTTTAAGCTTCAGAGTGGATGGAGATCTGATGAGAGGGTGGGGGTGGGGAAGTGGGGGGAGGGGGCCAGATCCCTCACTAGAAGGTAACTAGACCAATGAGGTTACAGATTTTGGTCTGAAAAAATGTCAGAGATAATTGACAGAAATGTGTTCAATGCAGGCAGAGTATGATACACAGGTAAGAGGAGCAGTTGATGATGGAGGATCTAAGGTTAAAAATTCATCCTGGAGGACTGAATGGAGGTGGAGAAAACCATAAAGTTTGCCCTTCTCCACCAGAGAAAACAGTTCTTTTTATTTTTTCAATTGCACATAAATAAAATTTTAACATTCGTTTTTTAAAATTTTTAGTTCCAAATTCTCCCCCTCTCCACTCCTTGAGAAGGTAAGCAATTTTATATAAATTATACATGTGCAGTCATGCAAAACACTTCCACATTAACCATATTGTAAAAGAAAGCAGAGACCAACCCCCCAAAAACCCACCAGGAGTAATAAAGAAAGTAAAAAAAGTACATTTCCATTTGCATTCAGATTACATCGGTTCTTCCTGTAAAGACAAATAGCATTTTTTTATCATAAATCCTTTGAAATTATCTTGGGTCATTATATTGCTGAAAATAGTTAAGTCATTCACAGTTGATGATTGAACAATATTGCTGTCATTGTGTATAACATTCTCCTACTTGAGTTCATTTTACTTTGCATCAGTTCATGTAAGTCTTCCCAGGTTTTTCTGACAGCATCCTCTTCAGCATTTCTTATAGCCCAAAAGTAATCCACTGCAATCACATAGACCAATTTATTCAGCCATTCCTCAACAGTTGGGTGTCCCTTCAATTTCCAATTCTTTGCCACCACAAAAAGGGATGCTCTAAATATGTACATGTAGGCCCTTTTCTTCTTTCTTTGATCTCTTTGGGTTATAGACCTAGTAATAGTGGTATTGCTGGATCAAAGGGTATATAGCCCTTTGGGCATAGTTCCAAATCACTCTATAGAATGATTCACAACTCCACCAACAATGCATTAGTGCCCCTATTTTTCCACATTCAGAAGGGACAATATTTAAACAAGCATCTACTCTAAGCCTATGTCTTTCCATTCCCCAGGGTCAGTTCTGTGGCCATGCAAATATCTTATCTACCAGCACAAAGAAGAAAGAACTAAAGGAAAAAGGACAAAGGAGAGGAAGAAAGTAACAAGAGGGGAATGGAGAAGAAGTCTTTATTAAGCATCTACTCTGTACCAGCACTATGCTAAGTGTATTACAGATATCTCATTTGTTAAGTCATGAAACCACGTTCTTAAGATTTGGCTCTTGACTGGGGGGAGGGGTCTTTTACATTTGTTCTCCCTGGAATCCTTGGCTCTCGCCATAGACTCCAGTATGGGAAACAGCCACATAAAATCAGATACCAGTTTAAAGTAGAGGGAAATGGCACCCCAAGGCTGTTAATGGAATAGTGAGTAGCCACCAAAGAAGGATACGCTATTCAGATAACCAGGATTATTTTTTTACTCCTGCTCAAGTCTAACAATAGTGATCACGTGATGCTTAGACATCTACTCCCTCACTCACACATACCATTAATCACCACTACCACCACCATACTACACCACATTACAAAGTCATTGTCTATTGCTTCATGTTTCTACCAACTCCTAGACTTGAGGAATTCTGGTTTTCAATTCAGTTCAAGTCCACTCAGCAAACAATTGTTAGCATCCTCCTATATACAGAACACCAAGCTACGCACTGGTGACAGATGATATTTTTCTTAATGACATAGCCTTTCTGCCTCAATGAGCTTACATTCTACTGGGTAGGATTCATGCACATAAATAAATATAATCCAAAGTTGGGAGAGAGAGGAGAAATAGAGAGGCATGCAAAAGGGCTCTAGGAGAATGTAAAGGGAGAAACATTATGTAACCAGAAAAGATACGAGGCACTTTTCATAAAGTACGTTGGAGGAGAACAATCTGAGAATTTTAAGTTTAAAACTTTATGAAGGAAATACCAACCAGGAAGGTTCATATTGCTAAAGAAAGTGACTCACTAAGAAGTCTAGTCCATTAAGGAGGGGCCCAGGGCGATGTCTATGGTCCCTCCTATGGCTTTGGCTCTTTCTTCCTTCACCCAGAGCCTGAAACTTGGCTGTGCTCAGAGGGCAGGATGGTGAGTAAGTCAGTCATTCCTCTTCCGCCACATTAAGTGGGTTTTGATTCCATGAATGATAAAAGCATATCTGTGTGACCATCCATGAGAATGAGAGGCGCCCTGATAAGCTTTTGTGTCTCTGGTACTAAGACTCCTTTGATGAAACAAAGCTTTGCACTGGGCCTTGCTTTAAAGGAAAAGTTCCATCTTATCCAACAGCAGTAAAGCTGACTAAATGGCACCCAACTGACCACATGCCCGTCTTGCCAGGAAGCAAGAAGAAGCAGTCATCTGATGTTGAGACTGGTGACTCTCCAAATTATTGGAAAGGTTATCAAGAGGAAGAGGGGTTTGAATGATCTGCTTGGCCCCAAAGGACAAAATTTGTATGGCTGGAAAGGGCAGAGAGGAAGATTTTTACTTGATGTAACAAAATACTTCCTAATAATGAGAGTTGTCCAAAAGTAAAATGTTCTTGAGAAGCAGCGAGCTCTACCATATTCTGAGGTCTACAGGTGAAAACTGGAAGACCCCCTGTTGGAGATATTGCTACAGAGGCTTATGATTCATCAGACTAGAGTACTTCTGATGGTCCATTCAGTGCTGAGATTCCATTAGTCTGATGTTTTCTCCATCAATCCGGACCTTTTGATCTTCTTGAGCTGAACCTAAAAAGTTAATTCTCCAATTGCCAACCTGGGGATGACATTCCTTGATGTTGTGAGGCTTGTGTTAGAACAGGACCTTAGAGTCCATTGAGTCTAACCCTTTCATTTTACAAATAGGGAAACTGAGGCCCAGGAAAGTCACACAGCTAGTAAGTAGCAGAGGTGTGTGGTATTTGAACTCAAGTCTTCCTGACTCCCAGCCCAGTGTCTTCATTAAAAGAGACCTCTCAGGTCCATGCTTATAAATATTCAGTACTTCACTATGCCACTCCACTAAACTTTTCCAGCTTTATAGGGCTTGTGCTCCATGGGCAATGCCTTCAAGAACTAAGGGTCATTTTCATGCCCCAAGGTAGTATTGCATGAGGACTTTGTGGAGGATTCAGCTAATGTCAGCTGCTCAGATATTCAGCTAAATCTCTCTTGGAAATAAAGGATAAGATTTTCCTAGGTCAGAATGTTTCTTAGGAGACCTGGAGCTGACAGAAAGCATGGCTTGGGAATTTGAGAGGATCCTGAATATTTTGCTAAAGTTAATAAATAATAATCTCATTTACATGGCATTTTTAGTTTTGCAGTTCTGTTAATGAGCAGCAGACCTTCAGGATGAGTGGGTAATGTAATAGTATGCTTATTTTGACAGTAAGGCAACAGATGCTTGGAGAGGTTAAGCAATTTGCCCAAAGTCCCACAGGTAGTAAGAGACAAAGGTGGTATTCGCACAGGGCTTTCGATTTCAAAGCCAATGAACTTTCCACTAATGGGTGGAAAGCCAGGACTCTTAGGCATTAAGTGGGCAAGCCATGTAACTTCTAAATACTTCCAAACAACACTGGATTTATGGATTTATAGTCAAAAGACTTGGATTCAAATCTGTCTCTTGGTACCTATGTGACATTAACCTATTTTCATCTCAATGTTTTCATCCATAAAATAATGGGGCAGAACTAGATAACCTCTAATGTGCCTTCTGGATCTAACTCTACAGTCCTGAGATCTGACTGGTCCTCAGTTTCCCCACCTGTAAAATGACAGAGTTGAACTAAATGGCCTCTGAGATCCTAGCTCTAGCTCAGTGACACCAGTGCCATCAAAGTGAGGCAATCAGCAGGATGTTGGAAAGGGGAAAATGAGAAAGCCTGTTTTGATTGAAGTAAGAGATTGGCATTAGCCAAACTTAATTAACGGCACTAAAGCATCTGGCTTCCTGCCAGAAATCCCACCTATAATCTGATGTTAATTACACCCCAAGAAGTGCACCCAAGTTCCCAAGAGAGGGGCCAGCCAGGAATAAGTAACTGTACATCACAGGCTCACATGAGCAAACTCTGACGCACACCGGCATTGAAAAGGACAGGACAGGACAGCTATCTCTGTCTCTCTGTCTCTGTCTCTCTCTCTCTCTCTCTCTCTCTCTCTCTCTCTCTCTCTCTCTCTCTCTCTCTCTCTCCCTCTCAGAGTGAGAAGCTGGGGGAATATGGATCTGAAGTCAGAGGATCTGGGTTCAAATTCTGCCTTTGTCTCTTACTGTATATGTGACCTTGGGCTTTCCCTGGGCTTCAGTTTCCTCCACTGCTCAATGAGGGGATTGGACCAGATAGTTTCTGAGGTCCCTTTCGATCCCAGTTCTAAAATGCTCCAAATGCCTTTCTTAGGGTCTGAGAGACAGATGATCTCTGTCCATGGCCAAGGCTCCCAGGTCTTGGCTCTTTTTCCAGGAGGTGGCACTGTGTTGCTTCTGTTCTCTTGAGTGCTGGCTGTGAGCCGGGAACCAGCCAGCCCAGGGATGATGTCTGCTTTCTCCCCCCAACCCTCTCCTTGTGTCTTGCTCTAGATGAAAATCAGATGAAGATTCTACTGAAAACGGGCCAAACCTGTTCTCTCTTAATCCCATCTCAGGGAGGTTTGAAAGGGGAGTTTCCAAACACTGAGCAGATTTGATTTGTCATCAGCACACTCGAGCTGACCTCTTGACCTCAGGTGGAAAAACACACACACATACACACACACACACACACACACCACGGCAACCATTGGGGCAGCTTCATGGGAATTCAAAAAGAAAATCTTTAGCTTCCCCAGAAATACTCATACTCCACACCAAAAACCTGTATGCAGACAATAGTGTGGTTCAGTGGACAGAGTGCTCAGCAAGCTCAACTTGGAAACTAGAAGACCTGGATTCAAATTTCACCTCCAACAGTTGTGACCTATGTAAGCCTCTTAGCCAACCTTTACCCCAAGACCTCAGCATCTTCTTCTGTTAAAAAAAAAAAAATAAGCCATAGTTCATGGTCTCCCAAAGTCCCCTTCAGCTCTGTGAAATTTGAATGTAATCAGATTCCAGTCATGTTGATTCTCAGCAGCTAGGTAGGCCAAGTCTTATCTCAAAGGGAATCAATCCCCTCTAGAACAGAGAGAGACAAGCAGCAACCCCGCTTTGGCTTGAGGACCTTCATGAAGGGATCTAGGATCATTAATTTAGATCTGGAAATGATCAACCATTGGAATCATCTGCCCTGCTGATTTGCATTTGCTCTGCTTATATTTTATTGGTGTATATACCTCCTTAGAATTTGGAGGCAAACAGTGTTATGACTTGCCCAGGGTCACACAGATATAAGCGTCTGAGGCCACATTTGAACTCACGTCCTCCTGACTTCAGGGCTGGTGCTCTATCCACTGCACCACCTAGCTGCCCTTGTGCAATACTTTAAGGTTTGTAGCTATGGGGTCCGGGGAGGTGAGTGTGGAAAAGTAATACCCTATTTTATAGATAAAGCAACTGGGACTCTTAGAAGTTGTGACTTGACCAAGGGCAGACAGGGAGTAAGAGCCCAGGTCTCTAGATTACAAAGCCAGATGCCTGTTGATTCATCTATTCAAAGATCTTCATTTTATAGTTAAGGAAACTGAGGTCCAGACAACTGAAGTAAGTTACCCAAGATGATAGATATAGCAAATGGCAGAGCCAGGACTTAAACCCAGATTTCCAAATCCAGCTTCTTTTCAACTCTACCATATGCCCATCCTCGTCTCTCAGTCTCTCTCCTCCTCCTCCTCCCCCCCTTTTTCTCCTTCTTCTTCTCGCCCACCCATGCATGCCTTGAGTCAGTTTCAACTTGACCATGTTGAGATGGCACAGAGACAGCCCAGGTAATGCAGTGAGCTGAACACTGCTGACTTGCTGTCTTCCATTCCAAAGGATGATACTTATACGATGCACTTGGTCTTGCTGTCCATGGCATTCTTTCTAATGTCTCTGCTGGGAATTGCACTATCATCATGCTTTCACAGAAAACTGGCTAATCAGAATGCAGTACTTTTACAGTGTTCTCTTTGGAGCTCTCCCCTCTGGCCGTTGAGTACTGATGAATTCATTGGAATGCCAGAGCCAAACACAAATAAACCATTGGTGTCTGGATCTTCATGTTGCTTTTTAAGAAAAGATAAAGTAGAGCAGAGTGTTTCTGAGTACTTCAACAATTCTCAGAAGGCAGCATTTAAGAGGCATGTATTAAGTACCTACTATATTCCAGGCATTGTAGCAGACTGAAGGATACAAAGTAAAAAGACAGTTAACTTTGAGTCAAAAAACTTGGATTCAAATTCTGATTTAGCCAGTTATTAGCAAGCAACCCTAGCAAATCACTTTGTTTCTCTGGGTCTCTCTATAGTTTCTCCATCTATAAAATGGAAAACTTAAACTAACTATATTTGAGGGTCTCCTCCAGTGTTTTCTCAGCAATCACACCACCACTTTCTAGGATTAGATTCTTTCTGGACCATGTAGTTTAGTCAAAGACCCATTAGGTGGTGCAGTAGATAGAGCACCAGTGCAGGAGTCAGGAGGACCTGAGTTCAAATCTCACCTCAGACTCTTGACACTCACTAGCTGTGTGACCTTGGGCAAGTCATTTAACCCCAATTGCCTCATCCTGGGTCATCTCCAGTCATCCTGATGAATATCTGGTCACTGGATTCAGATGGCTCTGGAGGAGAAGTGAGGCTGGTGACCTGCACAGTCCTCCCTCACTCATAACATGACCTGCTCTTGACTTTGTTTTGAGTGAGGGAGGGCTGTCATCCTGATGATTCCATATCTAATATTCTTCTTGCTCTCCTAGAGTAGCTGTTCCTACTCTGATCCCTCCCTTCCACGTGACAGCACCATCATACATTCTCCCCTAAGTCTTTTCTTCTTTTCCAGGTTAAACACCGCCCCGCCCCCCACCAGTTTCTTCAAGCAACCATAGAAGAGGTATGGTTCGGTGGATAAACTATTCAAATCCTGCCTCAGATGCTTACTGTGTGACACTGGCTAAATCTCAGCTTCCTCATCTGCAAAATGGGGATAATACCTTCTGCACCTGTTTCACAAGCTCAAATGAGTTAGTGCACGTGGAGGACCATTGCATCCCAGAAAATACTATAGTAATGTCTGCTATTGTTAGGAAGGTCTTTCCCTTTTTTCTTGAAAAAATGTGGAACCAGAACATGACCTATCAGAATGGGCCAGCCCTACACCTCTGAGCAGGGTCCCTGCTCTGCAAATATCTCTCTCAAATTGCTAAAAGAATCTCACCTCCCTTTGTCACCCAGCCTGGAATTCCACTAATTAGAGATTTGTTTTGCTTAACAAGGCTCCTCTCTTAAAATGTAAATACCCTCTAGTCTTGTGGATTGGCTTATCAGATCGCCTCTTTAACATCTGTACAGAGGGAATGAAGTTGATGGGTGGGTTGGTTTTTTGTGGGGGAGGCAGGTGAATTTCTAAGCCACAAGCACAGAAGAAGGGTGGAATGTCATGGTGAAGCAGCTATGGGACTATAAGAAGGCACTGAGCACCTAGAGGAGGGCAAAGGGACCTGAGAGGTGGCAAAGAATCACAGCAAGGAAAGGGAGACAAAATCCAAATCTGAAGTCAAAAGACTGTCCCCATGCCACCCAGCAGTCAGGCTCAGAATATCTCACTCCACAACCTAATTCCCCCTTATTAGTCCCCATCCTTAGGTGTCCTTGAGTTCCATCATTAAGCAAAGAAGCCAGTTAAGGGTGGGGATGGTTATGCTGCTGCTGTCCATGTTGTTCAGTCATTTCAATCATGTCCAACTTTTCATGATTCCATTTTGTGGTGTTCTTGGCAAAAATATTGGAGTGGTTTGCCATTTCCTTCTCCAGTTCATTTAACAGATGAGGAAACTGAGGCAAACAGCATTATATGACTTGCCCAGGGTCACACAACTAGTATCTGAGACAAGATTTGAAATCAGCAATAATTCCCTGACCACTGCACCACCTAGCTGCCCCAATATTAGCATTATCTATGTTCTATTGCATTTTTATGTATTTCATTAAATATTTCCCTATTATATTTTAGCTGGGATGGCTTGTTTGACATTTCTGTCCTACAGCTACCTCCTCTTCTCTCTTTTCACTTTCACTGATGGATACCTCAACAAAAGGTAAATTAAATTCACTGATTCCACTTTCTCACCACCTATAAACTTCAGGACCCTCTGAAATCTCATTTCTATCCCAACCCCCAACCAAAATTGCCCACTTTCTAAAATTCTGAGTTTAGCAAATAAAATTAGTGTTTCCATTTATATTGTAGAACAGAAAAGACTATACATAAAACTCTAGCTCTCTATTATGTATAGCTTGCTTCCCTTTGAAAGTATGTAAGTTTATTCTCCAGCTTTCAAAGCTGTCCTGCTAGTTTGTGGTTCTTTCTGGCATTCCTTCTGTTCTCCTCTTTGTATTTTTTTTTAAGATGCCACAGTGACCTTTTTTCTTTTTTTTTTTGGTGCTACCCTGTTTCTATCTCCCCTTGTCTTCCCACAGCCACTTCCATTATAAAAGAATAAAAAATTCCTTCCTTGCAAAATAAACAATTAAGCAAAACAAAGTTTCACATTGGCTGCACATGAAAATGGATGTCCTATTCTAAACTTGAGTCCATGATGTCTCCTTCAAGGGTGGGTAGTATCCTTTCTCACTGGTCCTCTGGAATGGTAGTTGGTCATTGAATTGATCAGAATTCTTCAGTTTTCAAGGCTGTTTCTCTTTCTGATATTCCTGGTTCCACTCACTTGGCTGTATCTGTTCATCCAGGTCTTCCCAGGTTTTTCGGATCCTGTCTGTTTCATCATGTCTTACAGTCCTGCAATATTCCATTATATTTATATACCATATTCTGTTTAGCAGTTCTCCAACAGATAGGTAGCTTCTCAGTTTAAAGTTTTTTGCTACTACAAGAAAAAAACTGTTATAAATAATTTTATACATATGGACCTTTTCCCTCTTTGATTTCTTTGAACTGTAGACCTAGAAATGGCATAGTTTAATCAAAGGGTATGTAGAGATTTGTGACTTTGGGGTCACAGTTCCCAGTTATTTTCCAGAATGACTGGATCAATTCACAGCTTCACCAACTAGGCATCAATGTGGCTGTTTTCCTGTGGCTTCTCCAGCAGATCCTCTTGGATCATTTTTGTCAATCTGTTGGGTGGGAAAAAGAACCTCAGAGTTGCTTTAACTTGCATTTCTCCAATTATTAGTTACTAGGAACTTTTTTTTTCTCATATGGTTATTGGTAGCTTGAATTGAAATTCCTCTTTTCAAGGAAGCTCATGACCTCCTCATCTGCTGAGGTCCAGGGGAGACCTTCTTCATGACTGAAGTGGACATTATTCCTCCCTGGGCCCCTAGGCTGAGAGATATCTATTGGGTTACTGGGCAGGGTTGGATAACTTGCCTAGTAACAGTTTTTCTGTTGTTGGGCCCATCAAAATGTTATTCCCCTTTAGTTTAATATCTGATAAATTGTTAACAGTCATTTCTTGTTTAGTCAATTTGCATGGTAACCACCTGTGCCCCCCTAATGTTTGACCCCCTTGCCCAGCAACTAGCCCTGCCCCCTTCCTGACAACTACTCTATGCTGAATGACAACCAGTCTGCAATTGGCTACCTCTCCTGGCACCTGTTTTCTGTTACAGGTCCTTTGCCTAGTAGCACCCTGACAACCACCTTCTTTTTGGGGGTTCTTGCCTAGCAGCAAGCCCCCCTCTTGCTCTGTCAGAACTCTGTTTGTTGTGGAAACCGCAAGGCTGTACTGAGTAGTGCCGAAATGCTTAAAATGCACTCACCCACCTCAGTTCGGGGCTGTCTCCTCTGGGTCTCTATATGAGGCAGCCGCCAGCCTGGCTAATAAATGACGCTCTCGAAATTCCCAATTAATTTTGCCTATGACTTATTAACTCCGTCCATTTCAATGATCAGCAAGTAGCAGGGATTGGATATGAAACCAGGTCAGATGGCGCATGTCTGAAACCAGATTTTATCATCTCACCACCCAAATCCATTCTTCATTTCGTTTCTTATTTTTCTTACTATTCTCAGCAATCAGTTTTAGAATCCCTGTCCTCTCTTTTATCCTCATCCAATTTATCTCCAAGGACTTTCATAGAACCACAAATTCTCAGAAAAGGAAAGAACTTTCTAGTCCAACCTAAACTCAAGGAGGAATCCATTCTATTATGAACTCAACAATGGATCAACTGCCATTGCTTGTAAACTTTTAGCGAAAGGTGTTTTCCTTCTCTCTGTTCAGCCTGACCTTTGGCATCTTTCCTCCTTGTTCCATCCCTTCTTCCAATTCCCTGACTGAAGTCCTTTTACCTCATTCCTGGTCTATGGCTTTAGGCTCTTAACTGTTCTCCCTGTATCTAAACTCTCTTTTCTCCTATTTCCCCCAAATGCCATCACCAGATCAATTTTCCTTAAGCATCATTTTGGTTGCATCACTCCCTTCTTTCACACTCCTGACTCCCCTTTGTTGAAAGTTCAAGTCCTTAGCTTGAAATTCAAGGCCTTTCTTAGTTTGACTCTCATCTGCCTTTCCAACCTTCCTTCCATTGTTATTGAGTTGTGGTCCAATTCTTCTAGACCCTGTGGACCCTACTGTCCATGAGGTTTTCTTGGCAAGGATGCTGGAGTAGTTTGCCATTTTCTTCCATTACCCCTCTACCTAAAATGCTCCAGGAAATTAGGACCATTCATTATCTCTTGGACATGGATTGGGCTTTCCCACCTCCATTACTTTGCTCATGCTATTTACTCTACCTGGAAAACCCATGTATATCTATAGAAATTCTGCACATTCTTCTAGCTTGAAGGGTCATCTCTGTGCTGTGCTTCCTGATTCCCAAGTCATAATTGATCCTGCCTCTCTATAACACTTAATCTGTTCCCCTCTTATTACAATTTTCTTTGTATTTTCATTATTTGAATATGTATCTTAACACACTACTATGAGCTTCTGGGAGTCTAAACTTATAGCCCTACTGGTGAGACTGATTTAGAAATGGCATGGCATGGCATGGCAGTCCTAGGGGTGGATCATGCTGCTCTGTCAGGATGAAAGTGGGGCATTCTAGCAGACACTACAGAAGACTGGAGATGAGTTGAGTCAGACTGGTGATCTCTTCTTCTGGCATGCTCCATATCTTATTTCTAAAACCAGTACTGACTTATACCACCTTAAATCTTCACTCTTATATTCATTTTTTTTAGCTTTTCCACTCCATTGGATTCAGAGGTCCAAAAACAAAACAAAACAAAACAAAAAAAACCGGACCCAGGTAACAAGGTAGCCTGGCTATTTGGTTTACACTTGCTTGAAACCTGATACTCTCCCCCCACAGGAGGAAATTGTCTTCCTCCACCTGAATGTTGGTCTAAGCACTAGCATGTGTCTGTTGTGCCCCCAAAACCAGGGATTGCATTTCATTTGTCTCTGTAGACCCACAGTGTCTACTTCAAAATCTGGCATGAAGTAAGAGCTCTATAAATATCTGTTGGAAGAATTAATGAATCTCAATAATACCTACTTCCTGCATTGCAAAGCTCCGAAGGAGCTGTTCCGATGTGGAATAGAGGGAAGGGAAGGGAAGTGGCCCACTGTACTCGGCCCATAAGGCTGCTCTGAGCAGTCAACTCCACAAGGGCCTGAGAACAAGTGGAACCACAAGAGAGTTCAGGAATTGGTTACTGAATGTTTGTTGTGGACCAGGTACTGTGCTGAGAATTAGAAAGGACAAATCTGACCTGTTTTATTGTGGGGAGGGGGTACCTTCTCATTCTAGATTATTATTGAGCTCTTGGCAACTGGTCAGATGCCCCTTCTAAACTCTCTAAATCCAGCTCCTTCCAGAAGCCACCCCATGCTGAAGACCGAAGTGCACCCCACTCAGATGAAAGAGTGTGGAAAAACCCAGAGTCCCCAGCAGGGAGAGATCTGTCATGGGCATTGCTCACGAGGAGGTAGTCTGATTCTGGGCCTTTGCAGGTCATTTGGCATTACTCAAGAGGAACGGGGAGGGGAGTAGCTGGGGAGGTTGAAGATGACAGGTAGAGAATAAAGACCAGGAAAGGTTTGTAAGCCTCATCCTCCATTAATATTTCTGAAAGGAGCAGAAAAAAACTCTGACAGCAGATAGCAAGGGTCTTCTCCTGTTTACACTCAACTTCTAATATGGATTCTGGGAATGAATCAGCAAAGAAGAAAGGGTATGAGGAGAGAGGAGAGAGGGAAATAAAGAGACAGAAAAGGAGAAAAACTCAAGGGGCAGAGAGAAAAAGGAGAAGAAAGAGAGGAGAAAGAGAGAGATGAGGACTCAGAGAAAGGAGGAGGGGAGATGGGAGAAAGAAGGAAAAAGGGGGAGGGAGGAGAAAATATAGAGAAGAAGAAACACAGAAAGAGAGGGGGAGATGAGGAATAAGAGAAGGGAGAAGAGGAGATAAAAGAAAGGGAGGGAGAGAGGGATGTTTAAGAGGCCAGGAGGGTGACTGGAAAGGGAAAGAGGAAAAGAGACAGAGAGAGGCAGAGGACAAGGACAGAGAAGTAAAAGAAAATGGGGGCAAAAAGAGGGAAAGGGAAGGAAAAGATTTTAAGAAATAAGAGAGGGGAGGGAAGGGTACTAAAGGGTGAAAAGACAAGGAAAGATATAAAAGAATAAGAGAGTAAAAGGGGAGAGAAAGAAAGAAGCAAGGAAGAAAGGAGAGTGAGAAAGAAAAGAGAGAGGGAAAGGAAGGAAGAGAGGGAAAGAGTAAGGCAAAGAAGGAACAGTAGACAGAGGTGAAGAAACAGCTTGAGATTGAGAGACGGGGG
>CM053772.1:252565027-252637608 GCA_028658325.1 Potorous gilbertii | reverse complement strand
CTTGTGTGTACATATCTATTTGCTTGTTGTTTCCTGGTAGATTGTTAGCCATTGAAGGGCAGGGACTATATTTTGTTTGTCCTTGCATCTCTGTGACTTAGTATAGCGCCTGGCACATAGAAGGTATGTAATAAAGATTGATTGGCATTCTAAGAGGGGAAGACAATACACAAAGGAGAGATTGGAGGGGGGCGGGGAGATGGTGCACAGTTGCAGTTTGTAAATGGTCAGCAAGGGAGGTGAATGCCTGGTTCCAGACCTATCAGAGCCCAGTGTCCCAGAGCAGAAACCTAGAATTTCAAAGAGAGGAGACTATGGAGGGTGAGGAATTTAGGGGTTAAGAATACAGCTAAATTTTTGAGAAATCCTTTGCTAAGTGGAAAAACTGGGGAAGGTGCTTGGCTTGACACTACCAGAAATCCATTTGCTTCAGCTCAGCACCAAGAGACCAACAGTGAGAGCAGGCAAATGACCCACGGGCCATATGTTGTACAGGCCTGGTCTAGGGAAAGGAGAGCTCCAATTTTAAACTGGGTTTAGTTCTTTAGATAGAAATAACATTTATGTGGAGATCAGCCGGTATTTGCTGTGTAATTAAGTGAGAGAGCTTAAATCATGGATTCATAGATTTAGAGGTAGAAGTGTCACAAAATGGGCATTTCCGTATAGAGAGAACAGAAAAAGAAGATTATACGTGAAGCTGCAGATCTCTGTGGACAGTTTGCTTTTTCTAATATAACAATAATGACAATTTAACCTAAATTAACTTACTTATTCCGTGCCATGCCAATCACAATGCCAAAAATTATTTTATAGAGTTAGAAAAAATAACAAAATCCATCTGGAAGAGCAAAATGTCAAGAATATTAAGAATATCAAGATTAATGGGGAAAAATGTCAAAGGAAGTAGCCGTGATGTACCAGATCTAAAACTATAAAGTGGCAATCAGCAAAACTACTTGGTACTGGCTAAGAAATAGAGCAACGGATCAGTGGAATAGGTTAGGTACACAAGACACAGTAGTCAATGACTAGAGCAGTCTATTGTTTGAAAAATCCAGACTCCAGCTTCTGGGATAAGAATTCACTATTTCACCAAAAAAAAAATGCTGGGAAAACTGGAAAATGGTATGGAAAAAACTAGGCATAAACCAATATTTTACACCCTATACCAACATAAGGTCAAAATGAGTACATTATCTAGACATAAAGGGTGATAGCAAAAGCGAATTAGGAGAATAAGGAAGTTTACCTGTCAGATCTACAAAAGGAAGAATTTATGACCAAACAAGAGATAAAGAACATTATGAAATGCAAAATGAATAATTTTGATTACATTAAATTTAAAAAGTTTTGCACAAACAAAGCCAATGCAACCAAGATTAGAAGGAAAGCAGAAAGCTGGGAAACAATTTTTACTGCCAGTGTTGCTGATAAAAGTCTCATTTCTAAAATAGAGAACTGAGACAAATTTATAAGAATACAACTCATTCCCCAAAAAAGAAATGATCAAAGGATATGAAGAGGCGGTTTTCAAAGGAAGACATTAAAGCTATCTATAGTCATATGAAAAAATGCTCTGAATCAGTATTGATTAGAAAAGTGCAAATTAAAACATTTCTAGGTATCACCTCACACCTGTCAGATTGGTTAATATGACAAAAAAGAGGATAAAAATGTTGGATAATATGTAGGAAAATTGGAACGCTAATGCTGTATTTGTGGAGTTGTGAACTAATCCAACCATTCTGGAGAGCAATTTGAAACTATGTCCAAAGGACAATCAAACGGTGCATAAACTCCTCGATCCAGCAATGTCACTACTAGGTCTACATTCAAAAAGATCATTAGAAAATGGAAAGGACCCACATGTACAAAAATATTTATAGCAGCTCTTTTGTGGTGGCAAAGAGCTGGAAATTGAGGCGACACTCATCAAATGGGAAATGGCTGAACAAGTTGTAGTATATGGATGTAAGGGAATACTATTGTGCTATGATAAATGACAAGCAGGATGATTTCAGAAAAACCTGGAAAGACTTGCATGAGCTGATGTTTAGTGAAGTGAGCAGAACCAGGAGAATATTGTACATATAACAGCAACGTTGTACAATGATCAACTTTGATGGATTTAGCTCTTGTCAGCAATACAATGATCTAACACAATTCCAAAAGACTCATGATGGAAAATGCTATCCATATCCAGAGAAAGAACTATGGAATCTAAATGCAGACTAAAACACACTATTATCTCTTTTTTGTTTGTTTTTCCTTTCTCATGATTTTTCCCTTTTATTTTGATTCTTATTTCACAACATTACTAATGTGGAAATATGTTTACTATGATTATACATGTATAGCCTATGTCAGATTGTTTACCATCCTGCCAAGAAGGATGATGAGAGAGGAAAGCAGAAAAAAATTGGAACCCAAAATTACAAGTGAATGTTGAAAACTATCTTTGCAGGTCATTTTTGAAAAATACTATTAAGTAGGGGAAAAGAATAGTTTGCTTTTTTAAATGTACAGGTTAAGTTAACCTGTGATTTTCAGAGCTATATTGGGGGTCTCTGCTTCTTTCTGGACTTCCTCCTATACTCTGAATTTAAAACAAAAACACACCAGTATTTTAATGACTTTTTCTTTTGCAATCTTATCTCTTTCTGTCCTTTCCCTCCAAACCCTCACACTGTAAAGGAAAGTCCTTGTAATCAAATGCATAGTCAAGCAAAACAGATTCCCATATTTAACGCCTTTATTTTATGAATGAAGAGATGGGAGAAGTGATTGAACCAGGGTCACCCAGGAGGTAAATGCAGAGCTTGGCTTTAAATTCAGGTTCTCTGATTTCTAGAGCCATGGTTTCTGGGTTTGAGTCTAGCTTTAGCACTTAATGATCCTGAGTAAATCCTTTAAACCTTTACACCTTAAGTTTCCTTATCTGCAAAATGGGTAGGAGGTCAAACTTGCTCAATGTTTTTTAAGAAGCTATAGAAATATAAGCTGTTATTATGTCTGGTTCTTTTCTCTGACTCACTTACTGTTAAACAACTTTCCAGTGTAGTGCAAAGAGATCTAGTTCTGGAGTCATAGGACCCAGATCTAAATTTGACTCTGAAACCTGTGTGAGTCTGGATAAGTCACTTCAGCTGGGACTCAGTTTCCCTATTTGTAAAATATGAGGTTTCACTAGATGGCCTCAGGGGCCCCTTTCGGTTCTAGTCCATTAGCCTTGTGAGATATCTCTTCTCTGGGCTAAATATCTCCAATTCTCCCAGCAGATTCTCATCCGATGCAAACTAAAGATTCTTCACCACCTTTATGGGCAGCTAGGTAGCCCAATGGATAGAGTGCCAGGTGTGGGGTCAGAAAGACCTCACCTCAGACATTTACCAGTATCACACATAGTAGGACCTTAATAAATATGAACTGATTATTGATTGACTGTTTGACCCTGGACAAATCACAACCTCTCTCTATCTCAGTTTTCTTTCTAAAATGAAAATAATAGAACCTTCCTCAGAGGCTTGTTGTGAAGAGAGAGCAGATGTACCTTGCAACCATAGATAGTCACAATTTTCATTATTATTTTCTAGACATTCTTTAGTTTATCGCTCTGCCTCACTTAAATCCAATTCATAAGCAAGTCATGACCTCATCCATAGGCTTTGGAAATGAGGGAACAACAGCAAGTGCTTATTGGTACCTGTCTGAACTGTGGTGCCCAAAATTGAGCACAATACTCTAGCTAGGATGTGACCAGAGCAGATGAACACGTTTCATGATCATCCAAGAAGCAGAATGATCCAGAAGGCTCAGTTGGGAGTCAGTAAGACCTCTGTGTCTCTGGGCAAGTCACTCACTTCTTAGTGCCTCAGTTTCCTCTTCTGTAAACAGAGGAAGTTAGATTCAACGGTTCTTCCAGGCCCTGACTCTATAATGCTATGATCCAAGTTTTGTGACTCTCAATCCAGGGATCTTTGGACTGACACTCTCACTTATCCTTATCTTTCTCCTAGAAGTTTAGGGCAAACACAATCATCCGGTTAGCTTAGCATGCCTTCTCTAGAGTCCCCCTACAAAGCCTCATTTAGAGTCACAAAGATGACCTTGGGTTCTCAAATGCTATGCCAAGGAAAGGAAAGATTTGTCAAGTTCTACCAAGCCATACTGTCTTCTAGGATGGCAAAAACTTTGTGGGATGGAAAAGTCTAGATCAGAATATTCAGAATGGTTTGTCACAAGAGCACTGACCACCAGGTAGTAACTCTCTATATTTCTTCATTCTCCCCCTTCCTTCCTTCTTTCATTTCTTCATTCTTTTCTTCCTCCCTTCTTACCTTCCTTTCTCCTTACCTCTCTCATTCCCTCCCTCTCTCATTCTTTCTTTCTCCCTTCCATCTATCCTTCCTTCCTTTGCTTCTTTCTTTCCTTCTTTATATATTGTTTGTTTGTATTTTTCACTAGAGTGACTTACTTAAGCACAGAAGAGTTACAAACTACCCAAGCAAAAGAGAGCATTCAGATTGATGAGCTAACTAATCTCCTCAAGTGTCAAAGTAACTGAAAGTTCCTTTGAATGTGTTTCACAGAAATCAAGATTCATTTGTTTGTGGAATTAAGTAGCATTACTGTAAAATTGATAACCATCAGTGGTTTCTCTATTTTCCCTGAAACAAAGCCTAAGTAACTTCTAAGAAATGTGATAGGTGGAAAGCATGGCACCAGGGCCCAAATGTCATACCAAGAAAAAGCAGTCACCTCAAGCTCAAATGCATTTCTCCTTTGAACTAAGACTGATTTTTTTAACCTACCATTTTCTTTTCTCAATAGCAGATCTATAACTAGGGTAGGGCAAGTAAGATTGTGCTCCTAGAGCACCAGATTCAAGAGAAGTTACCTTTAGAGAGTGAAGATAGTATGCGAACCCTGATATTCACAGAACCTGAGAACTGGAAATACCACAGTGGCCACCTCATCCAAGTGTACATGAAAGGATTTCCCCACTATAACGCACTGGACAAGTGGTCATCCAGCCTCTTCTTGAAGACTTGTCAGGACAGGGAACACTCCATTATGCTTTTGGATGGCTCTAATTGTTGGATATTTTTCCTGACATCAAGCTTAAGTTTGCGTCTCTGTAGTTTTCCCATTATTCCTAGTTCTAATCTCAGGAGTAAAACAGAAACAATAGCAGCCCTTCAAACACTTGAAAACTCTTATGTCCCCCCCAAGTCTCTTCTCTAGGCTAAACATGTCCATTTTCCTTCAACCAATCCACTCCAGTAACACAGAAGCAACAGAGCTTAGTGTCTAGTTAATCATAATAACTAGTTAAAATAGGAAGCTACCAGGTGTCTGCTGGCATGAACTCCTCCCCCACCCCACCACAGGTGGAAAAATTCCTAGCTGCAGCTCAGCTCCAGAGCAGCAAGTCGTTCAGAGCAGAATCAAAGCTCACACAGAGAAAATGGTCTTCTATGACATCCAGCAGTCAGAATAACCCTGGTCCATTATGGAGAGTTAGGTTGTTATCTCTTTGACCATTCTCACATCAATCCATCCATCAACAAATTAGAGATGGCTTGGAGCCACTTACCTTGAGTGCCTGGCCCTGATCCCTGTCACTGGGGGTAAATAAACATCGACTTTACGCCGAGTTTCCATATTTAACCATGGCTAAGTAACTGTGGATACTTTCATTTTACGTGACATTTGCACCATGAGCTTTTAAAATTAGAAACAGCCTCACAGCTCCTCCATGGACACAGGAAAACCCAGTTCATTCTGGTCCTGAATTTCAGTTTCATTTCCAAGAAGGGAGATACAAATAGAGTTCCAATGAGTTCAAGAATCACTCACAACCTAAGAAACAATGCAACAAGAGGCAGAGAAGGGCAGCATAGTTATATTTTTATTTCAAAAGGTCAGTGTCTAATGTAAGAGCTGTAACATATCAATAATGGATGAAATACATAAATGATATATCAAAGTCAGGGGGAAACTGGGCCTTTGAAAAAATCAGAAAAGCCTTTACCTTTGAGCTGAGAATTCATGATTTCAAGGCCAGGGACCAGTTCATCATTGGATAAAAAGAACCACAGACGTGAATTTAATCACATACTCTCCAAGAACTAATTAATTAACAAGCACCTAGTAAGACTTTTCATTGCAAAATGCTTTATAATTTATGAAGTTTTTCACACCAGGAATGATAAGTTTAAGCCTGAAACCCCTGCTTACAGGGGAAACCCAGGCTCATGGATCACTTGAGCTCGGGAGTTCTGAGTTGCAATGAGTTAAGCCAATCAGGTGCTGGCTAAACTATCTGGTACCAATATGTGGTCCCCCAGTAATTGTGGGCCACCAGGCTATCTGAGAAGGGGCAAAGCTGTCAGTGATATATAACCCAGTTAAGGTGAAGGTGTTTCATTCCATCATTACCAGCATAGGGGGAAGAACACAGGGTTTGGGGTCAAAAAACCTGGATTCAAGTCTTGGTTTTGACACTTAACTAGTTATGTAATATTGGGCCCATAATATATTATGTTGCATATTAATATGGGCTATTTGTGCCCATTCTGTGGTAGAACCTTCTGAGCTCCCGCTTCTCTGATCAGCCAGTTGGACACAACCTTGACCCCAATGTAGTGATGGCATTTTCGTCCTCTTCAACCATGAGGGACACCAACCAGTACCTGACTGGCTTTGTTCATTGCAACTCAGAACTCCTGAGCTCAGGTGATCTACCCTGAGCCTCTCCTATAGCAGGATTTCAAGCTTGAACTTACCACTCCTAGTGAGAAAACTTTATAAATTATAAAGCATTCTGCAATGAAAAACCTTACTGGGTGCTTGCTCATTAATTGGCTCTTGGAAAATATGTAATTAAACTCACAATACTGGGCCATTCTCTCTGGACTCAGGATTTCTTATCTGTACAATGGATCATAGCTTTTTCATGACCTCCCTCACAGGATTGGTCCGAAGAAAAGTGGTTTTTAAAGCTTAAAACACTATAAGAATAGGTGCCATGAATGTCATAAGTAGCTGTGGCCAAACACAAATAATTTTTTAACAGAACACCTGCTGACCAAGTTTATCTTTACCCCAGCATCCCCACCTAAAGCCTCTCCCTACTTCAATCCACTTTCCACACAGCAACCAAAGGGATTTTCTGAAAGCACAGGTCTGACCACATCACTTCCCTGTTCAATAAACTCTGATGGTCTCTGGTTACCTCTAGAATCAAATACAAACTCCTCTATTTAGTATGTAAAGTCTTTTGAAACTGGACTCCAACCTACCTTTCTAGCTTTATTATATATTAGTTTCCTTTAGATACTCTATAATTCAGGGGGGGAAAGATCTTTATCCTCAAATATGACACTACCTCTCCTATCTCCATGCCTTTGCATTGTCTATATTCCATGTCTGAAATTCATTCCTTCCTCACCTCTGCCTCTTAGAATTCTCAGTTTTTTTCAATACTTAGTTCAAGTTTAAACTCCTCTAAATCAAGCTACTCAGCTGCTAGTGACTCCTCCACCAAACTGGCTTGTATTTAACTTGGTTTACTTTCATATGTATGTGTTGTCTACCTTGATAAAAGCTCCTCGAGAGTAGGGACCATTTTATTTCTGTCATTGTACCCCTAGCACCTAGTGACTGGCACATAGTAGGTGCTTAATGAATGTTTATTGCTTAGCTTATTTGCCTATTTATCACTCCCTCCTCCCAAAGTCACCAAGAGATTAGAATAGCTATAGCTTGCATAGCCTAGGAGGATTCACATGAAGAGGCCATTGTCAAGTTACTCAGGGTCTTAAAAACCAAAGTCCTGGTTTTGTGGCAACCGCTCTTGACTAGAAGGATCCAGGTTGGGGTTGCCCTGCCCCTTTGAGTCAGGGTATCCTCCCTCCTCCCCCTGTCTATCTCCTGGGCATTCATTGGTCAGAACTAACAGCCTAGGAACTGCCAGTCCATCAGGCAATCAGTCAATAAACATGAAGCATTTACTATATACCAGGTTCTGGGCTAAATCCTAGGAATAATTGGAATATGCCATAAGACTGATTGATTCTATGCCTGCCTAGATGGGCAGCTCCCCTGGAGATGAAGCAAGGATGGTGAACTTGCAGTGTGAGTTTGTGGGGTCCCAGGCCATGGGGATAGCATCTTGGGAATATCGGAGGTAAGTTCAATGAGCCTTGGAGTCTAGAGGGTTCATTTGGCAATCACTGGAGGAGCAACAGTTGTCTATCCAGGAATTCAGAATAGAGCTGTTCCTGCAGGTGCAGTGCATGCGTGTATTTCACCACATTTTCTATCTGTACTGTGAAGGTGAAATGAGTGATAGCTCCCCTCTGCCAATGGCTCCAGGGATTTCATTCCCTTGGCCAAAGTGGCACCGTGGACTGAATTGGGAGCTCAGACCTCACCAGAATCGGCCAGCTGCCAGCTGCTTGGGAAGCCCTTTTATCCTCTATCTTTTTATTCCAATTTCATGCACTAAAATGCTTTAAACTCTAATGTGAATGTGTTTTCCTTGTGGGCCACCCACTAAGTTGGGAAGAAGATAAGAATCTTAATGGGAAATGGGGCACGAGCTAGAGTTGGAGATTTTCCCAGAGAGGCAGCATGGCCCAGAGGATAGGGAACCATCCTGGAAGCCAAGAGACATGGTTCCAATCCTACCTCTGCTGTGTGACCCTGGACAAATCACTTAACTCCTCTGTGTTCTAGTCTAGTCAAATAGATCTACGACTCTTCAATTTGTGTAAAAAAAATGTCATTCTTCAATAGTAGAGATAATTTCCTTGCCTGAGAATCTGCTCTACCAATGAAAGCACAAGTCAAATCCTTACCCCTTCAGTTTTGGGAGAGGTCAAATAAGTCAATCTGTGATAAACTTGTGAGAGAAAGACAGACGGACAGATAGACATGGAGACAGAGAAAGAGAGACAGAGACAGACAGAGATAGAGATTGAAACAGAAAGAAGGAAAGAAAGAAAAAGGAAGGAAGGGATAAATAAATATGCAGATAATTTTACATTTTGCACATTAGATCAAAGATTCTTAACATATTTTTAAAAGTGTCCTGCACCCCTTTGGCAATTTGTGGAAGTCTATGGACCCCTGCTCCGAATAATATTTTTAATACATAAAATACGTAGAATTATAAAGGAAACTAATGATATTGAAATAAAATTATCATTTTTTTAAAGTTCACAGACCCCAGATTAAGAACCAGTGTCCTAGACTGAGTTGAGAGGAACCTGGAACAAGGAAAGGGTTAGGAGTTTCTGTATATAGGAGAGTACCTCTTAATACTTGCAAAAATATCAACAGCCCCTTGAAGATGGAGGATAGCTGACCTGACTAATCTCTACAAATGCATTATGAATATCTAAAAGAGGTGGGTTAAAATAAAATACTAAATGTAAATATTTAACAACTGACTTTCAGGGGGAGTGGAATATATGCCATGATACACTTTTCAGTTTATTCTGTATTATTCACATTTTATCCATCACTTTCTTAAGTCTATCCAATCAGAAAAATAGTAAATCAAGTTCTAATTAATGGTATTTGCATTTCCAAAGTTTAAATGCTCACTAGAAATTTAACAATCAGCTCCTGAGAATTGGTTCCAGTTAGCTCCAGCAGCACCCTCTGTGTTAGGAAAAGTCTAGGAAGGGAGATGTTGCTGTTGAGGGATGGACTGAGAGATGGGGATGTCTTGGAAGACACAGTCTTTGGGTCAGACTTGGGGTGGGTGGGAATTCTACCAATAGAGAAAGATGAGGACGCAAAAATATAGCCTGGGCAAAGGTACAGAGGTGGGAAATGTGTGGTGGGGGGAGGGTTGTATAGAAAAGTGAGTAGTTCATGAAGTCTGAAGTACTGAAAACCTGGAGGAGTAGAATAGGAGATAAAACTGGAAAAAGAAAGCAGTACTAAATTGTGAAAGGCCTTTATGAAAAATGAAGAAGATATTGTTGTCATTATGGATAATACTAATGATAATGTTGGGTGTGAAGGCTTGCAGATCACTTTACAGATATTATCTCAATTTATCATCACAACCCTGCGATGTAAGTAATATCATCATCCTCATTTTACAGATGAGGAAACTGAGGCTGGAAAAGGTTAAATGACTCACCCAGAGAATCACACAGCTAAGTAAGTAGTCTGAGGCAGGATTTGAACTCAGACCTTCCTGCCTCTAATTCAACCATTCTCTGTACTTGCTGCCCCTGCATCAGACATTGTGCTAAGCCCTGAAAAAAAAAAGACAAAATGGAAGATAAGCTCTGACCTCAAGGGAAAGGAATAAGTATCTATATGGTGCCTATTATGTGCCAGACACAGTGCTAAGTGCTTTTACAAATATCTCTTTCGATGCTCAGGACAATCTTCCAGAGATAGGTGCTACTGCTATCCCCATTTTATAGATGAGGAAACTGAGGCAGACTTGCCTAGGGTCACACCCCTAGTAAGTGTCTGAGGCCAGAATTGAACTCATGGTTTCCTGATGTCAGGCCCAAAGCGCTACTCACTGGGACACCAGCACCTCTTTCAAGGAGCTTATTGACTTCTGGAGGGATACAGAATGTAAATAGATGCGTATATACATGATAATTTGGAAAGGAGTGAACCCTGGATATTAAGGGAGTCAGGAAAAGCCTCATATAAAAGATGGCCATGAGCTGATTCTTGACTAAAGCCAGGCACTCTAAGAGGTGGGAGGTGAGGAGGAACTACATTCCAGTACTGAGCAGAAACCTGGTCAAATGCATGGAGGTGGGAGATGGAAATCCAAATTTAAGGAACAGCAATCTGGGTCAGAGAAGAATGATGTAGGTTATTCATTCTTCCTCATCAAAATTCTTTAAGATTTCCAAGTAGAATCGATAGTTCAGAAGCCTAGTGACTTAGCTATGAAGCTAGACCCCATAGTGGGGGAAAGTGTCCAGGAAAATCTCTCCAGAAGCCACAAGAGATTCTCTTTTCATTTAAAAAAGACTTATTAATATGTTTAATATGAATGTATATGTAGAGCATATATCAGATTGCATGCTGTCTTGGGAAAAGGAAATGCAGGGAGCGGGGTGGAATTTAAAACCCAAAAGACTGTGGAACTGAATGCTGTAAACTAAAAATAAATACATATTTTTAAAAGGACTTATTAGCTCATTATACTCATAGGGTCATTTCATTTTGGTTTGCCTCAAGTCACCAGTTTACGTTTCTCTACCACCGAAATTGAGAAAATGACATTCGGACCATCTTCAGTGCAGATACCATAGTTTTACAATGACTGAAAAACCATGATCTATTTCTTCTCAGATTTAAGCATCCAGGCAAATCAGGGTATGGGAAGAAAGAAACACACTCTAATGGTAAATGGGCACTGCCCAGGGACTGTGCTCAGGCATTGAAAAGGGTGTTCCCTATAGTACAAATGGTGGATGGGCAGTTTGGCCAGGTGGTTTAGCTGGCCAAAAAATTTCCATCAGCAACACATGACAATTTCTAGAATGGATCAATCAACCAATAAGCATCAGTTAGATCCTTAACAAGTGCCGGGTGCTGTAAGCTCTGGGGATACAAAGAAAGACAAAACAAGAAGTCCCTACCCATTAACAATAAACACTACTTCATTTGTTGAGATCTGAATTTATTTGTATAAAATGTGTTTATGTTTATGTTCATATAGTTCCCTTGTCTGTTTTGGCAGGTAAACACTCAGGTTTTTATATTGTCTAATTATTTTAAATGGTCTAAAACAATATTGAATAATATTGCTGAGCCATAGGGTGGTTTATTTCCCACTTTTGATTAAATCTATTATAACTTCAATTTTTTCTGAAATCTTTGTTTATATATTATTTATATATAATATATTAATATATAATATAATGTATTAATATATAATATAATTATAATATATAATTTAATATATTACTATATGATATACTTATATAATATAATTTATATAATATATACATATTATTTATATAGTCTTTGTTTATATATTAAATTCTACTTCTGTCCTTTATTTTATCTTTGTGTGTATCTCTCATTTTTGTAATGCTTCCTGAAAGCAACACATTGTTGAATTCAAATTTTTAATCTGCTACCCATTTCCACTTTATGGGTAAATTTGTCCCATTCACATCCTAAGCTTCAATGACTTGTGTATTTTCCTCCTTCTTATTTTTTCTCACTATCTTTTCACATCATTTACCCTATCTCTCCATATTTCTCTGCTTTACTTCTTGCTTGCCCCCTTATTCCTTAACCTACCCACCCTCAAATCCCTCCCTTATCCTCTCCCCGACCCTATCCCCTTGCTCTCTTATTCATTTCTGAATTTAGAAGACTTTTATAGCTTTCTAAATATACATATTGTTCTCTTTAAATTATTCACAATGAGAGTAAAGTTCCAGCACTACCCATCCTCCCTGCTACTAGCTTCTTCTGCATCACTTTTTCCCTTTATATCTCATTTACTTGAGATAATTATTCCTTTTTATCTCTCCTTACACAATTTTATTTTTTTTAGAATCACCTCACCATACCCACGCCTTTCTTTCAAATTACCCAAATAATGATGGCGATCATAAGAGTACTGCTAATATTTTCACATGTACCAAGTAAACAACTTGACCATATTGAGTCCCTTGTAAGTGGTCTTTAAGGTCTACTTTAGATTTCACCCAGATGTGTATGTCAAATTTCCCCTTAAATCCTGAGGGTCTTGTCACAAAAACCTGAAAGTCTTTGAGTTCATTAAATGGCCATCTTTTGGTGGTAGTGGTGTTGAGGACTGTACTTAACTTTGCTGGCTAAGTTATCCTTGATCATAACCCCAGTTCCTTTGCTCTGTGGAATATAGTATTATAAGACCTACAGTCCTTCACTGTAATAATGCTAGGTCTTTTGTAATACTTATTGTAGCTCCATGACATTTAAATTGGGTTTTTTTTGTTGTTGTTGTTGCTTCCAATATGTTCTCCTTAACCTGGGAACTCTGAAATTTGGCGATAATATTCATGTCAGTGTCCTCCTGGAATCTTTTTTAGGTGGTAATCAATGGATTTTTTTTCTATTTCTATTTTTCTTTCTTGTTCGAGAACTTCAGAGCAATTTTCTTTGATAATTTACTGTAATATGTATCAAAATTCTTTTATATTGTAATTTTCAGGCAGTCTGACTATTCTTATATTATTTCTCCTTGATCTGTTCTCCAAATCAGTTGGTTTTCTGATGAGGTGTTTCACTTTCTTTTGTTTTGTTTTTTCATTCATTTGATTTTGTTTTATAATTTGTTGGTGTCTTAGAATGCCATTAACTTCCTCTTGCCCAATTCTAGTTTTCAAGGCATTATTTTCTTCCTTACATTTTTGATTCTCTATTTCCAATTGGGTGGCCATCTTTTCATGATTTACTTGAATTGTTTTTATTGTTTCTCCTAATTTTTCCTTGATCTCTCTCATTTCATTTTCAAAGTCCTTTTTAAATTCTTCCAGGAACTCTTTTTGTGCTTAGGATCATTTGAGTTTTCTCAAAAAAAAAAAAAAGAAGTGACTTTTTTATCTCTATTATCTTCCCCTGAATATGAATCCAGGTCTTCTTTGTTCTCATAGTAGTGATCCAGGCTTTTTCTCCTTTGTCTACTCATTTTTACTTATTTTTTGTTTTTAGCAGTTATTAGCATAATCAAGTTGTGGTCCCGAGGGATGGGGAATGATATCTCAAGCCTCAGGTCCTTCTTCCTGTTATTTTCTGAGATCTGTTTCAGGGCCCAACCTTGGGCTCTCCTCTCCACTAAGCCATGGCTAGAGCCCCCAGTCACACTGTCTCACAAACGATCTTGGTCCCTGTCATCCTTCCAGGGACTGTAAACTAAAGCTATCCTCTCCTCCCTTGAATTGAAACCAGGGATTCCACTCTCCTGCAAGTGCCCCCAGTCAGCAGGGTCTCTGCCCCTCTGCTACTGCACACACCACGTGCATGCTAGTTCCTTCTCCCCACAGACACAGCCCAAGCTTCTAGTCAGCACAGCTGTGCTTGGAGTTCCTTGACAGTGGAAGGTCTTTCAGTCTTCTTCTCAGCCATCAGACCACCACAGTCAGTGAAACTTTCTAAAGCTGAGGCTCTCTCCCAACCTCAGCTGCTTGTTGCTTATTGATTCAGCAAAGTCTGCCTAGAGGTGTCTGCACTTCACGAAGGCCAAAACTTGGCCCCTGGACCTGTCTTTCCTGGGGTCTTCTCAAAATGTCTTAGGAGGACAATTGCTGTACCCGGTGTTTACTTCTGCTGCTCTAAGGTAATGTTCTGTCCTTTTGGTGGGGGAAATTTGGAGAGCCAAAAGTTTTCTGACCAACTCTGTCATTTTCCCAGAATCCTCTCATAGGTAATTTTTTAAAAAAGGAATAATTCCTGCCCTCCAGGAATTTACATTTTACTGAGATGATACAACATACAAGGTCATTTGAGTGAGAAGAGTAGAAGAAGTAGAGAAAATTTCAAATTGAAGATAATAGTTAACAACAATAACATTGATAGAGCACTTGCTATGTTCTAGACTCTGTGCTGAGCATTTCTATTATTTGATTTTCATAACAACCCTGGAAAATGGGTAATATTTTTATCCCCATTTTACAGAGGAGGAAATTGAAGCAAACGGGTTAAATGACTTGCCCAGGGTCACACATCTAGTAAGTGTCTGAGCTCACATTTGAGCTCAGGTTTTCCTGACTCGAGATCTAACTCTATTTACCTAGCTGAAAAGTTTTTCAGATAGAACTCTGGTTCATGCTTAGCATCTTGCACTGAAGATGGAGAGGGCTTAATAAATGCTTGTTGACTTGTCTTGATATTAGCCCAGAGTCTGACCTTTGACTGAATCTAAGTTTTACAGAAAAAGTCCTTTTATTCAAGGGATTTGTTCTGTGAAATTTGGATTCAGTCAAAGGGCTGCCCTCGAGGCCACAGGTTCCCCACCCCTGGACCAGACCTTTAGGTCTGGGTGATTAATTATGTGTAAAATGAGAGACTGGGGCTAGATGATATCTTGGGTCCCGTAAAGCTCTAACTTGTGCTATCAATTTATGCTTCAGGGTAAATAGAGAAGCTCAGTTGTTGTTAACTATTATCTTCAATGATAAGACCATGTAAGTCAGGTATCATAGTATAGTCTTTCTCCAAGGTTTTCCCCAAGAACATCTGAATTCTAGCTTTCATCTGTTGCTGTTCAATAATGTCTAATTCTTCCTGACCTTATTTGGGGTTTTCTTGGCAAAGGTATTGGAGTGGGTTGTCATCTCCTTCTACAGCTCGTTTTACAGGTAAGGAACTGGAGCAAATAGACTTGCCCAGGGTGACACAGCTAGTAAGAATCTTAGGTTGGAATTGAACTCATGAACTTTGTGACTCTGAGCTCAGTGCTCTATCCACTACACCACCTAGTTGCCTTAGCTCTCATGTAGTTGTCCTCAATTATTTTGCAAGCACCAACCAACAAGACCAAGAATATAGAACAAGTTTATTAAATACAATAAAGAACTAAAGTACTTATACCTAAGCCCATAAACACCTACAAAACCTTTTCCTCTGTGGTGGATGCCACCTTCCCTAGGGACCTATACAGTCTCTCCAGACTTCCGTTGACATTCTGGAGTTGGGGGTTACACCCCTATTCCCCTAGACCTTAAGAAATTTAATGAGTATTTTTAAATAACAATAGATATTTTGGAAACCCTTTAAGGTTTGTAAAATACTTATACTTTTTAAAATTTTATAATTTTATTATAATTTTTATATAATATAATTTTATTATATTTTATGATTTATTTATTATAATTTTATATAATATAATTTTTATACTCTTTTTACAATTTTGGAAAATTTTTCCGTTCCAAATTCTCTTACTCCCTCCTACCCCTCCACCACCTCCCCCATTCATTGAGAAGGCAAGAAATATGATTTCAATTCTTGTACATATGAAATCATGCAAAACATATTTCCATATCAGCTATGTTGCAAAGAGAGACAGAGACACACAGATAGAGATAGAGATAGCCAGAGGGACAGAAACAGAGAGACAAGACAGACAGACAGACAGACAGAGAGAGAGAGAGAAAGAAACAAGAAAAGTAAAGTGAAAAAAGTGTGCCTCGATCTGCATTCAGTTCATCAATTCTCTCTCTGGAGATGGAGAGCATGTTTCATTATGGGTTTTTTGTATTGTCTTGGATCATTGTATCGATCAGAGCATCTCAGTTTTTCACGATTGATCATTGTTACAATGTTGCTGTTACTGGGTACAATGTTCTCCTCATTTCCTTTTATGTCAGTTTGTGCAAGTCTTCTCAGGTTTTTCTGAAACCATATTGATTGTTATGTCTTCTAACACAATAGCATCCCACTGTAACCATGCCACAACTTCTTCAGCCACTCACCAGTTGACGGGAATCATCTCAATTGCAGTTCTTTGCCACCACAAAAAGAGTTGCTGTAAGTATTTTTCTACATATAGGTCCTTTTCTCTTTTCTTTGATCTCTTTGGGATCCAGTAGTGGTATTTCTGGGTTAAAGTAGCCCTTTGGGCATAGATCCAAATTATTCTCCTGGATGGCTAGTCTGCTCATAAAGCACTTTTCATCCATTTCCTCATTTGAGCTTCACCACTCTGTGAGACAAGTACTAGAGATGTTTTTATCTTCAGGTTGCAGATGAGGAAACTAAGGATCAGAAATGAAGGGCCTTATCCATGGTCACACACACACACACACACACTCGTTAATTGTCAGAGGCCAGTTCTTTCCAGACCTCAAGTCCAGAGAGTCTCTTCTCTTCTCGCACATCTGTCCAGTCCATATCGGTCATATCTGTAAAGGGCTATGTCCTTTTTGACTCCTTTTCATAAGTTTTTTGAGCTTTTTTTTTAATACTGAACTAATGAATACATTTACTTCTCCAAATCCTATCATATCCATTATTCTAATCATGTCCTCACCTTGACAAGGGTCAAGCATGCAACTTACCCAGAGACTTAAAGAAACTTTAAGAAAGCTCTAGAAAGATAGAAAGGGAAGGATATAAAACTGGGGGCTCACCACAGCCTCTCTTCTAGGCTGTATTTGTAACCTTAACCCTAATAAGGGAAAAACTTCCTATTGCCGTTACCCAGAGATGAGAAAACCAAGGCCCACAAGTGAGAAATGTCTTGCCCAAGGTCACACAAATACTGGGAAGGATCTTGATGGTGGGCCCTTACCAGTCACCTAATCCTGCCTTCTCATTTTACAGATGGGAAACTGGAGGCCCAGGAAGTCCAATGATTTGTCTGATGTACTAGATCTAATAAGTGGCAGTGCTGGTCTTTGACTAACACTGGTCCTCTGGTCATCCAACTCCAGCAGGCAGCTAGATGGTGCTATAGTAGATAGAGCACCAGGCCTGGAGTCAGGAAGTCCTGAATTCAAATATGGCCTCAGACACTACTTACTCGCTCTGTGACCTGGGTAGGTCACATCACCCTGTTTGCCTCCATTTTCTTAATCTGTAAAATGAGCTAGAGAAGAAAATAGCAAACCACTCCAGTATCTCTACCAAGAAAACCCCAAATGGAGTCATGAAGAGCCAGGCAACACTGAAAGACAACCGAACAGCAACCACCTCTGACTCCGAGCTTGTTCTCTTTGTTCTATAGCACCTTGCTTCAAATAACAAAACTGGAGGTTAAAGCCAGATCCTCAGACTCCCCAACCAGAGCTAATCACTTATTCCAGGATCTGAGATGTATATGAATCATTTTCTGGCATCCTGATGCCACTCCATGGAAAGATCACTGGACCAAAGACCAAAACATTCCTTCAAATCTGGGCTTAGCTTTACAGGCTGTGAGGCCTTGGACTTACTCTCTGAAACCTACTTTCCTTATCTGGTGAAGCACAATTACATTTTCACTGCCTACCTTTGAAGAAAGCAATTTCATAAACCTTAAATGATCCAGAAATGTGAGTGGTTTTGTTGGCATCTTTACAGAAGGGATTTCCCTCCATGGAATTCCTATGTATTTACACCTTTTTGAGAGGATGAGTTTAATAATGGAAAGAGCCTTGGCTTTGGAGTCATAGTACCTGGATTCGAATCCCACCTCTGACACTACCTGCGTGCCTTGAGCAAGTGTTTCTGAACCTCATCTGTGAAGTGAGGGGAAGGGTGACCTCTGAGATCCCTTTCGCTCTAAATTTATGACAGAGCTGTGATATGGAATGTCATTGTTTTGTATTCATTCATTCACATCCAATCAGTCTCACCAAGTCCCGCTCATTCTCCTCCCCCGCCCCAAAATAACTTCTGTCTCTATCCCTTGCTTTTCACTCCTGCCAAAACCTCAAGATTCTTGTGGGAGAGAGGATGCTCCTAAAACCCTCCCTCCCCCTGGTTTTGGGTGGAGCCCAGAATTAGACCTGATCTCTGCCTAAGGCATTTAGCACTGAGAGATGGACAGATTCATCTAAGAGACAAAGGGGGGGGATGGGGATGAATAGAGGGAGATGATGCCCAGAGGTTATTGCTTACAGATCTTAGGGCTTAGAGCTGGAAGAAACCTTCGATACCATCTAAACTAACCCCTTCACTTTAATAAATAAGAAAACCCAGGCCCAGAGAGGGAAAGCCCTTTCCCAGGGTCATAGAGGTGGTAAGCTGCAAATTCAGATGTTTGCCATGAATTGATGAAGGGCATAAGCTAATGGTTAAAGAACTGAGCTCTGAGTCAGAAAGAGCTGAATTCAATTCCCTCCTATGCCTATCCCCTAGGCCAAGAATGCTTCACCTCCTCACCTCTTCTCAGAATTCCTGGTTTCCTTGCTCACTTTGAGCTGAGTGAGCCACCTCATGCATTAGTTCTTTCTTAAATCGACCAGCTGCCAATTCCCCAACATACCCTGAAAGAAACAACAGCTTTGTTGTTTTTTCTTTTTTTAAATTTTATCTATTTTATTCTGGACTTAAGAAGCAAATAAGCATTTCCATAATATGGTATGATAGAAAAAAAGATGATTGTGCACAAAACTGCAGATCTATTGTATACACTTTACTATTTCTTTTAAATATATAATAAAGTTATTGTGGAACTTTCTTTTCCCCCTTTTTTCCTTCCTTCCCCTCCCCCACCATAGAGATGTCTTTATCTAATATGTACCTGTTGTTTGGTAAACTCCTTGAGGACAGAAATTATTTTTGTTTCTGGGACTATATTCCCAGTGCCTTGATGCATGGTACAGTCAGTGCTGAATAAGTAGTAGATGAATTTTTAAAAAAAGTAAAATGAGAGGCAATCTAGTAGATTGAATAGAGAAACTTCCTTGGAGTCAGAAAGACAGGGAGTCTAATCCGACCTCTGACACCCAGGGGTTGAGTGACCCTGGGCAAGTCTTTAGCCTCTCAATGCCTTAGGCAGATCTCTATCCATGTCTATTTTAGTACAAGAAATGTCCACATCCAGAAATTCCCTATGCCAATGAAATTGCACATGGTGTTCAATCTGTTTTCAGTCATATCTGACTCCTCATGAACCTTTTAGGGGTTTTCTTGACAAAGATACTGAAGTGATTTGCCGTGTCCTTTCCTAGCTCATTTTACAGATGAGGAAACTGAGCAAACAGGGGTAAGTGACTTGTCCAGGGTCACACAACTAGTGTCTGAGGTTGGATCTGAACTCAGGTCTTCCTAACTCCAAGCCCAGAGCTCTATCTATGATGATAGATAGAGGTAAAAAAATGTTCGTTGGCTGACTGATTGATTGAATGAATGAAAGAAAATGATGCAATCCTCAAGCCAAGGGGGAGTTCAGCCTTAGCAAACTGAGGGAGTTTTGTAAGTCTTAAATATGTGGCAGAGCAGGGAGAAGTCAACCCAGCCACACCCACTTGCCACTCACCTCCTTGTTCCACACAACTTGGTTCACACTACTACAAACTTCAACATTATTACTACAAGCAGTTAACAGGTAACACCCCTGAAATGAGTCAATTTTCTGCCTCAGAAAGCTTGAAGTATGTGGGCTTTGCTCATTTCCTCCAGTGAAGCCTCTCCAGGTTGATTCACATTCACAGGCATGAACAACTGCCCAAATATCCCCTGATGTGGGAGGGAGACAGACAGGTAATGGAAGCTTAAGGTGCCTCCTCTTTAAATGCCCTTCTCACCCACTTTGCCACCTTCCCAGTGCCCTTGTGTTCTCCCTTCCCTCTACTCCTTCTATACTTCCAGAATTCTGCCCTTGTGACAGATCCTATTATCAGTCATTTAAACCCTAGTAGGAAGTTCAGTCAATGGCTTACTCTCCTTAAGAGATAGTTTGAGCCTTTCAGCATAGAATAAAAGATTTTGTCCTTCTTTTAAATACAATTCAAGTTCAAGGTCACCCCATGCATCCTGGGCCATTGACAGTCATCTTGACCTTTCTCTTGTCACTAGACTTGGATGACTCTGGAGGATAGTGAGACCGATGACTTCCCAACTCTGCTCCACTCATATTCAATTCGTTGGCAAGTCAAACATCACCCTTGTAATGTCACTGGTCCTCCTCAAGAACCAAGATGAACAACAACAAATACAATTCAGGTCTCAGTTGAGGGGAATAGTCTTAGGACAGGAGCCTTCCCAGAATTCCCAAAACAGTGCCATAGAAATATTAGCATATAGTCACCTACTCAGTCTATGCATAAAGTCAGCCCTTCTCTTCCTGAAAGAAAAAGGCGGGGAACTGTTGTGTGTCCAAAAATCCCCAGGATCAACCAGACCAGAAGTGACCTATAGGATGGTCTGCCAGAAAGTATTTGAACATGTGTTCCTTTAGAACAGGGGTTCTTAACCTCATTTGGTGTCACAAACCCACTTAGCAATCCTGTGGAGCCTATGCATCCCTTCAGAATAAATGCATAGGATTACAAAGGAAACCCACTCTATTGAAATATAGTTACTCAAAAATTTAAAAATCAAGTCAACAAGTGAAGAACTCCTGCCTTAGAGGTACTCAATCTAAATCAAATATAATCCAATTCAATTTAATAAGCAGGTATGAAACAGCTAGCACATGCCATGATAGGGGCTATAGATGTAAAAGCAAAACAAAATAGCCTCTGTCCTCAAAGCCCCTCTACTCTACTGGGGAAGGGAAGGAAGAATATATACCCTGAGAAGTTGAGAGAGAGATAAGAGAAGTAGAATTGGATATAGATACAGATGTAGATATGGAAACAGATAACGATACAAATATCGATACAGATGTAAATGTACATATAGAAACAGATAAAGATACAGATTTAGGGTTCCAGGTTTGAACTCACATCAAACTTGAATTCATCCTGAGGGTGACTTGACTTCTAATAAGGAAATCAAGATTTTCTTTTACTCTCTAGCTCATTTCCCTAGAAAACTTCCTTATGATACTGCCAGTTCAGGATCTGGAAAAATCTCTTTTAAAAAAATTAGGTATGGTTTATGTTTAGAGTCTCCACTAAAAAAAGGATTAGCAGGGTCCCTCCTATCAAAATATGCAAAATAGATATGTCATAGAATAGCTATTTCCTATATCACAAAAGAAATGCTTCAAACAAAAAAGACTCATAAGAAAATATTTAAAACATAGAATGGATACTCACCACACTGTAAAGACAACTTTGTTAGATCAGAACAGAAATTTCATATATGCCTCGGATCTTCACTGTCTGGGCAACTTGAAAAATTCTGATCTTCTGACTGTCTCAGAATGGTCTGGGTTCTCTCAGTCTTTTCAGAAGCAAACTTCTCCTATATTCTCAAAAAAAAATGGTGTTCAGGTGGGTAGTGCTTCCTGCTGGGCATCTGGCATCATGTCCACATATCTGAGGGAACTAGGACCTCCAAACACTCATAAAGAACCAACTACCATGACTAGAAATGTCTGTCTCTTAGAAACATTGTTCAATCACCTGTGTTCAGGGAAAGAAACAACAAGGGAAAAAGACATCCAGGGTCTTGTGGTCTGTCTAATGTCAGGCTCGCTTAGATAAGAACAAGCATGTACATATTGTCACTATGAACTATCATTACTCCTAGAGTCAGGAATGGAGAAAAACTCTTTCCCCCTTGAAATAGAAGTCCAAGAAAGAGCTGATATTAGCCATATCCTAATAGAGAGATCACTTCAAAAGAAACTTAAAGCTCTTTCTTTGCTTTTTAGAGTCACCGAGTGATCTTTTCTTTCCCATTTGGTCATCAGTCTTTGGTACGTTCACAAGCCAGAGACTCATACGAGAGTGTTGTACTATCCTGAAGCACAAATCTTTCAGAGTTAAACTAGGGCACATGGAAATCCTTAGGCAGTCAAAGAGCATACTCAGTTCCTCGTCACATTAAAAAAAAATTACTAAATAGATGGATTTTTTTCTTACAAACTGTCAGCAGCAAATCCAAGCTTTCAAACACAATTAAGATTAAAAGTAAATGACATGAAATTAATTTTTATCACTTATATTTTGCACATTTTCATTTTAACCAGATAGTTTCAAAATTGGTCTGCATCTATGTGTCCTCTTTGGAACTTATTTCCCTAATTTTTGTATCATTTTCTAGATGGTGCTTTTATCGTCCTTACTATTACTGCTTTTACAAAGATATGAAATGATGCAACCTGTGCCCTTGACCTTATCACAGCATCTAAAATGGAAATTCGATGAAGTTATCCTGAACTTTTGTCAATTTGTTGTGGTTCACGTTCATCAAATTTACAAACCTAAATTATTTGCATCTGAACTGCGCAAAATTTTATGAAGCCCCTCTCTCTATACAAGCCAGAAAACACAATAGAAGTTTCCTTGTCTTCTCCAGGCTCTGCTATCCTACACATGCCTAGGGAGCTAGAGCTTGCTGGATGATTTCTTCTGTCTCTACGCTCCAAACTTGAGGCTTCCTAGACCAAATCTCCCCTACTCTGGCCACCGCTCATTTATGTATGTTGTCTTCCACTATTAGAACATAAGCTCTTTGAGATCAGGGACTGCCTTGCTTTTTTAGATTTTGTATGTGAAATATTTGTATATTTTGTGAATTTTTTGTATCAAAGTTCCTAAAGTTTAGCACAGTGCCTGGGACACAGTAAGTGCTTAATTACTGCTTTTGAAATCATGCCAGTTTCATTCACACTAGTACCAAACACTCACTAAAAATGACAGAGAAATGAGGAAGAACTTCATCTAGTGATTCTGGTGCCCAGGACAAGCAGTAAATCAAATTCCATTGCCGGGAGGGTCAGCTTTGAGAGAGAACTTGGAGACAGAGGCAGAAAGAGACAGGAAAAGAGAGACAGACAGACAGAGACAGGGAGCAACAGGGAGAGCACACGTGTTCAGATCTCAGAACATAAAGCTGCATAGAAAAAGAGATACTAAGACAACTCCTCATGGAGTGAACACTCCAGAGCATAATTCTCATGGACATAGACCTCAAGACACACACAGGGTTCATGCTGGGTTAGGAATCTGGACAAGGCTAGGCCAGAGTGGAGTCCATTAAGGGATGTGGAATTGTACCAAACTGGTACTTATTTTAACAAATTATTCTTGCTAACTAGGTACCCAGCTCAGTTCTATGTGCCTACTAAAAGAATACAAATGCTGTCAGTTCCCTCTTTGGGCGCCTCTCAGGACAAAGCTCCAATTGCCTCACCCTTGTTACATCTCTAAGAACAAGTTTCAGAAGGGAGTCAAGAGCAAAGTCCTTAATACAAAGGCACTGCTCATTTATACCTGCCTCCTTCCCCCCGCCATCAGAACCTCCTGGCTGGCTGTTAAGTTTGCAAGGTGGGGATGGACTGTGTTCAAGGGAGAGGGGTTACTACCATTTATGTTGATTGTCGTTTTTCCTAAATGTTTGAAACAGGCAATAACAGAGGAGGAAGGAAAGTGGAGTCCTAGGGTGATAGGCACTGAGCAATATACCGTGGCACTAGCCAGCTTCCCCTAATGCCATCTCTCAGAATGGATAATATAAACATTCATCCATTAGAAAAAAAACGACCCTTTACTGCCCCCCATTAAATACATTGGCAGTCCTATTAAACTACAAGTCCGACTGGTGTTTAATGATCTTGAAAAGAAAGTAATTGCCTGAGTAGTACCATTCAAATGTTCTTACAGCCACATATCATATTTACAGTTGGAACTGTGCTTCTGAGAGGGCCACTCAGGAAACTATGGGCAGGGGTCTAGACCACTGGGAAAAAAATTGGGTCCAGGGCTGTCTGTGTGGGAGGCATCTATAGGAGGAATAACAGGAAAGGTAAAAACTGATGACAGCAACACACACACACACACACACACACACACACACACACACACACACATACCCCTTGGTTTTCTTTGTCTCTCTTTTTCTTCTTCTTCTTCTCCTCTTCCTCCTCCTTCTTCTCCTCTTTCCCTCTCTCTCCCTTCCTCTCTGTCTTTTCTTCCTTCCCTCCCTTCTCTCTCTCTCTCTCTCTCTCTCTTTCTTTCTCTCACCTTTCTCTTTCTCTTTCTCGCCCTTTCCCTTTCTCTTTCTCTCCCTGTCTCTATTTTATTCTTATACTCCTGGGAGACAACCTATCCTTTTCCTGCCAGTGATAAATTTTTTGGACAAATTTCTTCTTGTAGTTTCAACTACATCAACATCTTCAGGGTAAAGATGTTGAAAGTATCAGGCTTAATCAAGTAAGTCATTCAGTCCTTGTCCAAATACCAAACGCATTATCTGCCAAGTCCCCCTCCCCTCAGGATGTGGGAAAAGACGAAGGAGAAGGAAAATCTATTATTTTTTAATTTCCAAATGCAAACCAAAGTTGGAGTGCAAACCCATTAATGCATCTCTGTGAACAAAGATAACCAGGTGGCACAGTGGATAGAATGTCAGGCCTGGAGTCAAAAGACCTGAATTCAAATTTGATCTCAGACACATACTGGCTGTGTGACCCTGGGTAAGTCACTTAACCCTGTTTTTCTTGGTTTCTTCATCTGTGAAATGGGAGCACATTGGAGGAGGAAATCGCAAGTCACTCCAGTATCTTTGCCAAGGAAGCCCCAAATAGGATTGTAAAGAGAGAAATAACTAAAAGAGCTGAATGACAAGGATAGCAATGAATTTGGAGCCAAGCAATACAGGCTAGAGTCCAGATATGAGGACATGTGCAGAGCTCCCTGCTCAGTTGCCAAGAGCCCATCAAGGGTAGAGTCTTCTCTTGAAGGACCCTTAGTAGACCAGTCTTGGATAATTGTCCCAGAGACTCAGAAGTCCTATAACTTGCCCAGAGCCCCATAACTACTAAGCATCAGGGGCAGGAGAAGTTGAAAACCAAGTCCAGTCTTTCAGCCCTTAACTAAGAATTCTGGGCCACCTAAGGCACATTCAGTTGAGTTAGAGATTTAAGGTTTGGTCACTTCTATGTGTGGCTACATTAAGCCAGAAACAAGTGTGGGATGTTGCTAAATACCAATTAGTGTGATAATGGGTCCCATGAAATTGACATATTATTCAACTTCACACTGCATATTTCCATTGGGCGGGTACTAATTAGCATATTTTACATATTATAGTTTCAAACAGTGTGAATTCAAATACATGAAACCACTCTCTGGGGTTTATACAAAGAGTTTCCCTTAGCTCTCTGTTAAGGTAGATAGTCCAAATCTTATCATTGTATTGATGAAGAAACTATGGCCAAGAGAAGTTAATTTTCTTTCCCAGTCACAGAGTAAATATGCATGAAGGCTCTTCTCACTCTAGGGTTTCCCATGATGGCACCCCGTCTTTGCCTTCCTGTTTAAAGCTCAGTTCTTCCTATCAATAAATAGAGGTCATGGGGGAGAAGTGGCAGCCTGTCCATTTTACAGACAAAGAACCTGACGGTACCAAGAGGTTGTGTGATTAAATCAAGATTACAGAGAAACTCAGTGGCAGAGCTCAGGCTGGAATCTAGCTCAGTCCTCTTTCCCACAGGCCACATTACCCTCCAAGGACATCTTCACATCTTTCTCAACCCCTCTTACTTCTAGCAATTCCTTTTGTTACTTATTTCCTATTTATCCTGTATATAGTTTGTTGTAGGTTATCTCTCCCATCGAATTGTAAGGTCCTTGAGGACAGAGACTATCTTTTGTCTCTTTTTGCATCCCCAGCTTGGGAGCTATCTCCAGTCATCCTGACTTATATCTTGCCACTGGACCCAAATGGCTCTGGAGGAGAAAGTGAGGCAAGTGACTTTGCAGAGCCATCCCTCATTTAGATTCAATTCACTTGCAAGACAGAGATAGCATCACCTTTCTGATGCCGTGGTCATCTTTGAGACTGAAGGACAAATAACAATCCCCAGAATTTAGCACAGTGCCTGGCACACAGCAGGCACTCAATAAATGTTTTTTAATTAACTGATTTCTTTCCCAGCCACTCATGAACAAGTTAATTCTGCAAAACAACTTGTAGAGTAGGCTGAGTGCAGTCACAGGTAATGAGCAGTTACCTTGAATTGGAAAGTGCATTTTCTCTATGATCCTGAAGTAGAAAGAGCTTACATTTGGACAATAGTCTGGAGTTCATAAAGTCATTTTCTCCCAACAGTTCTATGAGATCAGTAGCCCAAGGATCTCTCGTGGTTTTGATGAATTACAAGCATAATGAGAGTCCATAGCATCATTTCCCCCTTTCTTTTGTGCTATGAGTTGAGTCATTTACCTGCAGTTACATTGCTGACCCTTGGCCTTCTCCAGGAGGCACAAGATTAAATAAATCTTTTCCCTTTAAAAGGCTGATTCCCACATTCTCAAACTTGAGAATTTTCTAACTTGGGATTACCAATGAGGCAGCCTGCCTTTCCCCCACCTCCCAAGGGCTGGTGCTACCAAGGAAATCTCCCTTCTCTGGTTAGAAGGTTAGAATCTGGGATCTCATTGCCAAGGAAATCAGAATTCTCCCTTCTCCATACAGGAGAATGAGAGGTAGGCGTCTAACAGATGAAGTTCCCTTTGGTGCAACCTGAGTCCCCTGTGTTTTATGGCAAGTTGCTATTAGTTTTTGGGTACAACAAGGGAGAAGAGAGAAATCCTCTCATCTCCCCCACCCACACACATAAACATTCTAAACTTCAAAAGAAAGGCTCTGGGAAAATGAGAAAGGTGGTCCAGAAGAAAGAAAAACCTGGATTCCTAACTCCTTTTAAGAGATCACACACACACACATACACACACACATACATACCACATACCACACACACCATACACACACGAGAGATCACAGAGAGAGGTAGCTCCTCTGACCATTTTATCGAACCCCAGTCAACAAATCACCTTGGAATTCCCTGCACCCTCTCCACAAGGCGGTGCCGGACGTGCCCCGACATCTAGTACGTTTTCTTGGAGATTACCATCCACTCCCACTGCATACAATTTACATGCACATAATGACATGCACACTGTCTCCCTGATTAGAATGGGAGCCCCTTGTGGGCAGAGACTATGTTTAAATTGCTATCTTTCTTTGCATCCTCAGTATTTAGCACGGTGCCTAGAACACAGTCAGTGTTTAATAAATGATTGTTGAGAAATAGTTATCAAGATACTAACAAACATGTCACAGACTTAAGGATAAGAACTCTTGGAAAGTCTATTCTAGTTCTGAAAGTTTATTATATATTTTTAAATGATCATCTTGCTGTTATCATTTTTTGCATGAGTTGTCATTGTATAATAATGAACAAAGAGCATGGTAGCTCACAGAGATCGGATTAAATCTAGTTTAAGATAAGGACATTGCCTAGAAATTTCTATATTAAGATAAATAAACAAATAAATGTTTGTTGACTGAATCAATAGAGAGATGTCCTTTAAATGCCCCCAAACCTTGTAATCTCCCTGGTTTAATTGAGAACTCATCTAATTGATCAAGGACTAATGGAGAAGCGATGGAGTTACTTCAGGAATATGTCTAAGTACATTAATGCTAGGTTGAGCCTAGATTTTCCCAAACGTGGTCCACAGTTCCCTTTTGAATAACTTCAGGAGTTCCCTAAACCAGTGAAATCATAAATTCAGTCCCTCTTCCTGCTCATAAGGACAATGGGCAGAAGTTGTAAAGAGGGAAGTTTAGATCTGATGAAAAGAGGAAAAATTTTCCTAACAATTAAAGCTTAGTTCAAATTCCACTTCAGATACTTAGTGAGTAGCAGTGGGACCTGGGGAACCCCTCTAGACCTCAGTTTCCTCACCTGTCAAAGGGGGAGGGTTTAGGTTTGATGACCTCCAAGGTCTCTTCAGTTCTAAATTCCACAATTCTGGGTCAAATCCTATGATCTGGGTCAAATAACTTATTCTCTTTTAGTTGCAGTTTCCTCAACGTGTCGATGAGAAGAATATACTTGAATTATTTGTATTAGTAAGTTCTTTGTTATGAGGAAAATATATAGAAGTGCAATTTGTTACTGTTCTCAATTCACAACTGGAGAAACTGAGTCTTGGAAAGGCTAAGAGATTTATATCACAAAGATTAAAATCTTTCAGATTTTAAGGTCAATGTGCTTTCCAATATACCATAATGCCTCCTGAAAGACAGAAGCCTAGGAAAAATATTTGGTTTTATTCCCAGCCAAAACTGGGCTGTTTGGATGTTGAAAGATACACTGTCTCTTTCTCATGCAGCCCTGACTCAAATGAGAAAATGAGGGTGATCCAGGGAAAGCATGCTTTTCTGTGCTAAGGCAGCTGTTGTAGGATAGAGAATGGCACTTGGAGTTAGGAAGACAAAGTTAAAATCCAGGCTTAAACATTTGCTAGCTGTATGACTTTGGCAAATCATCTTTCCTCTCTAGGACTTAATGAACATATCTGTAAAATGGGGGTGTGGGTGATGGGAAGAGGTTCGAACTAAATGACTTCCAAGATCCCTTCCAATTCTGTTACTCTGTTTAATCATAGTCTTTGAACCTGAGGTTTTTCATGTGGTCAATAGCCATAATAATAGTTTTACTATCTACCTCATAGAGGCTCCTTTCAAAGCAGGACCCATCTGTTCCAGGGCTCAGTCACAGGGAATTATTTCTATTCTTTGTCAATGAAAGAATTGGATTTCAAAAGTTCTTTGCAGCTTGACACCTTTGTAGAGCTCCTGAGATCTGAATTACTGGCCTGAAAGCTGATGGTCTGGTGCACTCCATAGAGACTCTGACAGTGTGAAGCCCGATCTGTTGAGCAATGCCTCACACTGGACAATTCACCACATTCTTATTATCCCTCTGGGGTGTTACTGAGGCTCAGGGGCCCATCGGCAATGTTAAAGCCTCCCAGAGTACCTGCCACTAGATAGCAGAGTGGACTGATTACAGGCACCCTCTGCAGAAGACAAAGCTCTCCGGGGCAATCGTCACAATTCATGGAGTCCATTTGATTGAGAAAAAAAAGAAAAGAACCTTCAGTCAGAAGCATAGCTAGGAATTCGTTTATCTTCTATGAAAAGTATTGAGCAGCAAGTAGGAGAATCAGCATCAGTACCCAGGACAGCCCAGTGATGGCGGATGCATCAAGCTAAGAGAAGGGGTGCCCTATCTCCCTCAGGGTCTTGTTTGAAGAGGAGGATGAGCTCTGAGAGAAAGAAGCATGGTAATTTGCCACTTCCCTCTCCCACTCCTATATTCACCAGGAGACCACGAAGCAAGGCGTAAGGAAAGTAGTCCAGCAGAGAAGATGCGTACAGTACCCACCTAGATGTCAACATCCTAGGCCAAAGTTCCACTGACCCCGCTCCACCTTCAGCAAAGCTTTATCTGCATAGCTTTAGTCGGTAAGTTTAGCTTATACTCCAGAGGTCATGGCAGATTTAGTACCTACTATATACGACACGCTGTGCTAAGACATTTTACAAATATTATTTCATTCGTTTTTCACAGCAACAAGGAAGTGCGTGCTATTTTTATCCCTATTTTACAGATAAGGAATTGAGGCCAACGAGTCAAATGACTTGTCCAAGGTCACACAAGTAGTAGGTATCTGAGAGCCGATTTGAACTCAGGACTTTCTGACTCCAGACCCAGTGGTCTATCAACTTTGCCACCTGCTGCCTCTAAAGAACCATAGATTTGAAGCTAAATGGGACCTTAGAAGACATGTAGTACAACCCTCTGGTTTTACAGATGAGAAAACTGAGACAAACAGAGGATGAGTGACTTGCTTAGGATCACACAGCTAGTTAGCATAAGGTAGAACTTGAAGTCATGTCTTCCTGTCTCTCTCCCCAGCACACCACCTAAGTAAGAGGCTTTCATTTTATCCAGAATTTTAGACAACCAGCAAGACACAGCTGATTGTCAGATGGGGTCACAGAGAAAATCTCATTCAATTCTTTGATCTTATAAACAGGGAAACAGAGACCCAGAAAAAGGAAATGACTAATTAGTACCAGATTCAGGATTAAAACAAGGCCTCCTGACTCTCGATTCATCTTTCTTAACCTTCTCTGGGACTCATCGTCCTCATCTTTAACACGGCAGAAGGGACTCAGTGACCTTCGAGGTTCCCTCCAGTTCTAGCCCTGGGATGCCGTGTGACCTTGGGCCCCAAGCACATTCCTCAGCCTCTTCCTCTGTAAAATGGATGGGTCGAAGGAGCTGAGCTCTAAGGGCTTTTCCATCTCTTAACGTCTGTGATTCTAAGAAATCATTTATTCTTTCCTTTTTTAACAAAAGATTTGTCACTAGGCTCAAACCACTCCCAGCTTGTAAACACTTGACTATATGGCAAATGTGGGAGGGAAAAAAAAGAGCAACAGAAGGAAACTGCAGTTTGTTGTATCTCTCAGAAAAATCAACCCATCATGTGGTTACATCCTAACCCCATCTTTTGGCTTTGAGGCTACCTTTTATCATTCTTCCCTGACTCCTCTCCTGGCCTGGAACAGCCTTTCAGTTCACATTTAGTCTTAGCCAAAGAGAGCAAGGACAAGGTGCTACCTTCCAGGCTGGGAACCTGCCAATCTCACACAAAAAGGAGGCAGGAAGAGGCTTTGACGTGGCTACTTCTTAAACAGGCCTATTCAGTGAATGGGCGTTGCCTCACCCTAAGTGAGTACCTGCAAACACCTTGGTCTAAAGGGCCCAAGGTCTCCCAGTGCATCCTGGGTCATCTCCAGTCATCCTGAAGAATATCTGGTCACTGGATTCAGATGGCTCTGGAGAAGTAAGGTTGGTGACCTGCACAGCCCTCACTCACTCAAAAAAGTCGAGTGCAAGTCACAACATCATTTCTCTGATGGCATGGTCTTCTTCGGCAATGAAGGACGAACACAAACAAAAAGTCCTGGGTAGAGGAAAGGGAGGGCCTCCCTGGGGAATTGCATTAAAGAAACTTCCCACTAGTACCACTATGGTGGGCAGTTTACTGAGGGCGTGATCCATTTCAGGTCTCTACTTCCCATTTTTCCACTAATTGGCACCTTTGGCAAATTGCATCATCTTTCCAGGGAGAGGAGAGAAAGGGAAAATCTCCTACATGGGCAGTCGGAAAAATACTACAGATTTGAGGCACCCTGTGGATCAGAATCTACCCTGAATGATCATTTATAAGGTCAACCAAAGGATATAGAAGTTCACAACAAGGGCTATTTAACCACCCTCAAATACTCAATGAGTCTCTGGTCTCATCAATGTGGAAGTTCCTGCCAGGGATGCAGATTCCATTCAACACATATGTATGCCTGCCCATTCTGTGGGACTGGTCCAGATCCTCCCAGAGAGTGGTACAGGAGATAGAGTCAGGAAGACCTGAGTTCAAATTCAACTGAGGCTCTTACTAACTGTGTGACGCTGGGTACTGACTGATTGACTCAGTTTCCTTAGTTGTTAAGTAGATATCATAATAGTGTCTACCTCCTCGGATGCCGTGAAGTTTGAATGAAACAATATTTATAAAGCACTTAGCACAATGCCTGGAATATAGTAGGATCTTAATGAGTGCTCAGTTCCTTTCTTCCTTCTCTAAGTCCCCATTTGACACAGGAAATCTACACCCATCATCCTGTGGGCCTTCTTTATATTTTCTTGCTATCTAGAGGATACCAGCTGAGCATGTGGACTTCCCAGTGATCACCCCTTGCTCTTAATATGTGCCCAACCCATTTTATTTTTCACTCATACATTTCTTTGATAACATCCTTCACAGAGAGTGATATCAAACTCAAATAGAAATGGAACCCAGCAGGTCACATATTGACCAGAAAACTACAAATTAACATTATCAATGTTGTATTGTACTTTTATTTAGTTTGTGAAACATTTCCCAATAATATTTTAAGCTGGTTTTTGACACTTTGTCAAACTACTTCTTTGTAACACCTTGTTTGTAATGTGTTCATGCCCACCATAAATCTCATCTTGCATCTTTGGAAAACGAATTGTTTCAATGAGGGAAAGGAGGAAGGATTGTAGGGACTTCAACATCCTATGATATACAGACATAGAGCAACGTGGGATAGTGATAGGAATTGGACTTGTGATTTAGGGAACTACCAGCTAGGTGGTGCCACAGCGCACAGAGCACTGAGCCTGAAATCAAAGAAGACCCATTTTTTATGAATTCAAATCCAGCCTCAGACACTTGCTGGTTGTGTGACCCTGGGCAAGTCACATAACACCGTTTGCCTCATTTTCCTCGTCTGGGCAAAACCTCAGCGACTAAAAGAACAGTAGGGCCCTCAACAGAAATAAGAAAGTTTGGACATTGGATGAGTTGGGGAAATGTGATAAACTCTGCTTTAGACAAGGAAAATTTGAAGTGTTTACAAGACATCCAGGTGAAGAGGTTTAGCAGGTAGCTGGTAATGCAGGCCTAGAATTCAGGAAGAAAGCAGGGGGTGGGATACAAGAGGCTGACAGAGGCCTGCCAGGGATGAATCAGACAAGCACTGAATTCCAGAGTCAAAAGGCATTCCAGAGGCCACCAAGTCCGGACTCTACCTGAATAAAAACCCCATCCTCATATGACATGATGTCAAGACTCTCCACCAACTTGGTTGACCAACTCCACACACTCGCCAACTTAACATCTCTAAATTGTAAGTTAGTGCAAGCATCTTGAAAGTCTCCCAGGTGAGGTTCTGAGATCTATGAGATCTCTCTGACGTTTTTCTGTTCACTGGGGAAGAAGCCAACCTTTTCTCACAGAAAAAGTGGCTTTAACATTATAAAACGCTCAGTGGATAAAGCTCTGGGCCTGGAGGAAGGACAGTCTGAGTTCAAATTCAACCTCAGACACTAGCTGGGTGATTCTGACCCACTCACTTACCCTGTTGGCCTCAGTTTCCTCATCTGTAAATGGAGGTCATAACGGCATCTACCTCCCAGGTTGTTGTGAGTTTCAAATGAGATAATGTCTGTAAAGCACTTGGCATATTGTTAAGCTCATGGTAGGCACTTAATGTCTGTCCCTTCCCCAGTTCTCTACTTAAAAGGAAAAACAAGCCATAGGAGAGAGAGCAGCAGTTTCATGAACAATCCTCTTTTTCTGTATTGTTTTGTATTATTTGGTGTTCATTAAATTGATAATGTTAAGGGGTCTTTTCTGGAAACCGACCTGTACAATTCCCAAAGAAATAAAATAAAAATATTTTTTCTCCCCCCATTCCCCAGGACCTTTATACAAGTGCCCAGCCACAATATGGCCATGTCTTCCTATCATCCACTCTATGTTGCATATTTTACCACACATTTTGCAGAGGACTCTAAAAGGGTCAAAATTTTCCTCTCTTCAGGGCTCATCACCTTGTTCTTTTATCCTAAAGATCATCATGCCAGTGTCAAGCTGCCATCACTTTCTCTCATTCTGGAATTCCTGCTTCTGCCTGTTCACATTTTTCAGGGTGAATCACCAGCAAGTTGGTCTCTCCCAGACTCTCACCTTTCTAGTTTTCCTGTACCATTTGTCTTTAATCTTATCTGTGATACATGGTGGAAGGCAAATCAAGCTGGCAAATAAGAATCCATTTTCTGCGGCTATTAAAGGTCAGCAGCTGACTCAATGAGGAAATCACCCACCCGGGAAGAGTCCTACAGGTCACTAACGTCATCGTCTTCCCGGTGAAGTGTCACTCTGACATTCAAATGCATGTGCTTTTGTTTTTGTTCCTGGTTGATTCATAAACTTCTTAATAAACTCAATAATATCTCCAAAGTTGGATGCTCAGCCATATCTGGAATACTGCCTGAATCTTTGACGCCTTAAAGTCCACAATCTAAGCGTTCCTATAGGCTGGGTGACTGCCAACCTTAATCCAAGCCGGTAATAATTAGCTAATAAGCATCTGAGGTCACATTTGAACTCAGGTCTTTGCCTCTAGTTTGCCCCATAAGTAACAGAACCAAAACTAAAATAGGTCTTCAGAGTCTCTGTGTTCTTCCCATTCTATCATACTCTTACCTCATCTGCTGCTCAGGCCTAAAAATAACCAAATGAAACCCGAACTCTATTTGGGGTGGGGAGAGGAAAGGGATCTTTAAAAAGACCTCCCCTCCCCTGACTTGACGGATTGTACCTCTCCTCAACTCTCCATCCCAAGACTTCATTGATGCAAAGAAAAGGATAGAAAAACCCTGCTTCTGTAGAAATTAAGATGAAAGAGGACATGGGAAGTGGGGGTCCTCCCAGCCACAAATATTTTGACAAATTGCTTCCCTGGTGGAAACAGAGATAAGAATTGTCCTGACCTTTGCGAAATGCAGAAAGGTGCCAAAGCCTCTGGCTCTCAGAAGCTGTCTTTACTTTTCAGTCCAGTGATTTTTAAACAGAAAGTAACCCAGAACAGCCCTGGAGTGTGGAGAGCTTGAGAGAGAGGAGAGGATGGCACTATTTCACTTGGATTGTCCAGATGGAATGACAGCTTCCCACTATTTTTCAGTCATTTTCAGTCATGTCTGACTTTGTGACCCCATTTGGGGTTTTCTTGGCAAAGATACTGGAGCGGTTTGCCATTGCCTTCTCCAGTTCATTTTACAGATGAGGAAACTGAGGCAAACAGGACTAAGTGACTTGCCCAGGATCACACAGCGAGTAAGTGTCTGAGGCCAGGTTTGAACTCAGAAAGAGGAGTCTTCCTGATTCCAAGCACAGGGCTCCATCTACTGTGCAGCCTCGCTGCCTCCTCCCACTATTTAGGGCCTGATAATCATCATTGTCATCATAGCAACAATAATTTTAATAGTATTAATAATAGCTACTATTAATATAATACCTGCGGCATTCAAGGCACCACGCTAAGTGCTTTACAATTACTATCTCATTTGAGCCACACCACCACCCCGGGAGGTGGGTGGGTGCTATATTTGTCTCCATTTTACAGTTGAGGAAATTGAGTCAAATAGAAGATGGGGGATTTGGCCAAGATCACACAACTAGGAAGTTTCTGAGGCTGGATTTGAACTCGTGACTTCCTGACTCCAGGCTCAGCTCTGTTCACAGGTACATTCTTGAAATCCTACTACCTGTGACTGCCAGGGACACGGTGATCTCTCAAACGTAGACAAGAGGTTGAGAAAGGGTTCATAAGGTGTTGGCAAAAGTACAGCTGCCTCTGACATAATGGCATAGATTCATCATTGGCAAAGTCTTCCATGTTGTCTGTCCCCAAGACCCCACCCAGGCCAGTCCCAGCACAGATCAGTACACTACGTGTTCCCAGGGCAGCACAATCCAGATCAGAAGCACTCAGGTAGCACTTGCTACCAAGAAATATACCTATGAAATGGATTAAAAATGGGCCATCCTGGCAAGTGCCAGGTCAGAAATTGTGGCTCTTCCTGATTTTATCTGTTGTTATAGGGAGGGAGGCTCATGCAGAACCAGAAAGACTGCCACCTCAATCAGTTCCACAGGCAACAGGATTTCAATTCAACCTGACTGACATCTCTAATGTTTTTGGTGCTTAATAAACTAAATGGAAAATTTACCCATGCCCTTACTGACACCAGATGAATAAGGTGTTATTAGACTAAGAAATGAGGTATATCTCCCCCTAAAAATTGGCACTATTCAATGGAGAGGCAGTTAGCTTGGGAGTTAGGAAGACCTGAGTTGAGGTCTCACCTCTATACATACTGACTGTATGACCCTGGGAATGTCTTCTACACTGCAGAGAAGGTACATTAATAGAGAAAATTTCCTTCCCCTAAGAGTTTCCCGTATCAATTAAATCATAAATCAATCGCTACCCCTTATTCTTTTGCCTTGGATACATTAACATGAGGATTACTTCACTAGGGCATATTAGAGCAAACAAAGTGCATTTTCTCATTCTCTGCAAATTTTGCCCACCCATGCCTGCCACAGGAGATCTACTCAAGGAACTAGAGATTCAGAGCCAGAAGGCACCTTAAAGGCCATCTGATCTCAAAGCCATTTCCCATTTTACATATCAGAAAACTGAGGCTCATAGAAGAAAAATGACTTAGCCAAGTCACCCAGGAATACTTATGCAGTACTCTGAATGTCCAGTTATGTTCCCTTACTCCAACTACCTCATCAGTTACTTTCTTTTCTGGATATACATGACGCCTGTAGAGAATAAGTCATAACTAGCAATATCCTGACCTACTTCCACCTACTGTGGGTCTCTGTTGACTTTGACATCATTTTCAGGGTTTTATTCTTTGGAAATCGTGGTCTTCCATGACTTGCATGCACACAGCAAAACCAAGAGAATGTTATGTTGGAGATAATGGACCTTTTCTTTTCCAAATCAGAGAGCAGCTTTGGATCATTGAAAGACTTGTTAAATTGAACAGAACTGTTGGATGAACAAATTGTGGTATATGAATGCAGCGGAATAATATTCTGCGGTAAGAAATAGTGATTGGAACAATTCCAGAGAATTCTGGGTAGTATGAACTGATGCAGAAGGAAATGAAGAGAACCAGGAGAACTTTCCATATAAAAGCCAACAACACTATAAAGAAAAAGACTTAACTCTGGTTAATGCAATGATCAACCACATCTTCAGAAGACCTGGGACCAAGCATATCACTCACCTCACAGAGGTGGGAAGGACTCAAGATGCAGAAAGAGCCATAAATTTTTGGACACAAATCAACATGTGAATTCATTTTGCTTGACTATCCTCATTTGTTAAAAGGATTTTTTCTTTCCTTCTGTCTTTTTTCTTTCTTTCCTTCTTTCTTTCCTTCCTCTCCTCTCTCTTCTCTCTTCTCTCTTCTCTCTCTCTCTCTCTCTCTCTCTCTCTCTCTCTCTCTCTCTCTCTTCTCTCTCTCTTTCTCTTTGTCTTGCTCTGTCTCTGCCTTCCCCTCTCTTTCTCTTCCTCTGTATGTCTCTCTCTGCCTTTCCACCTCCCTGACTCTCTCTCCCTCTTTCTCTCTGTCTCTCTCTTTCTCTGTCTCTTCCTTTCTCTCTCTCTCTTTCTCAGTCTCTATCTTTGTCTCTCTCTGTCTCTGCCTTCCCGTCTCTTTTTCTTCCTCTGTGTGTGTCTCTCTCTGTCTCCCTGTCTCTCTCTCCCTCTTTCTCTTCTTATCTCTTTTTCTCTGTCTCTGTCTCTGTATCTCAGTCTTTATCTCTGTGTGTCTTTGTCTCTTTCTGTCTCTGTCTCTCTCTGTCTCTCTATCTCTGTCTTGGTCTCTGTCTCTCTCTCTGTGTGTCTCTCTCTGTCTCTGTCTCTCTCTGTCTCTTTCTCTGTGTATGTATGTCTCAATCTATCTCTGTCTCTGTCTCTCTCTCTGAGAAAATATCCCTATCTGTGGACAAGATGATGGTTTATTTAGATGTGATGTGTCTGTTCTTTGATCCCTTTTTCCAGAGCTATGCCTGCTGTATCTTCCCATCTGGGTTCCAGGGTACCCTGAGGGGTTCAGGTTGCTTTTTCTTTACTCTTGCCAACTCTAGCTCCTACTGGCTATACTCCCCATTTTTACTTATTAGGGAGGCCATAAGTAGCACCTCAGCTCCATCTAATACCAGGTAGCTAAGTAGTGCAGTGGATAGAACACCATCCCTGGAGTAAGCAAGACTGAGTTCAGATCTGGCCTCCGATATTTACTAGCTGTGAGACTGAGCCAATCATTTAACCCCATTTGCTTCAATTTTCTCAGCTGTAAAATGAGCTGGAGAAGGAAATGGGAAACCATTCCAGTATCGTTGCCAAGAAAACCTCAAATGGGGTCATAAAGAGTCCGACATGACTGAATGACAATAACTAGTTTTTCTAAAGGGGTATTTACTTCACAGATATTGCAAGAACAAATGTAGAAGCATTTCTCCAGATGAGTATAATCCCTTACACTACTCTGGTCTATAGGGGAAGAAGGGATTAGGCTCAATATTTAGCTCGGTCTAGATGCAGGATAACTGCGGCATGAGTCCTTCCACTAGGCTGGGATCCATGCAATGGGTCTCTCCAAAACATCACTCCTTGCTCCTTGGGGCATTGATGAAAGACTGGCCGCCACACCCCACCTAGATTCCAATTCTCAGATTCTTGTGGCTCACTCTCCTGACCAAGTCAGAGATTTCACTCCTTGCACCTGAAACAGAAAAAAAAGTGAATAAAAAGGCCAAAAGAAGCCTCATTTCTCAGTGCTATATGGCCTTACAGCCCTTCCCTACGCAACAGTCTCTAACCCAGATACAAATAAACTGAAAAGATCTTGGCTCCATGACTCATCAGACACATGACCTTAGGGGAGGCAATGAATTTCTCTGAACCCCAGTTTCATCATTTGTAAAAAGAAAATAATAAGTATCATCATAGCAAAATGCAAAGAGGTTCCAGAGTCAAAGTATCTGGGTTCAAATACCAATCCTGCCATTCATTGTCCATGTGACCTTAAGAAAACCACTATAAACTCTCCTGGCTTCATTTTCTTCATCTGCAAAATAAGGGTCCTTCTAGACAGTGGTAGGTTAGTAAATGTTTAACAGCTGACTGTCTAGGGATGGGGGAGGAAATGCACACAGGACACACTTTAAGCTTAGTCTGCACTATTAATATTTTCTCTGTCACTTTCCTAAGGATAGACCATCACAAAACAATAAATCAAGTCCCAGTTTGTAGGGCTTTCTGATTTCAGAGTTGTGTGTGTGTGTGTTCATCCTTTGTTGACAAAGAAGACCATGACATCAGAGAAATAATGACATGACTTGCACTTGACTTTGTTTTGAGTGAGGGAGGGCTATGCAGGTCACCAGCCTTACTTCTCCTCCAAAGTCATCTGAATCCAGTGACCAGATATTCATCAGGATGACTGGAGATGACCCAGAATGAGGCAATTGGAGTTAGAACTTGCCCAAGGTCACACAGCTAGTGTGTGTCAAGTGTCTGAGGTGAGATTTGAACTCAGATTTACCTGACTCCTGCACTGGTGCTCTATCACTGCACCACCTAGCTGCCCCAATTTCAGAGCTATAAATGCTCACATGAAAATCTAACAATCCTCTCTGTCAGGACATGGAAAGGAAGACCAGGATTAAAAAAAAATCCTCAATCACTGGCAGAAGAAATTCTCATGTTAGCTGAGGAAAAATGTTTCCCCAACAGCTGATCAGTGAGCTTATCCTCTGTGGGGAGTTGTGCTCAGGCTAAATAAACTTTCTTTATGAAAAGCTTGGCATGTACCCCCCAATTCTGTCCACTTATAGAGGATTATAGAGTTTACAGCTAAAAGAAAAATTAGAAATCCTCCGGTCTTCGGGTTCTTAATCTGGGATTCGTTAACTTTTAAAATGTTAAAATACTAAATTTGAATATAATTGGTTTCCTTTGTAATATGGTGTACTTGATTTCATGCATTTAAAAATGTTCAGATATGAAATCCATAAGCTCCTCCAGTCTGACCAAAGGGTCCAAAACACAAAAAGGTTAAGAACCCCACAATCAAGTCAATTGGACAAATATTTATTTAGCCCTTAGTATGTACATACTAAGGTGGTACAGCCACTGTACCAAGGGGTAGAGATAGGAATACAAGGAAAAATAAATACTGTCCCTACCCTCAAGAAACTTGAGTTCTACTGGACAATGATGACACATAACAGGGGACCAAAAAGCAGAGAAGGGAGCAAGAAGGTACCCAGTGTAAGGGGTTGAGCACTCAGGACTTGACCACCATGCTTTAAATACCTTCTCCCTCTGTCCTTTCTTCCATTGATGAGAGCCTTCACTTTGAGGAAGGGTCCAGACTGGCCTTCGTTCTTTCTCTGAACTTTACACCATGCCCTAGGCAGGTACCTTCCTGTTTACACCAGGTACTGACTCTTTTCTAAATATCCCTTGATCATTCCTTTTCCCTAGATGCAAGGATGAATGGGGGCAAAGTTTGGATCTAGAAAAGAAATCTTTTATCTAAGGGCAGAGAACTTTTTTTTGATAATTGTATTTCAGTATTATTGGTTTCCTTTGCAATGCTGCATGTTTTATTTAATACATTTAACAGCAATATTCTGAGAAAGGATCCATAATGTTCACTAGACTGTCCAAAGAGCCTGTGGTTCTGGACTAGAAGAAGATTTTCTTCTATGTCCTTCTCTGTGTTCACAGCCTTTAATGACTGATGTGTCCACAGCCTTTAATGAACAGAGTGCTCCCCTCTGCCCAACTCTGTTGGATAGGCAGTAGTAACGATGAAAGTTTCCATTATACAGATCTTTAAGGTTCGGGTTCCTACGCTCTATTTCATTGGATCCTCACAATAATCCTGCAGGATTGCTATCATTGTTCTCCTTTTACAAATAAGGAAATTGAGAATGAGAGGGTCACACAGCTGGTAAGTGTCTGAGGCAGGATTTGATTTCAGGTCTTCCCAAGTTTAAAATCAACACTCTATCAACTACACCAAGGATGGGAAACCTGTGGCCTCAAGACCACATGTGGCCCTTTAGGTCCTCCAAAGGGATTCAGTCAAAGGGCTATCCTTGAGGACCTAGAGGGTCATATGTTGTCTTGAGGCCTCTGAGTCCCCAATACACCTTCCTTGCTGCCTCACTACAAAGCAGTACAAGCATCATCAGTTCCCTACTGTCATTGCTCCTCAAAAGTCATCTATAAGTCTAATTTCCATCCCTATAACTTTCAAATCAAAATACCCCTCCCTGGCCACCATTGCCCTACATATGTTGTCTGTCCCCCATCAGTATGAAAAGCCCTTGAAGACCAGAAGAATCCTCACTTTCATATTTGCATTCCTAAAGCCTGACATTGCGCTCTGCACATAGTAGGAGCTTAATAAATGCATTTTCTTGCTTTCACTCATCCATCTTTCCTACCCCACTCCCTGTTGTGGTTATATTTATGTAGAGAACTCCAGGTTTGGAAACTGTCCATGGTAAGAAGAAAATGGAAAGCAAGTCAGAGGAAAGTAAGAACAGAACAGTTTTGAAAGTTACATGTTGAATTTAAAGAAAGTTTGTATTATATTTTTTCTACTATAAAGTACAAATATATGATATATTTTATAATATACAGGCATATCTTGTCTTATTGTGCTTCACTTGCTACAGATGCTGCTTTTTTTTTCTTTTCTTTTTTAAATTGAAGGTTTGTGACCACCCTGTTTTGAACAAATCTATCGGCACAACTTTTCCAACAGCATGTGCTCACTTCATGTCACATTTTGGTCATTCTCACAATATTTCAAACTTTTTCATTATTATTTTAGGGTGATCCATGATCAGTGATCTTTGATATTACTATTGTAATTGTTTCAGGGACCCACGAATCACACCCCTATAAGATGGTGCACTTAATTGATAAATCTATGTGTTCTAACTGCTCCACCAATCAACTCTTCCCTCATTTCTCTGTCTCTCCTCAGGCTTCCCTATTCCCCTGAAACACAACAATATTGAAATCAGGACAATGAATAACCCTACAATGACCTCTAAATATTCAAGTGAAAGAGTCAATCGATAAAGTAAACTTCATTGTTGTCTTCATCAAGTCAGGATTGTTTTGCTGGTGGAGCATCTTGTTTTAATGTCCATGGTGCTGACCACTCGGCGAGGTGTTTACTGAAAGTTGGAGTGGCTGTGGCAGTTTCTAAGACAACAATGAAGTTTGCTGCATCAGTTGACTCGCTGAAGCCTCAGACAATGGTTAGCATTTTTTAGCAATAAAGTATTTTTAAATTAAGGTATGTACATTTTTAGACATAATACTATTGCACACTTAATAGACCACAGCATAATGTAAACATAACTTTTATATGCACTGGAAAACCAAAAAATTTGTGTGACTGTATTGTGTGATTCCTATTGCACCATTCTGGAATCAAACCCACAGTATCTCCAAGATGTGCTTGTATATATTATACTATTAAATATTTTGTGAATTAAATTAAAAGAAAAAGCAAGTTGTACATAGTAGATAGTAACAACCTCATGTATAATCCTCTCCTGTCCTACTATGTGTATGGAAATGCTCATTTGATTCAGCATTAAGCTCAGAATAAAAAAAAATTAATTAAAAAACTCCCACCATTCATACAAATGAGCAACTCATATGTAATTTATAGTTTTTAAGTTGTTTTAGGGCATGAAAAGTTATGTGACTTGCCCAGAGTCGCAGAGTCCTTTTGTGTCAATGACAGAACTTGAACCTAGATTTTATTTTTTTTCTTTCTTTGTATCTCCTGGACTTGTCACTGTGCCTGGTATGCAGTAGTTGCTTAATAAATGTTAGTTGATCAGTTGATTCTTCACTGTAAGGTTTGCCTTAGTCTGTTCACTATGCCGGACTGCCTCACTATCCTCATCTTACTAATAAGGAAACTGAGGCTCAAGGAATCAGTGTCTTGCCTTTGATCTCACTGCTGGTAAGAATCAGAATCACACTCAAACCCAGATCTTTTTGACTCAAAGCCCAGTGCTTTGAACACTATATTAAGCTGCCAAGAATACTGATTTAATAGGGTAGATAGAGTATCTACTGTCATCCTCACTGAACAGGCAAGAATACTGAGGTGTCCCGAGGTATGCAAGTCAATGACAAACTAGGACAGAAGCCAATTTCCTGGAACTTCAAGTTCTCCATTCTTTCTACTAGAATACAAGTGAAATCCCAGCCATCCTCTAGAGACTTTCCAATGCCCAGAAGACTGTCTGACAACATAGGCAGTTGCCTTGGTTAATGTGATCACACAAAGACCACAGCTGGAATCCCCAGAAGTTTTACAGCCTTGTAAAAAGCCATGTTTATGCAGGTTTGTATTTCCTAAGCACCTTGTGTGAAGTGAGTGATTGTAAGGTTTAAGCACTGTTTATTTCTTTCTTTTTTTCCATTTTGCTTTAAAGAGGCAACATGGTATAGTGAATAGGGGTTAGTTTTTGGAGTCAGGATATCTTGGGTTCAAGACCTCTGACATCTGATAGCTTCAAACATGGTTATCTCACTTAAACTCTCAGTGCCCCCAAACAACTAGTTGAAAGAGGGCTATACTTGGAGATGGAAAAACCTGGGTCCAAATCTTGCTTTAGATACTGTGGGTCTCTGAAAAAGTCACTTAATCCTCTCAACCTCAGTTTTCTCTTCTGTAAAATGGGGTGACTAATAGCACCTACCTTACAGGGTTGTTGGAAAGATCAAAATGAGATTATTCATGTAAGACATTTTGAAAACCTTAAAATGCTACATAAATTTCAACTATTATAGTGATGATAATCTACAATGGTAAAGGGAGTCTCCACTTTGGGAGCCCTTCTGGACTCCTGTGAATTTACAAATATGAATTCTGCCTCCTTCTCCCCTCCAAAAAAAATAGATAGACAGAAAGCCTTAGACAGTATTTATATTACCCTCTATACATCTAAATATTACTTTAACTCAAGACATGATGATCCAATCTTGGACAGGAACATAAAAGTATAATGAATCATATAAAACAAGAAAACAGAAGGGGAGTGTCAGGAACATAGAGAAAGAGACAGAGAGAGATTCAGAAACAGAAAAAAGAGAGACAGAGATCTGTTCTATGTCCTTAATTTTTTATTATTAAATTCACAGAACATTAAATATTAAGACTTCATAAACTTTGTTCTGCGCAATGATAAATTAATAATGCCCACAAAGACATGCTCTTTTACTATGGAGAAGCCAGGAAACAGAGCACTCAAGGAGTCCTTGATGACATTCGAAGCTAATAGAGCAGAACACTTAATCTTCTATCATAAACCATCAGCAGCTTTATCTCATACTGCTCGAAATGGACAAAGGCTTCCCCAAACATACGCATGTAATTACTGAGCACTAGGATAGATATTACTGAAGATAGGGCAGGTATTTCTGTACTATGAAGCACGTCATGCTCCAACGCATGCCCTGGGATAAATCTCGAACTTCTCTGTCAGCTGGCTGCCAGTTCAGAGTAGCATCCAGTCAATAAACAAGCAGTTAAGGAGCCCCTGCTCTCTGCCAGGTGCTAAGCTCTGTATTTAGGATATAATGGCAAGAATATGGAACACTCTCTTCCCTCAATGAGTTATTGCCTTGTTCTAGAGAGAAACAACGTCCATGAATCAACAGGCAGTCGTTAAAGTGCCTACTATGTGTCAGATGCTGTACTTTATGAGATACAAAGACAAAAAGGAAGAATGCCTGCTCTCAAGAAGCTTATATTCTATAAAAGCAACAAGCAGATACAAAATATTTAGAAAGTAAATAGAAAGTAAAAGGGGGTAAACAGTAGCAGCTGGGGTGGGGGTGGGAGTAAATCAGATCTCAAGGAGGAGGGCAGGTTTGGGGCTCCGTCTTAAAAGACAGAAGAGTTGCTAGGCACTGGGCCCTGAGTAGGAAAGAGCTGAGTCCAAATCCTGCCTCTGACATTTACCAGCTGTGTGAGCCTGGTCAAGTCACTTGACTTCTGTCTGCCTCCGCTTCCTCATCTATAAAATGGGGAGAATGACCTCTCAGAGTTGTTATGAGGATGAAATGAGATACTATTTGTGAATGACTTAGCGTAGTGCCTGGTTCACAACAGCCACATCATCATCATCATCATCAACAACAACTAACGTTTATATAACATCTGCTACATTAGCTCTATTATTATTATTCAAAGAAGCTAGAGGTTCTAAGGTATGGAAAGGAGGAAAGCAGAGCATTCCAGGCATGTACTTAGATAAGCAAATCCAAACTAATTATTTCCAGAGGCAAGTACTAATAACTAGGGGCAGGAAGAAAAGCATTGTATAGGAGATGGCCCCTATGTTGATCCTTAAAAGATTCTAGCAATTCTGAGTCAGAGTTTCCTAACCTTGTCAATATCATGGACCACCTTGGCAGTCTGGAAAACCTATGGTCCCCTTCTCAGAATGATATTTTTATATGTATAAAATAAAATACGTAAAAATGGTAAAGGAAACCCATTATTGAAACCTTGTCATCACAATATGAAAAAAAAAACCCAAGTTCATAGTCCCCAGCTTAAGAACACCCTACGGGGTGGAAGTGAGGACACGCTTTCCTGTCATGTGAGACAATAGCCTATGCAGAAGTTTAGACAGTAGGTACAACGTCACGTACTAGGAACAAGAAGTAGGTCAGCTTGGTCGCTCTGCGGCAAGAAATAATATGAAAAGAAGTCTGGAAAGAGAGGCCAGATTGTGAAAGACTGGGGGAGGGGAGAGGGACGTGGTCAAAGATCAGCTCAGATGGAACGAGGCCAAAAAATGATGCCCTCATTCCACAGGACCAGTGGCTTCTGTATTCTGGGAGGTCAAAGAGCTGTAACCACTCAACCACTAGAGAGTCTATTCTATTTGTGAGATCCAGCTCAGCGTCACTATGGAAAGTCTCCTGTATGTGGTACTCAAGTTCACCTCAGAATAGTCCAGCCCTTCAGAGCGAAAGGCTAGTCTCTTGCCCTCTTGGGTCATCAGAGACCATTTTTAAAAGTTAAAAATGAACCAAAGTGAAGGAGTTATTGTGAGGAAATAACTCCCTGGACCCTCAGCAGAGCTGGCTATTGGAGGGAGGGATGGGAGTGAGGGGAAAGAGCCTTTGTGTCCCTGCAGCTGACCAGCCCAGGTCTATTTTTCAGTTTCTCTTCTAGACAAATTGTTCTTCCCAGCAGTTCCCAAGGTTATTTCCTCCAGAGGGTTTTCTGGAGGACTAATGATTCTGGGTACAGTGTGTGGCATTCATTTGGAGATGGAGAAAAAGTCTCCAGGCTCGTTAGAGTTCCCAACATGAGAGCAAGGGGATGAGGCGGTGGGTCTCCTGGCACCCAGCTTGCCCAGTGTGGCAAGCTGCAGATGTGGGAGGCTGAATATGTGAGCAAGGTTTAAGGGGAGAAGTTTGTCAGAAACCACTAAAGGCAAGCAGTAGTGGATTTAGACAGGAGAAGGTCGTGCTTCCAATCCTATCTCTCCTGTCTATGGGCAAATCCTTTCACCTGTCTCCAGCTCCTCATTTGGAAAATGAGAAGGCTACAAAGACTCTGGAGTGCTTGTCCTTTTCTTGGCACCATGGACCTCTTGAGCAGTCAGTCTGCTGAATCCTATGACCGTCTTCTGAGAATAACATTTCTAAAGGCATAAAATAAAATTCATAGAATTTTAAAGGAAACCAATTTTACTGAAATAGTCATAAATTATTTTTTTTTTAAAAAAGAGGTCCATCAATCACAAGATAAAAAAACCCCTTGGACTAAAATTTTGGTATCTAAAGGCTCTTTTAACTCTATGATTACATTTACCTAACATGCCACATCTCAGTTCTGTGCTTGTCCCCATCATTAGTAACCATCTTCGGCCATTCACTGTCTTTTACTTTCAATAAAGAAGAAAGGAATTGAATACAAACGTCCAAATATTAGCTCAGATTTTTTTTCCTCCCTTGAAGCATAAAGGTCCCTGAGACAATAAACATTTCAGCTCCATTCCTGTTCATCCATCATTTAGGATGAAACCCATATGGAAATTTAGTTCTATGCCACAAGCATTTACATATCAGATACTGCGTAAGGACTGAGAATAAAAAAAAGGACAAAAAACAAAAATTAAGCAGAAAAATAAATACAATAAGATTGGAGATGGGGAAAAGTCCTAACAACTAAGACAATCAGGAAAGATTTCTTATAAGCTGTTGTTGAGTCATTTCAGTCATGACCCCATTTGGGGTTTTCTTGGTAAAGCTATTGGAGTGGTTTGCCATTTCCTTCTTCAACTCCTTTTATAAATGAGGAACCTGAGGCAAATAGGGTTAACTACTTACCCAGGATCACACAACTAGTAAATGTCTGAGGTCATATTAGAATTCAAGTCCTCCTGACTCCAGGGCTGCCATTCTATCCTACTGTGCCACCTAACTTCTCTCTTGTAAGAAGGGGTGGCTCTTAATTTAAGCCTTGAAGGAAGTTAAGGATTTTAAAGAGAAAAAAATTTATATGTGCATGTGTGTGTATATATATGTGTGTGTACATACATATATACAGACATGCATACATATATGCGTGTCTGTATATATACATATATATGTATACACACACATTACTTTTTGAACTCCACCATGCTACACCATACTAGACTAAGAAAAAGAGTGGAGGGGAGGCAGTATGGGACATCGAAAAGAGCTCTGATCATGCAATCACTGGTCCTGAGTGTCTACTTATTACCTTCGTGACCTTGAACAAATTACTTCCCTTTTCTGGGTCACGAAGTCCCTCATCTGTAAAATGGAGGTGGGGTGGTAGACTAGATCTGAGAGTCTTAACTTGTTTAGTGTCTTAGAATCTATTGACAGTCTAGTGAAGTCTTCTTGGGATAGTATTTTTAAATGCATAAAATAAAATACATAGAACTACAAAGGAAACCACTTAGATTAAAATCCACTGGTCCCTAGATAAAGAAGTCTCTATGAATGACTTATAGACCATAGAAATAGAAAAGAAAATGAGGATTCTCTTCCTAGAAATTCCAAGGAGGGACACTCAAGCAAAAGCAATGAGGAAGAGAATAATATAATTGTGGAGCAATTAACAAGCAATTTTGACTCAAACAGAAGAAGATGAGATAAGACTGGCACTGATCCAGAGCATGAAGGACTTGAAATGCCAGGCTAAGAAGTCGAGTCTGGGGCAGCTAGCTGGTGAGTACTGGGCTCGGAGTGAAGAAGCCCTGAGTTCATTCATCTCAGACACTTACTATTGTGTGACCCTAGACAACTCATTTCACCCCTCTTGGCCTCATGTGATAATGATGGTGATCTTGCATTTAGCCCGACCATCTCAACCAGATGGATTCATAAACTCAGCAGAATTTTCAACTGAGCTATACAAACTCCAGGTCAAAATCTGCCCTTGGGATTGTGCTTCCAGAACTCCTGAGGTCAAGGTGTGGAAGAAGGTCTCAGACAATGTGACACCTTCAGTCAGAGGCTGTTCTGGGGCCGACAAGTTTGAATGAATTAGAAATGAGGGGTGATTACTGCTCCTATCCCTTAAAAGCTACATGGGAGCAGAGGATGGTCTGAGGTAGTAGAGAGCAGTGCCCAGGTCAAGAAAAGGCTGATACAGCCCTTTGTTGAGTTGGGCATCCTGGAGACAGTGTGGTGCAGTGGGCAGAACGCTGACTCTGGAGTCAAAGTGACTAGGTTTAAATCCTATGTCAGAACTGGGTTAGTCCCTTTTGCTCCCTGAACCTCAGTTTCCTCACTTGTAAAGTGAGGGAGCTGGATAAAATGGTCCCTGAGGCCATGTCTAAACTTCATTTAAATATGCAATCTTAGAGTGTGTGGAGGGAACGTCCAATGAGGGAGGAGGGAGGGAGGTGAGAATATCATCTGCTCAGCCCAGACCAACTAGAAAGAAAATCTCTCCCTTCACATCCCACATCCCATGCTTAGTCGATGAGCTAGAACTCTAGCAAACTTATCCCATCCCCTCATTTGACAAAGAAAGAAACAGATTCAGAACCCAAAGTCACTCAGCTGACTGGGGGTTAAGTCAGAATTGGAACTTTGATCTCCCTACTCCCAAGCTATTCCATCAATTAACAAGCAACTTTGACTCAGAGAGTGCTAGGAAATAAAACTGGCTAGGATCCAGATTGTGAAGGGCTTATGATGCCCGGCTAAGAAGTCTATTTTCAGACAGAAAGAACTCTACATTTCTGTGTTCCATTTTGGACAAATCACTTGGTTTCCCTGGGCTTCAGTATTGTCTTCTGTAAAATGGGAGGATTGAATTAACCAAAAGTCCCTTCTTGCCCTAAACCTTTGATCCTATATTTATCGAACAGAAATCACAGAGGTATTATGCGATCTTCTGTAGGCTAAGAGGTAAAACAGAAGTACAGGCTGAACCTCACACGGCCACGTACTTCCTAGTGTGCTAATGTATTCCTTTTCCTGTGCACTTGCTAAGGAACTGGTCCGTCCGGTTCATCAGCTGTTTCATCTGGCCTTTCAAGTGCTTGCCTCAGTCTATCATGGGTACCTCTCAATTAAGAGCAGTCCTCTGTTTTACACCTACATCTACCAAGTGCTTGGAGAGTTAGAATCATCATGACACCCTCTGAGAAGAACCCACTCTCTCACCCTATTTTATTTTTTGCAGCAATTATTAAGAAATTCTTTATTCAGCGTAAACTCTGATCTACCTTGAAATTGCTAGTTCAGATGCCACCACCTCCTCCAAGCTCCAGCTCAGTCGTGCCCTCTCCAGGTCACCCTCACTCCACTCACTCTCTGCTTTTCTTGTGCATCTGACCATAGAATAATAGATTTAGAACTAGACAGGATCTTGGATGACCTGTAGTTCATTCTTTCCTTTTATAGATAAGGAAACTTAGACACAAGAGTAAAATGACTCGCTTAAGGTACCACAGGTAAGTCAGTGGTGGAGCTAAGACTTGAACCCACTTCATTCCTGATTAATAAAGGGGTTGGGGCATGTCCTCCATCACTTCTAAGATTCCCTCAAGTTCTAAAGTTATAGTTCTAGGATCCTGTGAATAGACAGATCAAGTCTTACTCATATATAAAGTCCATAACGCCTCAACCCCCAGAAAAAAATCCAGCCCCATTCCCTAACTGAGGAATGACCAGGTCATTCCTTCATCTCTTTCACCCAAGATTTTGATCCCTAGTCATGAAACAGATTCTCCTGGGAACTGTTCAACTTTTAGTCTGTTAAAAGTTCTGTGTTCTTACCACATCATTGAAGGGGACCTTATAAATGATGTAATTTAACCCTTCAATTTTTAGGGAAGAAAAGGGAGTCCTAGGGATTTGAGATCACCTAGGCAAAAAGGACTGGAACTCACATCCTCTGACTCCAAGTTTTGAACTTTTGGCGTTTTATCATTCTCCCTACCCACACAATTATCTCCATTTGTGGAGAACTAAGAATGAGAGAGGCTAAGTGACATCCATTTTTACATAACTAGTAAATGTTAAAGACGGGATTTGAACCTGGGGCTTCTCCATCCAAGCTTTCCACTCGTTCCACTACTCCCCAGACAGTTGACCTAGACAGGCATAGATGTCAGTTGCGAGTGAAACCCTCCAGGACAAGCCCCCCAGCTCTTGGGTCAATATGGGTGGTTGCCTTCTTGGAGTCATGTCTCCTGAGTTTCATTCTCCGCCATCCCTTGATTCCTCTTCCCCCTCCTCCCCCCAATGCCCTCCCACCCCAACCTTGCCCTCCCAGCCAGATCCCCTGCAGCGGGAGGGGAACATCAGCTCTGCTGGTTTTGCTCTGGGATTTAGATGCTCATTCTTTTCCCAGGATCCCCCAGGTTGCTCAGACAGAGCCGCTGCCAATCAGCCCTGAGAGTCCCTGGATCTTGGCCTAGCCCCAAGTTTCTCTCGAGCTCTCTGGAGCCCTGGTTGGCAATTAAGCAGCTGAAGTCACTCAGCACAGAGTCTGAGACTGAGCCTGGGGCCCGGGGACTTGGTAGTGATCTCCTCTCTCCCTCCATGCCCCCATTAAAGACTTTCCAATGATTATTTTTAATTTTTCTGCTAGCAAAAATTAAATTAAATTAGCTCTCTTTAAACAGATGTCCAGTAAGGTTTGCTATGAATACCAGCATCTTCCATGCAACTACTCTCAAGGTGATGCTTTTTTTTTTTCAAAGTCCCAGCCTAAAGAAAAGTAATCTGCAAATGCTGGGAAACAGGAAAGGGATGGGCAAGGCAGTGTGACATGGTGAACAGAGTACAGGGGGTGGAGCACTGGACTTGGAGTTAAGAAGGCGCGGGTTCAAGTCCCACCTATGACAATATGTGATGATGAGCAAATCATTTAGCCTCCATCAGCTTCCCAATCTGTAAAATGGAAATGTTAATATCTGTAATATCTACTGCACAAGGTTGTTCTGAGGCTCAGATGAGGTAATGGATATAAGATAGTTTGCAAATCTTAAAGCTTTACATAAATGCTGTTATGACTATTCTTGGTGCCTGTGTGTCCTTGGGTGAATCACTTAACCTTTGGTTTGTAGGATTTAAAGTTGAAAGGTGCCTCAAAGATCCTCTAGCCTAACCTCCATGTTTTACAGATGAAGAAACTGGTCACACAGGGACAAGTGGAAGAATCAGCACTTGGGCCTAGGTCTTCCTGATTTGAAAAATGCAGAGGCTGGATTAGATCCATGTTCTGTCAACTTTATTGATCATGCACCCCGATTAGTAAAAATGTTTTCTGCATGCACTTCCAATGTATGTGTAATTATTCACTTATAAACAATATATAGGTCCTGCTGTGTAACTCACGCTGGTCAACCTAAAGCAAAAAGAAAAGGGAAAGGCTTTTACTCACTCGCTGCCCCTAAGGTCACCCCCACAGGACACCAGTCTCAGCTATGAGGTATTTGAGAAACAGGAAGTAGCATATGTGTCCTTTAGAGGGAGGAAGACCTTCCCAATAGCATCTGCTTAGCTACTCTGTAGATGCCCAGCATGGATTAGACTGTCCCAGCCCTGAGGAGTTACCAGATTTAGGTTATAAATGACTTTTTGCTAAGCTTTTTGTCCCCAGTAAAGATGCAAATTATTCTGGGAAAGATTCACCTTAAGCTTGTCTAAGGATGGATCAGATGGATAGATGGATGGATCAATCAATTAATAGATGGATAGATAGCTAGATAGCAGGAAAGAAAGATAGATGATAGAAATAAAGAAAAATAGATGGATAGATAAAAAGAAGGAAGAAAATGGATAGATAGAAGAAAAGAAAGAAATAGAAAGAAAACTAGATGAATAGGTAGAAGGAAAGAAAGGAAGAAAATGGATAGGTAGATAGGAGGAAAGAAAGGAAGATGGATTGATAGAAAAGTAGAAAGAAAAAGGAAGAAGATAGATGGATAGATAGATAAATAGAAAAATAGATGGATGGCAGGAAGGAAAGGTTAGATAACTGTAAGACAACTAAGAGTGAGAAGTCTGGCAAGTGAATTGAGTTGTGAGGAAAAGCTTGACTGGAAGCCTTTAGACAATTGTGGCCCCCAAGAGAAAGTTAGCGATCAGGAAAGCAGGCCCTCAGGACAGAGGTTTCTCCAGAATATAATGGCAGCTGGTAAAGAAGAAAACTCTGGAAGGTGAAGACAGTAGAAGATTCAGATGGAGGAAGGCAGTCTGCAGTAAGGATTTGAGGACGCCGGATGCATGCCCATAAGGGCTTTGGAAAAGGTGGACAACAGGCCAGAACACACCAGCCCTCGTGCAGGGCTGTCTTAAATGGTTTGATCATAAACTCGTAGAAATGTGGAAGCTAGAAAATTGAAGCTTTGAGAGATAAAGGAGCTTGTTCCAGGTCACCCACAAGCCTGAGTCCCAGTTCTGCAGGGTGCCAGCTAGCTGCGTGACTGGACGACCTCTGGGAGCCTCAGTTTTTTCATCTGTAAAATAGCATTGCCTCACATGCAGGGATGCATGAGAAAAGTGCTGGGTAAACTTTGAAACAGCCTGTGGTGGTGAATTTTGAGCACTGTTCTTGTTAATAAGACAAAAACTGACTTTCATATACTCCCTGGAAATTCGTCTTTTTAAGCAATATTCTCATTATAAATAATAGCAAGTAATTTTAAAAATCAATAAAATAAAAGGAAATGTGACATTTCCTTCCTGCAGGAAAATAAAAGGAAAAAGGAAATTAGATAAAAACATCCTTTGTACAGTACGAGTGTGGAAACCATCTCTTACCTAAACCTATTCAGTTCTATGAACAATCTTTAATAAATGTTTGTTGAATATGAGTGATTTCTTAAAGCATAGCCCCAAACTATTTTAATTTGTCTTAATTGTGTATATTAACATAAAATAATTATAGCATCTTGCTGCGTCCCCTTCTAGTCTCTGTTTCTTCTATTCCTATGACTATTTTAGAGATCCTTTTCTTCAGAAGAGGGTATTAAGAATTGAAACAAGAAAACTCTTAGCACGGTTCCAGAGTTACTGCCTCTAGGATAAAATACAAACAGCTCTTCTTCATCATTTAAAGCTCCCCACAGCCTGACTTCACTCTTCTTTCAGGACTGGTACCTCGTTATTTCCCCTAACAAATTCTATGTGCCAACCAAACTGGCTGACTTGGCATCCCCTTTCATCTCTTCTCTCCACACTTTTGCCCAGTCTGTGTCCTACGCCTGTCAATATCTATCTCCTCACCTGTGACTTTTAGAAATTCCTAATTCCTTCAAGCCTACACTACAAGTGGACTTTCTTGGTTACCTCATTGCCTTATTCCAGATTATCCCCTCCTCCCCTACCCAATACACCTCCACCAAATTTATTTTTAAATCTTTTTAATTTTTAAATTTTTAAAATTTTTCATTTCCTTATCTCTGAACATATTGTTTCCCACAGAAAACAACCTCCTTGAGGGTAAGGTCTGCGTATTTTCATCTTAGTATCTCAACCATCTAGCACAGTGCCTGGCACATAGTAGGTCATTTAATATACATTGACTGAATTGATTGAATTGTTGAGCTAAGGCAATGGAATCCGGGAGGTCAGGTATTAGTAAAAACAAAAAGGAGAAAAGTATAAACATAGTGCTTGTAAAGTGCTTACAGGCATCTCATTTTACCTTCACAACAACCCTCGGAGGGAGGTGTTGTTATACGTTATTTTTACAGGTGAGAAAACTGAGGCAGGTAGAAGTTGAAAGGTTAAGTGTCAGCATTGAAAACCCTTAGAATCTGGACATTTCCCACAGTTGGGCTGAATGTCTCCGTGTCCAAAGCTGTCATTTTAATATATATATGTATGTATGTATGTATTGACTTTTGAGTAGGACTGAAATTCACTGTGAGGTCCGAGGGTTTCCTTTTGGATGACCCCAAGCTTCATCTCCTCTCTCAGTTTCCCTCCAAGGAGATCACTGATCTCTTCATCCTCTATCTGGAGAAGCTAGCAGGAAAGAAAATGTGATTTCAGCAGGAGTCAGAAATTGGATTTAATATCCAATATAAAGCATGGGCAAAGGGTGGACTGTTTGCCAAGGGTCACCTTCCTCCTGGCTTCAGACTTTGACCAGAGTACTTTACAAAAAGTAACAAAAATGATCATACTGTAATAAAACTAAGCACTTGTCTCTAGTTTTATTGAGTCCTTTTGTTTATAATTTGACAGTCATTTCCTAGTGAACTCTCCCTTTCAACAAAGAAAAAATAGATAAGCAAGAATGATAAAATAACCATGTCTAATGGTATTTGCAGCATTCTGTACCTCTCCACCAAGAAGTGGAATGTTTGTGTCACCACCTGGTCTCTGGGACTGAGACTAGTCATTTGAATTCATCCTAATGCTAACTCTAAATTCATTTGCCTTTTAAAATTGTCTGTAAGTCAGCTAACATTTATGTAGCCTGCTGTATCCCAGGCACCATGCTAAGTGCTGAGAATACATAGAAAGGCAGAAAACAATCCCTGCTCTCAAGGAGATCACAGTCTAATGGGAGAGACAACAGGCAAAAAACTGTGTATAAGCAAGAGATATAGAGGACAGATTGGGGCTAGATGGAGGGAGAAAACACTAAGATTAAGGAGTATTAGGAAAGACTTTCTCACAGAAAGTGGAATTTTAGCTGAGACTTGAAGGAAGCCAGAGGGCAGAGAAGAATGTTCCATGAATGGGGACAGCCAGAGAAAACAGCCAGACAGCTGGGAGTTGGACGTAAGATGTTGTGTTTAGAGACCAGCACTGGAGAGCAAAGTAAGTAAGGAATATGTAAGAAGTCTGGAAGGGCAGGAATGGGCTAGGTTATGAAGGCCTTTAAAAGGTAGGGGCTAGGCAGTACAGCGTATGGAACAATGGACTTTTAAATAAGAGGATTGCTCTTCGTGAGTTCAAATCTGGCCTTCGACACTTACTATGAGACCCTTAAATAAATGATTTAATCCTGTTTGCCTCAGTTTCATCATCTGTAAAAAGGAACTGGAAAAGAAAATGGCAAACCATTCCAGTATCTTTGCCAAAGAAAATCCCAAATGAGGTCATAGTCAGACGCAACTGAAAAATAACTCAACAGCCCCTACTGCAGGCAGTCTCCCACCTTCTCTCACCTCCTCCATTGTAGTCATGGAACAGGTAAAGTCAAATGGCTCAAAATGAGCCAAAAAAATCACCTGGGTGTCCATAAGCCTCTACTTGAGCTGGTCTTTAATTGTATTTTAATTGTATAATTCTGGAGTGCAGCCTCACCCACAGCCACCCTCACCAACTTTGCTGGGAAGCCTTGGAAAAAAGAGTGGAGAGGAGAGGAAAGAAAAATGTAGGGAAGGAATGGAAGAATGAAAGACATGGAGAAAGGGAAAGATGAAGGGGAGGAAGGGAAAGGAGGAAGAGAAGAAAAGAGAAAAGGAATGAAGAAGGGAAGGGGAAAGAGAGTGCTAACAATTCTATAGCACTTACTATGTGGTAAGCGCTTTACAAGTGTCATTGCATTGGATCCTCAAAGCAACCCTGGGAGGGAGGTGCTATTACTATCCTTATTTTACAGCTGGGGAAACTGAGACAAATAGCAGGAGCACACAGCCAGTAAGTAACTGAAGCTGGATCTGAACTCAGATCTTCCTGATTCCAGCCCAATGCTCTAGCCTCTGCCTCATCAGCTGCTTCCTGTCTGCGCTGCTGGATGGCATCTGAGGTCTCTTCTAGCTCGGCATCTCTGATCCTCTGTGTGGGGCATCATGCTAGGCTCTGTAGGTATAAAGATACCTACAGATGTAGGTATAAAGATACCTACAGATGTAGGTATAAAGATACCTACAGATGGAAAACAGCCCCCATCTTCCAGGACCTTACACTTTAGCGTTGTCTGAGATTCCTTTGGCCAGTCCTCCCTGAGTACCAGCCCTCTGCTAGCACTGGGAATCCGAAGACAGACCCAGCCCACCTCCTCCCCTGGTATTTATTTTGGGAGCATACTTGTTTATGTATGCGTTGTCTCCACTAGGAAAATGTAAAGTTGAGGGCAAATATTGACTCCCTTTGTTTCCCCAGCATTACCACAGGGTCTGGCACATAGTAGGTGCTCTGTGATTGATTACTTAGGCTCACAACTCACAAGACTGTTGTTCAAAACTGTCCCAGTTTTGGGGGAAAGGGTGGAATATTCTCTTGAAAGGATATCCTCCTTTTTAATGTAAGAGATTTCTTAAAAATCTGGTTGTCCTTTGGGCAAGGAAAATGACTTCATGGAGACTCCAGGGGTATCTCTAACCTTAGAGCCCTTCCCACCCCCAAACAATCAGCCTGAAGTTTTTGTGAAAGAGGCTATTTATTTTCCAATCAAGGGGCATTGAGTTGGGACTTTTGGGGTAAACTGGTAACTCTGGGCAGCTTTGAAACATCACAAGTGGAGTTTTTTGTCTGGAGAAGATTTACTGCTGGGGGCTTTCATGAGACTGCTTTATTAGCCTTCTTTTACATATGTATAAGCTGTGGAACCAGAGCAGGGTGGTGGGTAAAAAGAGGAGGGGAGAGACACAACCTGTTGATGATACATAAAGTCAATTTCCCCCTGTGGCTTTTGCCTAAAACCAGCAACCCTCTCAGGAGCTCCTCAAAGAGATGAAAATAGACTTGAGTGGGTGGAAGATTGGAAAGGTCCTCAGACTTCCTCTCCCCACCCACCCATCCCTACCCCACTCCAGCCCAACCCAACTCACCTACCTCTCTGAAGGCCATCTCCCCTCCCTTCCTTCTGCCCCAGGAATGAAGGCCTCCCTGTGCTGAGGGCTTTCACAGCAAATTGATAGTACATACACATGCAGAGATCTTGAGCATTTTCACCATTCTTTGCTGCAGTTTGCCTGTGTGGCCCGGACACATTTTTACTAAAATCAGCCTTATTGCACAGACCAGTTGGACAAGAAGGCTTTAAATGTTACCATTCTGGCTGGTCCTCAAGTGGTACTGAGCACAGATGTTGAGAGGGGCTGTCATGTCCCTGTAAGAATGGAGGCATTGTGTGGCTGGTCTCACAAAAGCCCAGGATGGCCTGACTCCGCTGCCAGCCAGCGGATCATCCTATCTCCACATGTTGATTTATTAGGCCAGGGATGAATGAAAACGTAATTAATATTACTGGAGCATTAGAGTCTATTTAATTTAAATGCCACTGAATATTTCACTTTCAGCTGGGGGTGACAATGTGCTCGGAATTGTTGGTGAAAGCCTCAGCCATCTGTTACCCCGGACGAAGAAGGGAAGACAAGAGAGAGAGTGAACATGGAGCTTTGTGGAGGGTCCAAAGGGCCGGGATCATCATTCAACCTGAGGACGGCCAAGGCACATTCCTCGGCATGAGCCCCTCAGCCCAGGGCAAAAATGAGGGATCTGGAAACCCTACCGGAACCCCAGTGCCTAGAAAATGGACCATGAAACCAATGAAGGCATGGCCAATACAGAAGGGGGATTTCTGGGAAGACATCCAAATGGGGTTCCTATTGTGTGGTTTGCTTTTACTCTCCAGTGAATAAGAGCTGGGTTGTTGGGAAGCAGTGATGCCAACAGAGTGGACAGGAGAACTTGCCCCTCCATAGCCCACCTCCAGCAAGCTCCAGGTATTCAGTTCATTCGAGACTGGCACCAGGCCCCACCAATCCAAATGGAAGAGATGGAAAGGCTCTAGGTGGGTGTTCTTGGGGGAAGGGGGAGAACTATAGATGCCAACATCACCCTTGATTGGGCAGAGTCGGAGAGCCCTGGCTGGCCGATGGCTTTGGAGGCCAGAAATGCTCCTTTTCAGCCAACCCTAGAGGCACAGCTCCAGGGTTTCTGGCTTTCCAAGGCTAGGAAAAGCAGGGAGGGGAGGCAAGGGTGAGTGGAGGGGGGGAGGACTAGGGGAGGCTCTGTCCTCAGTGGGATGATAATTAGCCCAGTGGGTTCTCTCATAATTGGGATCATTTGTTCTCCCAGTTTCACTCCTACCAACTGATTCCATGCCAGGGGGAAGCTGTGTGACTCACACCTTGCCATGCCAATTAGCTGATAAACATCAAACGTAAACAAAGATGGCCTAATTAAAACTAGTCACCAGAACCTCTGTGCGCATCTTGTCAAAACGGCAATCGGGGTTTGCATCCAGACTTCTCTACTTAGTCACAGAAGTTGAATGAGCGGCTCCACATGGGGGCTGGAAGATACCCCAGAGACAGCCAAGCAGGTAATAGGGAAAATAGGGCAGAGAGACAGAGGAAGAGATTAGAAACCTCCCACCGGCCCCAAACTGGGCCCTTGGGCTAGTCCCCATCTCAAATTCTGAGCCACCAAGCTTCTCTTGTAGGGATGGAGCTAATGCCCAATGCTGCTGTTTCTTTCACGTGTATTGGAAAACATACCTGTTATGGATTTGGAAGTTTCTGTGTGTGATCGTTGTGGGTAGTCATCATGGCACTTTAGGTCTGCAGATTGCCTTCCTTCCGAAAGGCTGCTGACGGGATCATCTTAAAGTACTGGTCTCAACGTAGGACTTCCTCACTCAGTAACCTTCAGTGCCTTCCTATTACCCCAGATTTAAAAAAAAAAACAGACTCTTCACTCTGGTATTTAAGGCCCTTCACAATCTGGCTGCACCCTATTTTCAAGACGTTTCACTTTATTCATGCAGTCAATCACAGACCATATTCATTCCTCTCCAGACTGCACTCTTGACTCTAGACTATTTGCTGTGTCGGAGAAACTTCTGTTTTCCTGAATTTCTCATCTCTAAAAGTGCCCTCCACCCCATGACCTCAACTTCTAATTGGCTGGTTTCTCCTTGAATCAGTCTCGAATCTTGTAAGGAGGAGGATGCTCAGGCCAGCCATGTCATCATTGTTCTCCAGATTGTCCCTTAGTGGGTGCTCTACTCTCATTCCCTTCCCCCACTCCACTTTTCAGCTTCTTTTTATGTGTTCCTCCTTGAGGGCAGGAGCTGTCTCTCTGTATATGTTTGTATTCCCAGAACTGTATGCAATAAGGGCTTAATGAATACTTTGTGGTTTGACTGGACACATATCACACTTTGTCTCCTCTACATTTTTGCACAAGCAACTTCCCATGCCTGGAATATGGGGTCCTTCTGGTTCCTAGTGCTCTGCTCCCCTCATCCCCCATCATCACTCATCCCTCTCCCACCATCCTCCTGCCACTGCCTTGGCCTCCCAGTCATCCATCTCCATGCCATGCTCTCATGTACATATTGCTCAACTCCCCCAACTCTCCTAACTCTCCTTTGTGCACTGTCTTACCCTAACAGAAGGTAAGCTCCTTGAGAAGAGAGACCAGCTTTCTCACTTGTATTGGATTGTGCCCCCAACACTTAGCACAGTCTCTGTTACATAGTAAAATTGTCTTCCCATCCCTACCCCCCAAAAATATAAACTCTTTGAGGACAAGGACATTCTTTTTTTTCTGAGAGAGAGAGAGATGAAGAAGTAGATAATAGATAGATGTAGACAGACAGACAGACAGACAGATAGATAGATAGATAGGTAGATGATAGGCAAAAAGGAAGGAAAGGAAGGAGGAAGTTATGAAAGAAAAAGAAAGGAAGAGAGAAAGAGAGGAAGGAAGAAAGAGAGAAAGAAAAAAGAGAAAGAAAGAGAGGAAAAGAAAGGAAAGAAAGGAGAAAGGAGAGATGAAGGAAAGGAGAAAGAAAAAAGAAAGGAAGGAAAGAAGCAAAAGTTTTATCAATGGACATGACATTAAAGAAGATACACCAGCATCTGTTTTGCCTCTGTGCTCTAAACCTGCTGGCTTCTTCCATCTGCCCTGAAGCTCCTCATTGTGCTGCTTCCCATGTTAGAAAGTGAACTTCATGAAAGCAGGAGTGTCTTGCTTGTCTGCTTGTATCCCCAGTGCTTTGTATATGATAAGCCTTGGGTTCTACAGCTTTAAAATGGGTCAATAATAACTCCTCCCATGTGGGGAAGGATCAAATGAGGTCATTTATATAAAGTGCTTTTTCAAACCTTAAAACACCATATAAATGTTAGTTCTGAGATGGGAGATGAGCAGGGAACAGTCCTCACAAGCGGGTTAGTTTGGTAGGAATATTGAATATATGAAAGTTAATTAATAGTATCATGTAAGATAGACTACTGAACTTGGAGGCAATAATACCTGAGTTCACATCCCCCTCAGACACTTACTGGCTGTATCACTTTGAACAAATCACTTTACCTCTCTAGGCCTCAATTTCCTGATCTATAAAATGTGGAGACTGGACTTGATGGTCCCTAAGTTTCATTCCATCTCCGAATCCATGACGATATTGAGCAATGCGAAATAAGACTGTAGAGGCGAGCCAGGGCTGGTGGTGAAGGGCTCTTACTGACAGAGTTTGCATTTGATATATTAGAAACAACTGAGTCACTCCCAACTTCCACAAAAAATGTCATCTTCTTGTCAATGCCATCCTTCAAGACTCAGTTCCTTCAGGAAACTTTTCCAGATCCTTCTAGCCCACGGTGATTTGTTCCTCCTCCACTTCCAGCCTGGTCATTCATCTCAGAATAAATCGTGCATATATTTAGATTCATAATGCTCGTGCTAGAAGGAAACTTAGACATCATCTAGTCTAACCTTTTCATTTATAGATGGGGAAATATGAAACTTTAATAGCTTAAACCTTCCCTAAGACTTTGGGGACACCCTATATAATGGAATGTTATTGTGCCATAAGAAAGAATGAAGGGGGAGGTTTCAGAGAAATCTGGGGACCCTTCTTTGAACGGATGCAAAGTGAAGAGAGAAGAACCAGGAGACGAATTTATACTACAAGACTGTAAAAAAGGAAGAACTCTAATAAATACAATGACCAACCATGATTCCAAGGGACCGAAGATGAAGGATGCTACCCATTTCTTGACAGATGATGGGCTAAATACAAAAAAAAAAAGGCCGACACATTTTTCAGATAGAGACAATGTGGAAAATTTACTTGACTGTGCACGTATGCTACAAGGATTTTCTTTTTTTTTTTCCAGGGGGAGGAAAACGATTGAGAGAAAGTAAATATTTGTTAATATTTTTTTCCAAAAGAAAAGTTTCCAGTTGAGTGGAGGCACACTTTAAATGCATAAATTTCCCCAAAGATTCCAGGCTGCAAGAACATTTCAAAATCCAATTTTTCTTTTATTGACACCAAATTGAAGTCATTCCTTGGAGAAGAGAACAGAAATGTGGAGACCCTGCTTAGAGAAAAACATTCACCTTTCTATATGTTAGAGCACAGCTCTAGCAATATATGAGGTCTGCTTTCCCAGGACTACCTAGCTAAGTACAGAGAGGCTCAAGGAATGCAGTGGGGGATTGGCCAATCAGAGTCCAGCTTTTAGGAGTATCGATAGTGGGCTATGCCTGGAGCAATCCTTTTGTGGCTGGATGCTTGGTGAGTCTACTGCTCCTTATTTCAGAATCTTTGCAGGTATTCTATGATTATTACTTGTCTATCATAGGGTAAGAAGAAGCCTTTTGATTAGCTGTTGAGCCGGAATAGAGGGGGCATCTGTATGCTGGTCAGTGGGGGCTGAATCAACAGGTAACATGGGACAGTGGGAAGAATGTTGAATTTGGATCCAGAGGATCTGTGCGCTCCAATCCCAACTCTACCATGTACCACCTGTACGACCATAAGCAAGTCAGCCTCACCTCTGTAAAGTGAAAGGGATAAGAGATTCTTATCCTGGGGTCCATGAACTTGTTGGGTTTTTTTTTAATAATAACTGATTTCAATCTAATTGTTTTCCTTTGTATTCCTATGCATTTATTTATGCATTTAAAAATATGTTTTGGATCTCTAGGTTTCACCAGTCAGTTAGACAATAAGCATTTATTGAACACCTACTCACCAGATTTCTAAAGGCGTCTGTGACACACACAAAGAAGTGAAGAAGCCCTGAATTTGATGGTGTCTAAGGTCCCTTCATCCATGGTCCAAGTAATCAAGTAATTTTGTCCAAAGACACTCAGTAATCCCTTAGTAAAGGGAGGTCTCTAGACATAATTCTAAGTAATGCCAATGATACTTACTCCACAAGTAACAAACAAGCAGCAACAAAATGAAACAGTCTATTCTCAAGGAGTTTTGATTTTTCTAGGCCCTGGACATAATCCAGTGAAGATTATGGGATGGTTTCATTAAATCACAGATTTAGAGACCATTGAGACCAACCCTTTCATTTTACAAATGAGGGAACTGAGGCCTGAGGTTCATGATTTGCCCAAGGTTACATAGAGATGGAATTGAATCTAGGTCGTCTGACTCCATACCCTCTTTCTTCTTTCCGCTGTAACACATTGTACTTTAAGGTTTGCAAAGTGTTTTACATAGGTTATCTCATTCAATTATTGCTAATAGTAACTGCCTATCTATGCGTATCTATCTATTACTCTCTCTAGGGAATCTAACCCCTCTCTTTAGAATCTGAGGACTGAACCTAGTCCAAATTGTTTGCTTGGATCCAGGAGTAGTGATGAGTGTTACAGCCTCTTGGGTCCAGCTGAACCTGGGCTTCCGTGCTTTTAATAAGGCTTTGAAATTGAGGTAAAGCTCTGTAATGATGCATATACATCCATGCTAGATGTATATGTGTATTGGCTGTCTCCTCAATTAGGCTGTAAGCTCTCTCATTTTAGTCACTGTATCCCTAGCACCTAGCACATCCTAGAATCTTAGTCAATGCTTGCTAATTGATTTGATTAATTGATCCTCACAGCACCTCTGTGACATAGACAATGCAAATATTCTTACCCCTACTTTACAGATGAGGACATGAGACTTTGGAGAAGTTAAGTAACTTGGGAGAGTCAAACTCAGGGTGTCTCATTTAGGCCAGTGAGTTTTCCACCAGATATCATTCAAGACAAAGACAAGTACAAGTGACTAGTATGAGACTCCCAAGATGATTCATTCCCTTATTCACCCGATGAAAAGGTTATGATAATTTACTTCAAATGTTGGTTTCTGTGGCAGGACTGAAAGCAAGCCCTCACCTGGAATGCTGCTTCAGCTTAAGACAATGATGGTTTCACTGAAGCTTTTTTAAGAGAAACAAAAGGATTAGCTCTGCTCAGTAGCCCAGGCTAATTCCCCAACCCAGCCAAGTTTGCTCTGGAGAGGAAATTCACTATCTGTACTCTTGAAGCTGTCACCTGAACAAGGAAGTGTCTCCTGCCCTGGGTGATGGAACACCTTCACCTCAACTCCAGCAGCCAATTAACAACCTTCTGCTGCCTGCCTGCAGGCAAGCAGTATCCCTATAGAAAAGGGGGCTTTGTTGATTGTAGAGTCCAGGTAAGCTATGATTCTCCCTTTCATCTGATACCGCAAGGCCTTTAGTATGAGGTACCCAAGTCTTTGGTGATGTTGACTCAGCCTTTCATAACATTTGAGCTTTTAATAAAGTTTGTAATGGAGGTATAGGACTATGAAAAATGGAAGGGAGGAAGTCAGATTGTCAGGAGAGCTGATGTTCATCCATCCAGAAAACAAATGAAAACTCAAAATTGAGCCCTCCTGGACAATGAACCACCAGAGGATGAAGGAAAAACCTCCAAGGACAAGTGGATCTGCTATAACTTTCCAATTACATCTCAGAGGCATGCAGGTGAAATTCACACTGGCAATTTTGCATTGAGGCAGTGATTATACCTTGATCAAAGAGCTTGAAGTGAGAGGGAGCAATGGCGAAGGAAGTGAGAAGATTTGTCCCTGTTTCTAGATTTAACCACTCTTTCCTGGCTTCCCATGACTACTGGAACCCAAATGTTTCAGGTTGGGGGAAGAGGGTATTCCATATTGCAGAAAGGAAGACCAGACTCTGTACAGGAGGAAAAGGCATACATCTACCTAGAGGTCAAAGAGCAGCAAAAAGGGACTTCCTGCCTCAATCTCTCTCTGCGTCTCTGTCTCTGTCTCTCTCTCTCTCTCTCTCTCTCTCTCTCTCTCTCTCTCTCTCTCTCCCTCTCCCTCGATTTTCCAAGATATTAACCTGTGATTTCATTGGTATAGGAGCTCCTGGGCTGCTTGTAAAGTTCATAAAATCAAAACATCTTCCAACACTCCACCTAAGAGGACGTAAGAGTGAACCCTAAAAGGAGAAAAATAGGCACCATGTATTCATAGACATGTGAAGATTCATATTGAGAAGATTAGGTTGCTGACCCTGGTGCTACTTCTCATGCCCCTCCTTCCACTCCTCCTGAAGGTTTACAGCAGTCATTGCTTCAATCAACAACAGGAAAAAAGAAAGCGAGGTTGAATCGTTAGAGCCTTTTGTGTGCACACTTGATTCCAATTCAACAGTCAATCAAAAGGCCCCTTTTTTGTGACACTGTAAATAGACAAGGAATAGTCTTAGATTACCTGCATATGCTAGGAAATGAAGAGCAGGCTCTCCATTACACAAGTCCAGAAACAAGTTCACCAGTATTCACGTAAGGGATAAGTCCAGGTAGAGTACACAGTATTGACTCCTAAGGACTGGGCTCTAATTGACCAGTCCCCTATTACATTTCATACAACAACAAAAAAAAAAACAACAAGAAAGAGACTTGTACAGGAAACTCTGAACTTCAAATATGTATGGCATATTTTGTAATATATATTCATATATATAAATATAGACATATAGACATAAATATATAGACATACATGCATACTTATGTATATTTCTGCTTCTATATATGTATACATACATATATAGAAGCATAAATACTCCCATAACTTCAACAGGCTAGTAACAAGATTTTTCTCTTTGTGTCTTCTAAGACCTTTTCTCCTGAGAATTTTTTAAAAGATATTTTGTCCTTTTTATCTAAATGTTTCTATCCTCACCCACTTTTCCTACCACCCTGATTCCCCCTGCCTTAGTAGATTCTCCTTTTTTAAACAAATATGTGTATATATGCATGTGTGTATTTATATGCATATGTGTTTATACCAACAAAACAAATCATACATTGACAGTGCTTGAGATTGCAAATCTTTTCCTGAATCTCAAATCCATTACTTTTCTGTCAAAAGAAGGAAGATATACTTTATCATCAGGTTTTTGTAGTCATATGATTCATTACTTGGATCAGAATTGTGAAGTCTGTCAAAGTTGTTTTTCCTCATATTATTGCTGTCATAGTATAAATTTGTTCTTCTAATCCTCCTTATTCTGTTCTGCACCAGTTCATGTAAGTCTTCTCATGTTTCTCTGAATCCATCACTGTCATTTCTTATGACTGAAGAATACTTCATTACATTCATATGTCTCCATTGGTTTGACCACTCCCCAGTTGATAAGGACATATTTTGTTTCCTGGTCTTTGCTCCTATAAAAAGTGCTACCTCCCACAGACAATATTTTATCTCCAAAACAAGCATGTGCAAATGCCTGAAATGTCCTTCCTCCTCACCTCTGCTTCTAGAAGCCCTGTCCTCCTGTTAAGACTCAGCTCAAATGTTCCTTTCTACATGGAGGCTTTCTTGATCTCCCTAGTTGTAAGAATCTTCCTGACCAAAAAAAATATATTATGCTGTATTTACTTGGTATACATTTGTATTTACTCATTTTTCTACGAGATGTTCCATGTAACTATCTACACTAGAGTGCTGAATCTGGAGTTCAAATCCAATCTCAGAAGCTTCCTGGATATGTGATTCTGTGTTAATCTTAGCCTGCCCTGGTTTCCTTAACTCTAGCTTTAATTCTACTTCATAGGATTATTGTGAGAGTCAAATGAGATATGTATTTGTAAAGCACTTATTACAGTGACTGGGACTTAGTAAGTGCTTGCTTCCTTGTTCCTTCTCCTCTCCACAGTGGAATGCTAATAGGAGCCTAGATTTAGAACTGGAATCAGCCTCAGAAGCCTTTTACAGAAGAAGAAACTGAGATCCAGGGGGTGAAATTACTTGTCCAAGGTCACAGAGTGTAGAGATCTGATTGTAAGATCCTCAAAGAGAGAGAATGTTGTGGGTTTTGGTTTTGTTTTTTTTTTTTTGGTCTTATAGGCTCCATGCCTAGAACATCATAGTCAGTCAATAGGTGTTTATTAAGTGCTTTCTACATGACAGGCACTGTGCTAAGGACTGAAGATACAAAAAGAGGCAAAAGACATTCCCTACCTTCAGGGAGCTTACAATTTAATGGGGGAGACAATGAGCAAACAAATATAGCTTGTATAAACAAGTTATATTTGGGATGAAGAGTGAATAATTACAAAGGGGAAGCACTAGAATTAAGAGGTGTTGGGAAAGGATTCCTATAGATTTTAGCGAGTCTTGAAGGATGACAGATAGCAGAGTTGAGGAGGGAGAGTATTTCAGGCATAGGGGAACAACCAAAGAAAATGCCCAGAACTGAGAGATGGAGTGGCTTGCTTGTGGGACAACCAGAAAAACAGTGGATAAAAGAGTATGTGTCCAGGAATAAAGTGTAAGAAGACTGGAAAGGTAGGAGGACTTTGGTTATGAGGGCTTTGAATGACAGAGTATTTTCTATCTGATACTAGAAGTCATAGGGAGTCACTGGGGTTTATTGACAGGAAGGTGATGTAGTTGGACCTGAAATTTCAGAATCCTAGGTGTTTAATAAATTCTTCATAATTTAGTTGAAGTCCTGCCTCAGCTATACATTACCTTATGATGATGGACAAGTCTTTTCATCTCTGAGCCTCAGTTTTCTCCTTTGAGAATGTAGGGGTCAGATTAAATTATCTTAAGGTCCTCTTGCAGTTCTAGATCTCAGGATAACTCTCTCTCTCTCTCTCTCTCTCTCTCTCTCTCTCTCTCTCTCTCTTTCTCTCTCTCTCTCTCTCCCTCCTAAGACTAATATATGGTAGGTATTTTATACACTGCAATATTCTTGGTAAAATGTGACCTTTGTTACAGTCATCATCATCATAAAGTTTCCGGCCTCCAGAGACATTTGGGAGCTGTCATTCTCTGTCCATGGTAAGACACATTGCACCCTGCAGGGATTGGACAGAGTTGGGGGCTGGGGTAGAAATCCATGGTGTTCCATCCCCCACCTTACTCAGTGTAGGTGGCTTTGTTTTTTCATTGATAGGCTGATGCCCCTGAGCTCTTTGCTCTACTGATAATACAGTCTCTGTTCACTGTGTGCCTGAGGAACTGCCATCCTGCCTAAAGCCTTTTTCCTGGTGATCTGTCCAACCAAATGAAAGACGCATTATGCTCCTACATACACAGGTAACTCACTGTCCAGAGACTTCCCAGGTCCATCATCCAAATTACTCATAACTCTGAAGTTTCTTCTGATAACCCTCCTAGAAGAGAAAATTCTGCCTTTACCACTTTGTCTCCAATAGCTTCTCCATACATTATTCAAGCCAGACCTCTCTCCTTTCTGTTTTGCAGTTATTCAACCTCTACACCTATGCTCATGCTGTGCCTGACACTTGAAAAATCATCTTCCCTTCTTCTCAACCTATAAAGACACTATGATAACTTCTCTGAACTCCTACAGAACTTGCTGTCCATATTTAGTAATTAAATTATATACTATTTCAGGGAATTCTTTCCTTGCATTGAAATGTTTAGTTTTTCTTGTGGATGTATCTTATCAATCAGACTTTAAATTATATTAAGGTAAAATTATATATTCAACTTTTGTCCATCTCCATGTTCCTCCATGATGTCTAGTACAGGATCTTGCATACGATATCACAGAATTCCAAAGCTGGAAGGAATCTCAGAGACTGTCTAGTCCAACCCATATTTGAATAAGAATTCCTTCTACAACAAACCCCCAAAATGGTCATCAACAAGTCTTTGTTGAAAGATTTCCAGTGAAGGTGTCCTCACTGTCTCTTTTAGCAATGAATTTTTTCATTCTACCCAACCTAAATTGTCCTTGTCTTCACTTTGTCCATTAGATTAAGTCCTGGTGACAAAACAAAACAAATCTGACCCTTTCCCCACAGGACAACCCTTTAAATACTTGAAGACATGGAGTCACATCCTGCCCTTTCCCTCCCTCATTCCCTGACCACCCTCTGCCCCACTTTTCACTGTCACTATATCTTCTCATATCCAGGGTAAAAATCCCCCAATTCCTTCAAATAGTCCTTGCATCACATCATCCAAAGGTCTTTCACCATTCTAGTTACTCTCCTATGAATTCTCTCCAGTCTATTAATGCCCATCCTAATCTATGGCACCCTGAACTAAGTACAGAACTCCCAATGGGGCCTGACAGGGACAGAATAAATCACAACTGTCATTTCCTTAGTCTTGAAAGTTTTGTCACTCTCAATAGTTCTCAGAACCAAATTAACTTCTCTGGCTGTCATAATATATCATTGCTTCATATTGACCTTGGAGTCCACTAAGACATCTAGATCATTTTCAGGTGAATTGCATTTAACCATGCCTTCCTCATCTTCTGAAGTCAAGTTTTTGAACTTGTGTAAGATTTGGCATGATCTCTATTCAGTTTCATTTTAGATTTATCTCATTGTTTTGTCATGTTAAGATCTTTCTTGGATTCTGGCTGTTATCCAGTGATGATAGAGGCAGTTAGGTGGTAAGGTATTCAGAGTGCTGAGCCTGGAGTCAGGAAAGACTGAGTTCAAATATAGCTTTAGGCACTTACTAGTTGCATGACCCTAGGCAAGTCACTCAACCTTTCTCTGCCTCAGTTTTCTCAGTTATAAAATGAACATTATAATAGCATCTGCCCTCCAGGATTATTGTGAGGATCAAATGAGATAATATTCATAAAAGTAGGTATTTAGTAAATGTGTATTTCCTTTATTCATACCCCCATCCAATGTGTTGGCTATTCTTTCAAGATTTGTGCCTTCTGCAATGCTGCAAACTGGATACTCAATAAAGATTTGTTGGCTGACTATCAATATCTCTCTTCCCACCCTTCTTCACCAAATTGTAAAATCATAGATTAGAGCAGGAAAGGATGGAATTTAGAGATCACCTAGTCCAACCCCCTCATATTAAGGAGAATAAAATCAAGACCCACAGATATTAAATGCCCATTCCCCAAGCCACACAGTAGTTAGCTAAGCCATTAGTTGAAGCCAGCTCCTCCGAATCTAGATTGAGCCATTGATGTTTACAGTGAGTTCTTGCTTTCTCTGCTTTGCTTTGTTATTTCTCCAAGCTCTTAGGCTAATTGTTAGCTGAACTTCCATTTTCAGCAGTCCATGAAGGCTCTCCCATGAAGTGAGTCCAATTATTTCCTGAACAATATAAACATTCACAAATATGTAATTAGTGAGCACTGCTACCATATGTAATGAGGCCACCAACCCTTCAGCCCATGTTGGAGAAAGATGAAATAAATACTCATTTGTGTAATGTGATGTCCATTTTAAAATATTTATTCTTCAAAATACTGCATCAAATAGCTTAATTAAGTACCATTACTTAATAAGCACAAATGTGGGAAATTATAAGGCTATTGGAATAGAGTTACATCATTTAATATGTTTCATATCTCAACCATTTCAGAGAAGTCATTTCCCAGCCAAGGTTTCTAGATTCCATATCCCTATGGATCAGCAAAAAGATTGACTTTATAGAGATTTGCTGGAAGAGTTTCATAGGTTCATAGCTTTAGGATCAGAAGAGACCTTAGACCTTAGTCCAACCCCCTTATAATGCAGAAGAAGCTGAAGCCCGAGAAGGTTAAATGTTATCTTACAGTTCATGAATCCTTCTTCCTATTACCCTTTCCAAACTCCAAACTCCAAACTTACCTAAACTACTAAGAGAAACAGTCAGGTGGCACAGTGGACAGAGTTAAGAACTGGGACGGGAGCCAGAAAAGACTCAGCTTCTTGAGTTCAAATCCAGCCTCAGACACTTACTAGCTGTGACCCAGGGCAAATCATTCCAGCATCTTTGTCTAGAAAACCCCAAAAGGGGTCACCAAGAGTTGGTTATGACCAAACAACGATGATAATACCACCACAATAAACCCAGCTGGTAAACCATAAGCCAAGCTTCAAATCCCATCTTCTGACATTAGGCTGAAGGTGTTAGCCCTCACAGTGGTGCATCCACACTTCCCTAGTATGAAGTGATATTGAATATAAGGTGCTCTTCACCAAATTCTTTACCAAGGAATGAAAAATATGAGGAAATATATAAGAAATCCACAATTTTTTAAAGTTTCTCTCATTAATGGATCTCTCAAACCTCACATGGAATTATCAGTCCTGCACTCAAAGCTTAAACTCATCTCTAATTCATAATATTTCATTTGACTTTTTGTCTACAGCAAATTTACTATACAACTAGCTAATATAATTTAGAAAATCAATCTGTTGTTCATCCAACACAATGACTAGCAGTAGAAATGAATAAATTGCTCTTGTTGCATTGATTCTTTGGTTTATTTCAATACACTTAGACAAATACTTATTAAACCTCTATAATGTGCCAGGCACTGTGCTAAGCAATGGGGATACAAAGATAGGAAAACAAAAACAATCTCTGTCTCAAGGAATTTAGATTCTACAAAATGTAAGAAGACAACATGTGTACAGGTAAATAAATTAAAAAATACATGGAGTAAATACAAAGTAATATAATCAAATGTGATTGAGGAGCAAAAATTATCATCTGGATCTGTAAAGGCATCTGAGATATGCTTGGAAGGAAGTTAGAGATTCTAAGATTGAATGTAAAGTGGGAGAACAGTCCAATTTGTTTTTTCTTGATATCCTGAATTAGTTTGACAAGGTATAGACAAAAAAAAGATACTATTATGAGAAAAGTTCATGTGATCTGTCAGCCAAATTATTATTCATACTTCTTTTCCCTAGTACCTTTTTGGCTTCTGACCCTTCCTCATCTAATACCCTTGTGTTCAAGTGACTCAGGCCAGGGCCAATGACCATGGCCAATATTGGAATGAAATGAGACATTTGAACATCCCTCAGCAGTTGACAAAAGATTTACTTAGTTATAACAGAGGAAAGATATTCAACAAGTATGTTTATTGGGGACAGAGTCAAGATGGTGGAGTAGAAAGACACATATATGTAGGCTCTCCCCACACAGCCCATAAAATACCTGTAGAGAGGGGCTCTCAACAGCAGAAGTGGAGAACAACAGAGTGAAAGAGATTTCCAGCCCAGGGTGATCTGAAAGGCCAGCAGGAAATGTCTGTTGCACCAGACATAGAGCGGAGCCCAGCCCAGTTTTGGCCGTGCAGCACATGGCTTGAAAACAGCCCTCGAGGGTGGAATCTCCAGTCAGAGAATCCCCAGTCCCAGTAGCAGTGGTTCACAGATCCCTCAACCCACAGGTGCCAAAAGTCAGTGACAGGGTTTTTTCAGCTGGCCAGGAAGGGAGAAGGGCCTTCCCATCCCTCTGGCCTTAGGCAGCGGCTGTGGAGACAACATCAGGCAGGCAGCAGTTCCCACAGCAGCCCACATCCATTGTTGGATTGTAAAACCCCTGGGGGCAGTGAGCAGCTCATTCTTACCTCAGCCCTGAGGAGAGGCCCTGAGGGAGCTGATCTTTATCTCACACTGAATGTCGGCCCTGCCCATGCAGCTTATCTGAAAATCAGCCCCCAGTACTGGCTTGGCAGAACTGGAGGCCAGGTGGCTATGGAGAGGAAACTGCTAAGATTCTGGGCACAAAAATCTCTACCCGCTCCCAGACCAGAGTACACACTTGATTATGCCACCTTGGAGGAGCTGAGATCTTACAGGTTCCCAGAGTATACCCTACTCTTGAAGAAGGACTCTGAAGTCAAGTACCTGGGAAAATGCCCAAAAAAGGCAAAAAATAAGACTATAGAAAGTTACTTTCTTGGTGAACAGATATCTTCTCCCATCCTTTCAGATGAAGAAGAACAATGCTTAACATCAGGGAAAGACATAGAAGTCAAGGTTTCTGTATCCCAAACATCCAAAATAAATATTCAATGGGCTCAGGCCATGGAAGAGCTCAAAAAGGATTTTGAAAATCAAGTTAGACAGGTGAAGGAAAAACTGGGAAGAGAAATGAGAGAGATGCAAGAAAAGTATGAAAAGCAGGTCAACACCTTGCTAAAGGAGATCCAAAAAAATGCTGAAGAAAATAACACCTTGAAAAA
>CM053772.1:252540454-252564527 GCA_028658325.1 Potorous gilbertii | reverse complement strand
CACACACACACACACACACACACACACACACACACACACATACACACACATACATACCACAAAAATAGAGAAATAGACAGAGAGCACAGAGTCAATTGAATAAGATGGGATCATATCTTTAAAAAAATGAAATTAAGCAGTGAGAGAGAAATATATTGGGAGGAGAAAGGGAGAAATGGAATGGGGCAAATTAGCTCTCATAAAAGAGGCAAGTAAAAGACTTTTCAATGGAGGGAAAAAGGGGGAATGTGAGAGAAGAAACATGAAGCTTACTCTCATCACATTCGACTAAAGGAAGGAATAAAATGCCCACTCATTTTGGTATGAAAACCTATCTTACAATACAGGAAAATGGGGGGAAAGGGGCTAAGTGGGGATGGGAATGTGGAAGGAAAGGCAGTGGGAGAGGGAGCAATTTGAAGTCAACACTCTTGGGGAGGGATAGGATCAAAAAAGAGAATGGAAGGAATGGGGGGCAGGATAGGATGGAGGGAAATATAGTTAGTCTAACACAACACAACTATTATGGAAGTCATTTGCAAAACTACACAGATATGGCCTATACTGAATTTCTTGCCTTCCCAAAGGGAATGGGTAGGGAGGGATGAAGAGAAGTTGGAACTCAAAGCTTTAGGAACAACTGTTGAGTATTGTTCTTGCAACTAGGAAATAAGAAACACAGATAATGGGGTATAGAAAGTTATCTTGCCCTACAGGACAAAAGAGAAGATGGGGATAAGGGAAAGGAGGGATGTTAGAAGGGAGGGCAGATTAGTGATAGGGGTAATTAGAATTTTGGGGTGGGGGGAGGGGAGGGGAGAAATGGGGAAAAAATTGGAAACCAAAGTTTTGTGGAAATGAATGATAAAAACTTAAATAAATAAGTTTAAATACAAAAAAAAAAACAAAAACCCAAGTATTTTCATTGAGGACATCCCAGATTTTCAGCATCCCTGCCCTTGAATTGCCCATTTTGGCTCACCTGCCAAGCATCAGATAGTACTTAGAATTCTTCATGTCTCTTTTGTACTCAGTTAGAAAGTGATGTCAATAGCTTAAGTCATTAATCTCAATTCTCAAAGATAGTTTAAATACCTTTTAAGGAAAACTAGCCTAATTTGTGTAGAGGCAACGATTAGGAAAATATTTTTATGATGCCCAGTTTCTTCTAATTTAAAGCATGTTACTAAATCCCACATAACTGTTCTCCATTTTCCCCTCTTGGCCAACATTGAAATGTAGAGAACCTGAAACTGATCATTGTTGTGTAAGCTGAGGCTGTCAAAAGGGCTAATTTGTTCATAGGTTAAAATAGTAGAAGTCTATTGCCCCAAATGTCAGAGATGAAAATCCTGTTGTACTTTTACTCTGTCAAATACTCTCTGGAATTTTGTCTCCATTTCTGAGTATCAAATTCTAGAAAGGCTGTTGATAAGCTGAAGCATCCCCACAGGACAGTAATCAAGATAAATGATGAGTCTCAAGATCATTCCACTAACAATTGGTTGATGGCCCTGGACACCCTTAATCTGGAGACTTAGGAGGGTTATACTATTTGACTTCAGATTTTAAAAGGGTGTCACCCACAATAGAGATTAAACTTATTCTGGTTGGTCCCAGAGGACAGAACTAATATGAAGGTAACAGGAAGAAAAAATGTTCATTGAGTATTTTTTAAATCTTCCTAATAAGTTGAGCTATCCAAAAGTAATGTCAGCTGACTCAATAGATAGTAAGTCCTCTATCACTAAAAAAAAAAACCTCCAAACAGACCTTTAATGGTCACTTGCCGGGGCAGTTGTAGAAGTGATTCATGATCAAATATGAGTTGGCCTAGATGACATCTGAGGAAACTTCAAACTCTGTGATTCTAAAATTTACTGATTCATTGAGATTCATTGCCAGACTAGAGACAAAGGGTAGCATATTCCAAGATTAGGGCCAGTTTCAGTCAGTGTCCTCCCCAAGTCTGATGCATCTTTAGGTTTTTAGTCATGTTATCACCTCTCAACTTTACACACACACACACACACACACACACACACACACACACACACACACACACACTTTCATGCATGCATGCACACATGCATACATGCACCTGGGTATCAAGTCTTAACAAACAGATGGGCTTTAACTAGCTTGAGTTGGGTGAATTAAACTGCTTTCATAACAAAGTCTTTTTACTTTCTTAACAAAATCTTCAGATTTAAAAAGTTTTCCTTTTCTCTTGTCAGGTGCTATTGTCATTTGATGAAATCTCCTTTTCTCGTTCCTAATTATAATGGTATCTATTTTGTTGGCATTACCTCGTCATAGCAATAAAAATTAAAAGCTACTTTTATCATAGTACTTCAAAATTTGAGTCCTCTAAATCCAGCATCTCTTTTAAATTTCAACAATTCTGTAAGGTAGACAAACTCAGTTCCTTTCCCCATTTTGCCCCTGAGCACATGAGACTTGAGAGGTAAAGTGATCTGTCCAAGGTCCTATAGGTAGTAAATAGTGAGGATCTCAGCAGCTTTTATATCCAGCAGCCCCTCTATCTAGGCAAAGTGCTGAAGAAATCCCTGTATGGTAGCCAGTCTCTCTAGCCCTCTACCAACGAGAAGAAATAAAATCTCCCTAGATTGCCCACTATTCAAATTTTCATTGATCATAGTCACATATAATAGAGATTAATCTTAACATATGAAGTGTAACTGCATTAGCTACTTTAAGAAAGCATTCTGAAGAGGAGTGAAAAGGATAAAACCATCCATGAAATCATGGCAGAGATATTGGAAATGAGGATTTCTGGCTCCTGACTTTCTACATTAACCATGTGACCCCACACTTCTTTGATACTATGTCTATGATCTCATCAATTTAGATCCTTCCTCCACTGATACACAAGGCAGTCCTTCTGTGTCTTGACATTCTCTAAGACTCTTCTCCATACCCTCCTATAAATCCTACCTCCAGGGTCTATCCCACATATTGGAGAGATTCTTTTGTTTCTTTAACTTTTTCATGGACACTAGATATCTTTATGATATTCTTACTTCCTTTTCTTGTTTTACATGTCCTTGATTATGTCTCCATGGGTGACACTAACCCAGTAAAAGCTGTCAGATGTCCTGAAACACCAGCCAAAGGAGCTTTTGTCTTCTCCCAAATGCATGCCCCTTGCTCAGAAGCAGAGTTCTGAGTTCTTGAGGCTTAATTTGGTGACTACCTATTGGATGGATGAATCAAGCATCACTTAGAAATGGCACTGTATTGTTTAACTCCCTTGCCCACTCACAGGAGAAATACCTGTACAGAATTAAGCAAATACAAGCTGCCCTCCCTAGAAACCCTGTGTCTGGAGTAGTTTGTCGACTACCTGAGGACTGCTGGGGAGTAAGAGAGCAGTATGTACGCAGAAACTCAGTAGATATTTTGTTCAGCATTGTTCTTCTGTTTTTATTGTTTCTATGCTAAAAGTAAATGCCATATGTAGCATCCAAACATCCTGTCTATTTCCACAGAGGTTACTTCTATTGTGCCAACGTTGCATGATAAGGTCTCCATGGAGTCCAGATAAAAGGTGAGGGTCCAGATTATACAAACCTACAGTACTTCATAGCACCTAGAAAATGAATCATAGATGTCATCACAGAGAGAGAAGCAAATATAAATCCAGAGGTGTGCTGGAGTCAGCTGGAATCAGATCAGGTGACTCAGTTGTTAAATCCTCATTGTGAGCATTTGCACATTGAAGCTGACAAGTATTACAAGTCAGGGTCTGATTTATTGTTTAGTTGATTATCTGTATTTAAGAAAGTGATGGAGAAAATGGCAATAATGCAAGCTAAACTTAAGAGTGTGTCATTTGTACGTTTTTAAAAATAAAGCTATTGTTAAAGATTTACTGGCATACCACTGTGAAAATCCAAAAGAAGCATCATCTTCTTTCTGAGAAGAAATGAGAGTCTGGAACCTCTGGAAATGTAATACCTAGCAGGATTCTCAGTTTAGGATTCTCAGCCCCAGAACCACCTTGTGGTATAGGATCATGATAGTGGCTATCAATGTCACCTGTGGGTTAGAGTCATAATTCAACTTAAACACACCATATATCATTCAATTACCTTTTGAAATGTTGACTCTTCTGAAATTAAAGTGAGATTTTCGTCTGCTATAAAATTGTCTTTCTTTTTATTTAACTCAACACAAATCATTTCTTACATGAGTTCATAGTTTAAGCCAAGAGAGTAACATGGCAGGACCTGACCTTAACCTTGAATCTTGTCAGTCTCATAGCGGTGGAGGTTGGATGCTAATCAGGTTTTCTCAATCTAACCTTGACTGTGCCTCGTAATTATGATGCTTAGCCTGTACCCTAGGCAGCTAGATGACACAGAGAATAGAGCTCTAGACCTGGAGTCAGGAGGTGTTGAGTCATTTTGGTCATGTCTTACTCTCTGTTGCCCCATTTGTGGTTTTTTTGGTTAAGATCCTGTAATGCTTTTCCATTTTCTTCTCCAGTTCATTTTATAGATGAAAAACTGGGGCAAACTGGATTAAGTGACTTATCCAGGGTCATACAATGAGCAAGTGTCTAAGGCCAGACTAGAACTTAGACTCCAGGACCAGTATTCTATTCACTGTACCACCTAGCTGAATCCAAATTCAACCTTAGACACTTACTAGCTGTGTGGCCCTAACCAAGTCACTTAATCCTGTTTGCCTGTTTCCTAATAAAACCTACCTCCAAAGTTGTGAGGATAAAATGAGACAATGTTAGTAAAGCACTATGAAAACTCTAAAGCACCATATAAATTCTGTCTATTATGATTAATACCTATTTCATTTTCCCCACAAGCTGATTTCCTTACCACAAATGGAAATTGCTTTTCAGGTTACAGCATTAAACCCCTCAGCATCAATATCTCTGTTCTTCCTTCAATTTAGGCTCAGTCATTTTTCTTCTGAAAAAACCTAAGTGAAGAACATAAGCCCTTCCATGACCATGATGAGCTTAAGTATTGTTACCTCCAAGGAAAAAGAAGACCATCCGTTCTTCACATAATTGATTGCTTCCTAAAATTAAGTAATCATTAGAAAGAATTGTTTCCATATCCACTGAAAATCAGCTGTGTTAACTGAATGGTTTTAAAAGAATATAAGCAGCCATTCCTGTATTGCAAAAGGCTTTGAATACAGAGAATCATCATCTGTGTTCAACAACTGAACATCTTATAATTGACAGGCTTCAGTTTCCTTATTTATGCTATTTGTTTTTATCATGATATTTATACTTCTTGTTCCTGGACGAAACATGGTTGTTTTTGTAACATTTATATCGCACCTATTGTTAATTGCTATGTTCTCATATGAAATGCATTCTTTTAAAGAATAAAGAATAAAATAGTTTAATTACAAAAACGCATTCTTTTAAAGAATGCGTTTTTGTAATTAAACTATTTTATTAATTTTTTAAAAGTACTGTTACCTACTTGAACTGAGTTTGCAACAAACAGCCTTTAATCTGGAGTTTCAAGCAATAAGAAACGTATAGCAAATTCCCTACAACATTCCAATGAACCTGTGATTTCAGCACTAAGGGTATTCCCTTCTACAGTGCAGATCAAAACCTATCCACACCTGCCATCCTGAATAACTCTTATCTATGTTCTCTTAAGTTCACCACAGGGAGGTCACACACCCAACAAGTTAGGAGTTTTCAAGTTCTCTTGGAATTCCTTATGAGACCATCAATGAAGTACACAACTGATTATCCCTCAGTTGTGGCAAATAATAAACTTGTCTTTTTCATCATATATTTATTTGTCTATATACCTCACACCCCTTTTCCTTATAATTCCTCATTTATCATGGGTCACAGACTGTTCAAACCTGCTATGAGCTTCTATGCCCCTTTGAGTAGTCAACTGTATTTCTTCAGAGACCATGGTGTTCCCTGTCTCACAAACATCTATCACCACATCATACTTGGACTTAAGGAGAGCTTCTGTTTCAGAGAGAAATTTAAGGTCACTAAAAAACCCAGATAATTTCCCTAAGGCAATTCAGCCTGCTCTCCTTCTCCGGGTCCCTGAGCCAAGTTTATTGCCCATTTGTAGTATCTATCAGAGAAATACACACTGAATGGAAAGAAAAAGACTTAAGCCAGGAAATGAATCATCCCTATGAGTATAACAAATTACAGTGGACAACAATAACAGGTAATCGTATCCAATGGTGTAACCTGATATGGAAATTCTTCCCACTGAGGGATCTGGTGTCACCCTCAATAGGGCCCTGCTATTCTGAATGTGACTAGAAGCTCTAAATCATTTTTAACCAGAATTTCAACTTGAAAATTGAAGGAAGAAGAAGGGAGGAATGATGGATTGTTTCGGAGGGATTTTCTTAAACCCCAATTCAGAATAAAATATTAATTTAATAAATTTAATTTATATAATAAATAAGTAACGCTAATTTAATAAAATTAGCTTAACAAATAATAAATATTGATTCAATAAAATATTGTATTCTTTTGTAACAAGCTTTTGAGATGATCCCCTCTCAACAGGTAATACTTCTCAGACTTTTGTGTGTTTAAGGGAAATATAGTTTGGGAGAGAGGTTTTCTTTTCTTTCTAGCAAGGACTAGAATTTGCAAAAGATCTGAGCTGGGCAGACTTTTGGGATAGAACCCCCCACCTTGCCAAGACTTGGCAAGAATGACTTGTAGCAGCAACAGCAATGGTAGAAATCTCAGTTTAGAGAAATTACATGATGGAGTGGTAGCTGGAGAAAGAAACTAGAGACTGGAGAACTGAGTGGAAGGGAGCAATGCCCTAAAGGACTACTACCAGAACCCCATGTGTTATAGCTCTCTCCATTTTCAAACAGTCAAAATGAGGTGGTGGCTGTGAACTTTTCCATTTGGGAAAATAGGCACAAAACTGTCAGGTATGGTTCTGTAAAGTTACCTTTCTAATTTCTGGTTGAATAGTTTGAGTCTCTCTTATTGCCTATGTAAAGCCATTAGATCTAACTGCTGCAGATCTAAGGCAACTGTACTGCCATATTTGTGAAAGAGTGCCAATGGTTCATGGCAGCAGAGAAAAAAAGGCAGCCAGAGTCTGAGCTCTGATACCCCAAAGTACTGCTGTTTCTCCAATCTGGGAGCCCTAAACTAAAAGTGAAAAAGAATCTTGTAGTTCCAATTTACTGACAATTTTTATAGACTTCCCGAAAGGCAAAACTAAACTGGGTGTAGGGTTTCTCATTCCATTGTTCTAGCATAAAAATGAATCAAAGTTCTGTTTTTGTTGTCTGAGACAAGGCTAAGTTGTTGAGATATGTGCCTTCACTCAATTCCTGCTACAATGCTCCACAGACATGCAAAAAAGAACTCTCTTCAGGGGTACAGTCAAAGACAGTTATCAAGTTGTAGGAACTGTCCAATGGGAAAAGAAAAGTTGTAACGGGTCCTGGCTGTCAACATCTACATTCCATTGGTGGGAACCAGAGAGGAGAATACTTCTTTCCCAAATAATCCTTCACCTTCCATCTCCAAACCCATACCCAAGTAGGCAGAGAAGGTTTTGTCCACAAATATCTGGCAGTGGTGATTAACTAAAAATCTGATGATGTGGTTGCAAGTACATAATTGGCCTCATGTTTTAGTATACTTCTAAAGCATTAGTTCAGTACTGGTTTCAGCAGCATATTCTCTATTGTAATTCCAGGTGTCCTACCAGACCAGAGCAGGGGATAGCAAGGAATGGAATCCAAAAGCCTCTAAGCTGAAAAGCCAGGGTTTAATCCAACAAGTCCCACAAATCTATGTGTATCAGAGTCCTAAATCCCCAACAAAGATAGACTCAAGAAAATGGGGGAGAATATTCTCAAGAATGAAACTATTTTTGAACTTGTTGCTCAGAATTATGTCCAAACATTCACTATACTCTTTGCCCAAGACTTCAAGTAGCTTACAGTATGACCCAATACACAAGACTTCTCCATGAATCTAAAATTATTGCTACTTCATTTTATACATTCTTATTTATTTCAACGTTTGGTTTTGAACCACAGTTTTGACATATAGGAGCTATATATGCCCTGGGGCAAACCATGGAGAATATTCTAGTCTATATAGCTGAAAGAAGCCATATAAATCATCTATTCAGTGCCCTCAGTTTACTGATGAAGAAGTAGAGGCACAGAGAAGCTAAACTTCATGCTCTGGTATCCACAGTGCCATAATCTGAATTCAAGTACTCCACTCCCAGATCCATTGTCCATTCCATCACTTCATGCCCCACCATCCCTTAAATGGACATTTAGCCTCTTTAAGCCTCAGTTTCCCACTTTGCACAGGAACACTATCATACCTTCACCAGCTGCTTCACAGAACTTTTATGAAGGTAAAATGATATAATAGAAATAAAATGAAGTACTATACAAATGTAAGTCGTTATTATAATTAGACAATTCCCAAATGATGTAGCAGTAAACTGATACTATATTAACTCATTCATCGATTCTTTTCCAAAATTATCTTCTGACCAATCCATGTCAAGGTCCAAAACCTCCAACACAGACATATCCAATCAAATCAGAAAAAAATAGATGTTCTCAAGAATGAAATGATTTCTGACTTTGTTACCCAGAAGAATAAACTGTACACAAATTTTTATTAACAACAAATGATATTTATATACAGTTCTAATGTTTGCAAAGTACTTTGCATAGATTATCGGACTCTGCATATGCTGACATGGTGCCTGACATATAGTAAGCACTTAATAAATCCTTGACCATGAGTTAGTTCTCATTTGGACAGCACAACAACCATCTGCGATAGACATTGTAAGTATTAATATCCCCACTTTACAGATTAGAAAGCAGAGCCCCAGAGAGATGAATTGATTTGTTCATATCATATAGGTAATAGGAGTCAGCATATATAACAAAATCACAAGTGAACACTACCAGAAATGCATTACTATATACCAAGAAATTTTATCTACCTTGTTCTTCCTTCTTCTAGTATGTTTCATAGAGCTGCAACCACTGCATAATAGGCCAGACTGAACACCGTGTTAGAGGTCCTAGCTCTCCCTTCTTCCATCCATTGCCTAGAGGTGGCCTTGGAGGAGAAGGGAGGCTGGTGTCCTTGTCAGTGCTACTGGCTAAAGCGACAGACTTCCAGCCCCTCCAGCTCAGCAGCTCTACCTCCCTATCCATTGAAACAATGCGGGTCCTATTTCTCTGTGCATGATACCAGCTGTCACCTGCCCTCTGTTTGCCCTCTTAACACTGTTCTCAAAAATCAGGTTTGAAGCCAGAAGACCCAGAGGTGAGAAGGGCCATGCAGATTGAATGTACGCTATTCAATTCAAACACTTGCAATAGGCAATAATGCTTATATAACCAAGCTACGCCCATATGTGTACCTCTTTCCACGTTTTTTTTCCTCCTCAGTCCATGTTTCCTTCATCTTCCAAGCAGGTGTCATTTTCTCCACCCACTGAGTTTTCCTGTTTTTCAACTTTTGTGGTGTTAGGGAAGATTTTGATTTGATACAGACAATGACAGTTACCACCTCAGGTTCTGGCAGAGTCGTGGAAATATTGGAACCATCAGCATTACCTCAGTGGTGTATAAATTTGCAGAAACTCCTTCACCCAGAAAGAAAAAAAAATCACTGTGAAATAAAATGAAATCAATGATTAATAGTCAGATTCTAAATAAGGAACTCAAAGAAAATATTTCACCACTGGAGGAGCCTCATATTCAGACTGTAGTCCTCCCATTTTATTCATATGTGACCTTGGATAAGTCTCATGCCTCACCTCTCTGAGCCTTGGTTTCCTCTTTTGCAAAATGAGACATTTGAACCAGATGACTTCTAATCGACAGATTTCTAATTAATTCCTCCAATTCTAAATTCTATGATTCTAGAATGCCCTTCAGCAGCCATCTCTTCCCATTTCAATCCATCCTCCACAGTTGCCAAAGTGAATTTCCAAAAGTACAGGTCTTAATATATCACTCCCCTATTGAACAAACTCAAACATCTCCTCATCGGTTTTAGGATAAAATATATACTATCTGTTGGGCTTTTAAAGATGTGTACAATCTGGTCCCAATCTACCTTTCCAACTTGAGGTGGACTGGTCAAAGGATGAAGGAAGATTGGGGGTGGGGAGGAAGTAGTCTTTGAAAAATGTGCAAATATTACCAACCTGGGTTCAGTCCTTTAAGTGTTTGTGTATATGTATCTATATGGATATGGATATGGATTTATATGTGTATGTATGTGTATATATGTATACATATATGTGTGTACATACATACTCAGCCTCCTCCTAATCCAAACACATGGAAACTTTACTGAGCCAGTTTTTAGCCACAAGTGACTCATGGGGTATTATCACATGATGAACAAAGTCTTTGAATTATCTACAGAAAAAGACAAGAAGAAGAGATGATGATGTCTGAAGAGAAGATGACTTGGGAATTGATAAACCAGAATAAAATATGTTGTAAGAGGTATGACCTGCCCATTTCTCAATGTCTTTCCTTGATGACTGTGAGTGGAGAGCTACTTGGAGCTACCAGGTTAGAAAAGGCAACTGGATGTATTCACCCACCCAGGTGCCATGTGTCAGTGAGCATATGATGCACCTGCTTTCTCTCTGTATTCATTCTTTCCTTGATATTAAGGGAATGACTACTCCAAGGTGGATGGTCCAGGCAACAATCCTGTGAGTTCAGGAGACTGAAAAGTCCCATCAGATATCCCTCCAAAGAGCAAAGTCATCAACAGAATCCACCACTAGCCACAGGCATCAGGGAGTGACTAAGCAGAAACCTTGAGACTGACAAGTCCAGGGAAACACCAGCCACAGTTTCAGAGTAACACTGATAAAAAATGCGCTCTACTTGGCATAGACGATAAACTTAAGATACAGAATGAGACAGATTTTTGGACACGACCAACGTGGAATTATGTTTTGCTTGACTAGGAACATTTGTTACAAGAGTTTTGTCTTTCTTTTTTTCTAATTAAGGGAGAGGGGAGGGAGAAAATAAATATATATATATATATAATATTTATTATATATACTTATATAATATATATATTATTTATATATTTATATTGCATATAAATATATATAAAGTCTTTTTTTAAAAAAGAGATGAATGTGGCCAGGAAAGAACCTTGTGGGTATTTCAAGATCTGGAGCAATCATAGTGTCCTGGTCTAGCAACAGATTGTCCTGTTCATCTGACACCCTGAGCCTCATGAAGAGCAAGCCCAGCTGAACACTGCAGTGACTACTCATCACTCATCTCTCAAAGAACCTAATGAGGATGCTACAAAGGAAGAAAAAGGACTTCTAAGGCTGGGAATCCACATATGTATATTCTCTATGCATTGTTCTCTAAATTTGAGATCACTTATATGTTCAAGGGGAGTATGTGCCCCCAGATCAGGAGGAATTTTTTTTTGCCAACTATCCTTACTATACAACCTTATTTAGTCAGTCTGTAAACAAATATTTATGAAGCACTTACCATGTGCCAAACAGGGTGCTAAGCACTGAGGATACAACAAGAGGCAAAAGATAGTCTCTGCCCTCCAAAAACTCAAAATCTAATGGGGAGGAAAACAAGCAAACAAACAACATATGTACAAGGTAAATATGAATTAATTAAAAAAAGGAAAGCGCTAGAATTAAGTGGGGGGCAAGAAAGGCTTTTTGTAGAAAGTGAGATTTTAATTGAGACTTGAAGGAAGCCAGGGATGCAGAGAGTGGAGATGAGATGGAAAAATGTTCCAAACATGAGGGACAGTCAGTGAAAAAGCTCAGAGCTGGAAGATGAAGTGTCTTGTTCCAATAACAGCCAAGAGGTCAGTGTTACTAGATCACAGAGTATATGGCAGGGAGTAAGGTGTAAGAATACTGGAAAGGTAGATGAAGGTTATCAGAAGTTATGAAGGGCTTTGAATGCCAAGAGATGTTGGAAAGGTGAAATTGATGGGCTTTGACAACAGCTTGGACATGGAGTGGGGTGGGATGGGGGAGTAAAGAAAGAGGTGAGAGATAATGAGAATCAATATTGAACCAATATGAAAATATTGCTATTATGTGTGCAATGTACCCAGATTTTGAACTTGAGAGATTGGGGAAATTATATTGCTGTCAACAGTCATGGGGAAATTAGGAGTGACAGAAGACTTAGGGGAAAAGATAATGAGTTGAGATTTGGACATGTTGAGTTTAGGATGACTAATGAACATCCAATTTGAGATATCTGAAAGGCAGTTTATATTCAGAACTACACCCAAAAGACCATAAAACTGTCTATACCCTTTGACCAAGCAATACCAGTGTTAAGACTGTATCCCAAAGAGATCATAGAAAAAGGAAAAAGACCTAGGTACAAAAATATTTATAGTAACTCTTTCTCTGGTGGCAAAGAATTGGAAATGGAGGGGATGTGCATCAATTGGAGAATGGGTAAACATTATCCATATCCAAAATATGATTGGAATACTTTTGAGCTATAAGAAAAGTTGAGTAGGATGACTTCAGAAAAACCAGGGAAGATTTGTATAAACTAATGCCAAGTGAAGTGAGCAGAACCAGGAGAAAACTGTGCACCCAGTAGCAAAATTTGAACAATGATCAATAGCGAGCGCTGTACGATGATGCAGGACAATTCCAATGACTCATGATGAAAAGTGCTAACCCACCTCCAGAGAGACAGGTAACGAACTCTGAGTGCAGAGTGAAGTATCATTTTTCACTTTGTTTTTCTTGATTTTTCTGCAACATGACTAATATGAAAATATGTTCTACATAATTTCACATAAATGTTTGATATATTATTGACTTTCTCAATGAGTGGGGGAAGAACTGGAGAGAGAATTCAGAGCTTAATATTTTTTGAATGAATGCTAAAAGTAAAAAAGAATGCATTTACTTTTAAAAAATAAAAAGCAGGTGAATATATGCAATTGAAGGTCAATAGGGAGGTAGATTTGATAATTATTAATACAGAGTTAGCAATTAATTCTATGAGAGTTAATAAGATCACCAAATGAGTAGTACAGAGAAAGAATAGGAAAGGGTCCAAGATCTTAGTAAATAACATTTTCTAGTTAGGTAGTGCAGTGGATAGAGCACTGGCCTTGGAACCAGAAAGACTCATCTTCTTATCTGGCCTCAAACATTTAATATTTACTAGCTGTGTGACCCTGGGCTTAAGTGAATTAATCCTGTCTGCTTCAGTTCCTCATCTGTAAAATGAGCTGGAGAAGGAAATGGCAAACCATGTTCATATCAAGAAAACCCCAAATGGGGTCACAGAGAGTCAGACACAACTGAAACAACTGAACAACAACACGAAGTCTCTAATACCATCACAACTATAAGTGATCTTAATTAATGGTGTGCTAATTGTTACCAAACTGTTGGGGGCTTATGAGTGTTGATATTAGAAACTCACCATCTTAGATTTTCCACTAGAAGCCTTAGCTACCTTGTAGTGCTCACTATAAGTGAGAATAGGAGAGCCAGCCCTGAAATGAATGCTACACTCATTCTAAATTACTCCCTTTCTTACATTCAACAGTCAAGCCAACCTAGCCTTCTTGCAGTCTCTCACATAAGACACTCCATCTCCTACCACCATGCCTTTGTATCAGCCCTATGCCCAGAAAGAAATCTTTCCTAGCTCTTGCCTCTGAATTTCCTGTATCACCTCCCACTACATGAAACTTTTCCTGTGTCCCTACCTCACCAAATGACCTCATATTTGTGTATATATTGTACATACTTATAAAAGTATATGCCGTCTTCTCTGACAACATAAACCCCTTGCGAGCAGAAACCACTGAATTTTTGTCTTTGCATCCAGACACCTAGAATCAGGCCTAAAATATAGTAGGCACTTAATAAATGTTTATTGAGGAATGGTAACATTAATTAAAATCAATTTAATTAATTGACCAAAATTAATTTAAGATTTAAAAAGAATTGAGAAGAAAAATACAAGTAAAAGATAATACAATTCTATCAAAATAAGAGCAAATTCAATCGAACAAATATTTATTAAACACTTACTATGTGCAAAAAGCAAAACAGTCCCTGCTTTCAAGGACTTTACATTCTACTTAATTCACATTCCATGTGTGGAATACAAGTTGGGCTGATGAAGCCAAAGAAGAAATCCAAAGGGCTCTCGGAAAACTTGAGGAGGGACAAAAGACTTTCAGACAAGACAATGAGGAAAGACTTCATGGAAGAAATGATCCTTGAGCTGAGTCTTGAAGGATGAGAAGAATTCTGAAAGATAGAAATGGAGTACATTCTAGGTGTGGAGAACAGAAAGTCATTAGTGAATTAAGGTTCTTTCTCTAAAGACTAGTGAAGTAAGAATTTTTCCTTTCAAAATATGGAAACCAATTTGCCATCAGCAACCTGTCAATATAATAAACTATCATATACTATACTACAACATAGTATATATAGAATTTTGCAAAGTTTTATGTATTACATAAATGTTAGCTATTATCATCAGTTATCAATTGGAGTTTTCACTTTTCAGTGTCTTATTTGGGCATCCTATAGACACAATCTAAACCAGCATAGAAGTAGATGTCATTGAACATAGAATGTGCCTGATCAGGGGGTTTCAGAAGACGTAGTCTCGTGTTGAATTACTTATTCTGGAAATCAAATGGTGCCACGGAGAGGGAATCAACACTGGGTCATTCTCCTTCTCTGAGCTCCAGGGGCACTTTTCTGTACCACACAGTTGGATACTTAATTGTGTCCTGTCACTTACTGGTCTCTATTTGTTTCATGTGCATTTGTCTTCTTTACTTAACAGGACTTTTGGCCTCCTTGATGGTGTTTTCAAGATCCTTTCCAGCAATAAGATTCTGCAGTTCTGTTTATGTTTATCTCATATCAATTAACAGCACTTACCAAAGTTCTGGAGTCACACAACCCTAAAGATAAAAGGTAGCTTATCACAAAGAACACAGAAAGCTAAAAGCATAATTGGAAAGCTTTTTAGACTACAGGACAGAAAATGTTAGATCTGGAAGAGACCTTAGCACAGTATCTGCTACAAACTAAGAATTTAATAAATGCTCATTGAAAGAAAGAAAGAAGGAATATTCTTGTCCAACCTCCTCATTTTGCAGGTGAAGAAACTGAAGTTCCATCTTGTCCAAGGTCATGAAGGCAGTAAGGACAGAATCAAATTCAATGCTTTTCCAGTGCACATATAATAAAAAACAATCAGAATTGCACTGTAATATGAAAAGATTTTGGCAATCTTCTATAATCCAGACAAACATTTCATTGTATCCTTAGCAACATACATCCAATATGGATGTAAAAGAAAAGAGGTGAGGAGCGAGACAAGAATAGTGGCCATCTTTGAGGATATGAAGGTCTATGTCATGGAAGAGGGATTAGGCACATTTTTCTTTTCTCCAGGGATCAGAAGTAGGAGCAATAGGCAGAGTCACAGAAAGATATATCTGACCCAATAGAAAGAAAGACTTCTTGATTGTGAGAGGTGTCTAAAAGTGAAATGGGTGGTCTTGGAAGGCAGAAGTTCCCTAGCCCTGGAGACTTCAAGCAAAGGTTTGATGACCACTTGCTGAGTATATGGTAGAGAATTCCTATTCACATACTTATTGGACTAGACTCCTTCCTATTCTGAATTTCTATGATTTTCGGGCATCTGATTTTTTTTTCCTGAAGGAAGGCAATGCCTTAAACACATCAGAACTTTTTTTTGAGGGATGCTTTTTTATTGAGACAACAGGACTTTATGTTAGCATTATTAATGAAGGTCAACAGACATGTTTCCTCCCTAAAAACATCCAAAGCTATGGCCTCACCAGCACCATCCCTCTGTGATCCAAGGGTGATATTTTGTGGTTGGCTAACTTTTCTCCCAAGCCTTAAACATGTGCCAAGTGTCTTTAATCACAGGATGTTAGGCAGATTATGAGCAGTGATAGAGATAATTACCAAGGACAAATAAATGAAACTTCCATTCTCCAACCAACTTGGCATCATCTTTGGGTCAGGAGGGAAGATCCAAGAATCCCCTGTCCGAGAGTAAATGTATAATGATAGTTTTGACTTAGAGAACTTGGCAGCTCCCAGATACAGGATCAAAATCATTTTAAAGGGATAATCCAGGAAGGTTTGTGTTTCCATAAAAGGAGAAGAGCTATTCTTCATGCTTCCAAAAAATTTAACATCAAAGGAAAATGGAAACAACTTATCCATAATTATTTCTGGGGGACACAGCAGGAGGTAAGAACATTCAATCCTGATTGCTTATGGTATTACAGCCTCTTCAGACTCACCATGGACCTCTCCATTGCCCTCTATATGAAATTTATTTTTAATTCTTCAGAGACTATTGTCTTTCATATCTCCCTGGCATACAGATGCACAGATAGTGTTCATAGTAAGAAAAGAAGGGTTTGTGTTCTTGGGAAGTTAGAATCATTAAAGGAGCATTGCAATTAGTCAAGGAAGTCCCGTTTGTTCTTGTAAGCCAGGTCAGCTCTGTCCATCTGTACTGTCTATCTCATACATGAATGTTCATTGAAAAGCTCTATACAATAGTTCTTAATGTTTGGGGGAGTCATGGACCTCTTTGGCAGTCTGGTAAAGCCTATGGACTCCTTGGTTTTAGTAATGGTTTTAACTGCATGTGGTGAAGCATACCTGTAATCCCCGCTCCTGGGGAGGCAGAGACTGGTGGTTCACTTGTGCTTAGGGGTTCTGAGATGCAATGAAGGTTAAATACCATGAGGTATCTGTATGAAGAATGATACCAATATTGGGAAATACTGTAAGCAAGGGATCACTAGGCTGCCTAGGAAAAGTTCACTGACACAGTTCAGAAACGAAGTGGGTCAAAACTTCTAGGCTGATCAGTCATGGAATTGAGCCCATGAGTGGCTACCAGCCTGGGGGACATAGGGAGACTATCTCAAAATAATGTTTTTAAACATACAAAAAAATATGTGGGGCTATAAAAAGAAGTCAATAATATTGGAATATAGTGACCAAAATTATTTTTTAAAAGTTCAGGGACCAAAAATTAAGAACTTACATTTTAGAGATCATCCATCCAAAATGCATGTTATGCTGTAGATAAAAATTAGTATCACCTAGAAGGTAATGGAGACCTAGGAGCAGCATTGGTTAAAGCAGGCTGCTATATGTAAGAAAAATAGTATACTCTAAGAATTGTATAACGGAAAGAAAAGAGGATCACAGGCAAGGCAAGTTTAGAGGAGGAAAGCAAATATTTAGAAATATCTAAAAGCCCTGGTATATTCGGGTGTGTTTGTGTAAATAATTGCTAGGATTTGACTGCATCAATCATCCCCTACCCCAAATCCTATTTTTAATAAAGACTGTAGCCAATTGGAATTGCTTGTATCTTCTCCTTATTTCGTTATTTCACTTTCAAGTTACTTCAGGCTTCATTAGAAAGAAATCTGTGCTTTGAAGAGTTATTCTACCCAACATTAACTTAGTGGATTAGAAACCATTAATAAAAATCCTAGTAGTAGAATGAGGGAAAGGAAGACCAAGGGAATTACAATCCATGTCACATCACTGGTATTGGCAAAGCCACTGCATGGTGAGAAATATTCATTAGCTATCCAAACCTCCTCAAAGGCAGAATCTTTTTTAGTAACCAGAGATTGTGTACCCTTGGAGAAGGTAAATCTCAGGCCATTTCCAACTCAGGTAATTGCATTCTGTGCTGGCTTGAATCTCGTCCCAAGATTTCTATCCTATCTATCCCGTTGGGCAGCTCAGCCTTGTACCTTTAGATACTGAGCTCCACCAGGATTTCTGCCCCTTCCCCCTCTTCTCCCCCTAATTCTCTTGTTCAAAATCTATAACCCTGACCCTCAGCAGGTTTGTGTTCAAAGATTGGGGTTTGATTTTTGCATTTCTATGGATGAGGCCAAGATCAGCATGTCTGGTCCTGTGGTTTCTACCTAAGTGTTATCATGGTTTATTACCTGTCCATCAGAGATTCAAGCCTGGTTGACTTTTAATTTTTTGAAGCTTAATGTTGAGAAAACTAAATTGCTTTTGATTGATCCTGCCAGACTCCAGGATACATGTACATCTCTTACTGAATCATTCATTGCGTTCAATTAGACCAGCAGTGTAGGGCACTCCATATGAAAAATGTGAAGCTATTCCTTGAAGACAGTCTCAGAACTGCCCAGCAGTAATGGCTGAGCTCCTCTCAGAGCATCATTTATTCATAAAGTGGGGGAACAATGCTATAGCAAACTTGGTCACAAAACCATGGAATTTCAGAGTTGGAAGGGAGCCCAGCATCCAACTAGATTTAAAAGATAATTCTCTCTATACAGTTCCTGAAAAGGGGTCATCCAGTATTTGCTTAAAGACCTCCACCACCAGATGTAGTCCATTTTGGTTTTGGAAAACTGTGATTCCTGGGAAGTTTTCTTGACATCAAGTCTAAATTTTCCTTTTTGCAACCTCCTAATTCTACTCCTGGTTCATTCATTGTCCTTGATTCTTCCTTCTTCTAGGGCATGAAACAGAGCAAATCGAACTCTTTCCCCACACAACAACCCTTCAGATACCTGAAGACAACTATCATGTATCTCCTTAGTTGTCCCTTCTCCAGGATAAACATCCCTGCTTTCTTTAGCTGATCCCCACATAGCATGAACTCAAGACCTATCTTGGCTGCCTTCTTAACACTTTCCAATATCCCCTCCTTCCTAAAATGGGATGTGAACATAATATTCTATATGGGTTCTGATCAGAATGAATGCATTGTACTGATAAAAAAATTAATTTAAATTCAAAAGCAGAACACAATTAACTATATACTAAGCAGTGTTTTCTTTATTTCATGCGAAATGCAGGAAAAGAGATATTTGGAAGCCTCTGGAGATTTGATTCAGACTCAAATACAATTACATTTTCATTGATTATTTCTTTCACTCTGGGGTTCAACATTATCTCTTTTTAAGTTGTTCAAGACTTAGCATAACTACTCAAAGCTCAGAAATTATGCTTTCTGATTCTGTTACTTCCAAGCTCACTGTTTACCGGTCAAATTAATCATAACTTTAAAAGTCTCATGGAATATCATATCCAGGACTAAACAATATTCTGTTCTAGTGTTAGGAACTAAGTTTTCTAAAGTTACACATACCATAACTGCTCTCCTTGGAGAGACATTAATCTCATGCTTTTCTTTATCTAATACCTTAATATTAATAATAACTGACTTTTATATAATGCAAAGGTTTACAAAGTGTTTTTCACATATTTAATATTATTTATTATATTATTTGTATTTATATATTTATTATGTTATTTTATATTTATTTATATGCAACAGCATCTCTTCCATTATTCTATTGTGTGTTTGTCTTTCGTTCTCAAAGAGGACCAAGATATCAAAAAGATGACATGACTTGCAGTTGACTTTGATTTGAATGAGGGAGGGATATGCCAGGTCACCAGCCTCACTTTCCTCTCCCGAGTCATCTGGGTCCAGTGGCCTGATATTCATCAGGATGATTGGAAATGATCCAGGATGTCCATTATTCTACCTGGCATGTGCAGGCCACTTTCCTCAGAGTGTGCCTATTGCCCTTTCATAAGGAGACAGACTACCATGACAACATCTAAGGAAGAGATCCAATATACAATTGTGCATAATGAAAAGGTAAGTCTGCGTTGATTAGGTGGGAATAAGTTAACTTCTCTTGCAAATTCCTTTTATTCATATTGCTCAATCTTTTAATTGAAATCCAAAATGTTTGGTTTAGAGAAAAAGACTGGCCTAATAAATGGATGCTGCTATTCATTAACTGAATGCAGGTTCTAGAGATAAAAACTCCAGCACAAGGAAAATGATTGAAAACGTGTAAATTCATCCATTTAATCCACGATATCGGCATCCCCATTTTATAGACAAGGTAACTGATGAAAAGATAGGTTAAGTAGCTTTCCCAGAACTGCTCAACTAAATAGCTGATGTGGGATTTGAAATCAAATGTTTGTGACTCCACAGTCAATGTTGTCTCTACTATCCCAGGCTGACTCTTTTAAGCAATCTGCTGACACGTTCATCTTAAACTTGGGATCCTCCACTCTAACGGTACTTTTATCCCCCTACTCTCTTTGGACCATTTTTAAATTTAGAGTTCACAAGAGAACAATATTCACAATAACAAAAAAAAAATGCATACAAAGACAATACCAAAAGAAAACTGAATTCGGCAAGGGAGTACAGGTACCTAATGTAGCATACGCTATCAACCAAAATCACTTTTGCTTAGTTGGTTGAGTTTTTGTTGGTTTTGTTTTGTTTTTCAAAGAATGGTTGGAATAGTAAGAGGATTACATCAGGAAATGATTGGTGGGAAAAACAAAAGACATCAATAAAATGTTTTTTAAGCCACAAGAGGGGAGGGAAGGGAGGGAAATAAACATTTATTAAGTGCCTACTACATACCAGGCTCTGTGCTAAGTGCTTTACAAATATCTCATTTGAACAAGAATTCATGGTTCATTCCTTCTATATCCCCACTTATATCTAGTCACCTCCCATCTATCCTCTCCGCAACTCACTGAGATTACTTCACAGATTCAGAATTAAATCATCCAGTCCAGATCTTTCATTTTACAGATGAGAAAACAAAGTCCCAGAAAACTTCAATGAGCTGCCTATAGTAAGAAAGGTAGTGAGGGTTCAAAGTGGGGTCTGAATTCATGTCACTTTATTTCAAATCCAATATCCTTCTTTAAAAACATTTACTCACTTGAAAAATGAAGATAATAGAAATGTCAGCTAAAATAACATAATTTTAAAAGTTTCAAGTTCTTCTTCTGTTCTTTACTGTTGCTTCTTAACTTTGGGGAAAATTTTTCAGTAGAAAGCTCCAGAGAGAATTCTGAATAATTAAAAATAAAAATAATTAAAAATTCTAGCCAGGTTGAAATTCAGTGCCATATAGACAACACCAGCATATAAGAAGATTGAGTATGTGGGAGAACGAGCACAGAATTCATAGTCAAAAGTCACTGGAAGGAAGAACTTTCCGACTTTGAAGTTCCATGATTCTTTAAAGACCTGAGTATACCCATGAGCAAAACATTTTCCCTCTCTGAACCTTATTTCCCTCTTCTAGATGATGAAAGAATTGAACTTTGGGGGAGGGGGTATCATGCAGCCCTTTGGCAATCTGGTAAAGTCTATGGACTCCTTCTTAGAATTATGGTTTTTTAATTCATCAAATAAAATACCTAGAATTACAAAGGACACCAATTTCATTGAAATACAATCATCAAAACATTTTTTTTAAAAAGCAAGTTTGTAAATTCCTAGATTAAGAACCCTTGGAATAGATGATCTTCTACCCTAAAACCTCTTCAGCAAAAGTAAATTATGTATTCAGTAACTGTGCAAATGATTGTTTCTGTTCACATGATGCAAACCCCCCAAAAAAGGTTGCATCCAATGAAACAACTTCTTAACGAATGAAATGAATGTTTCAATGTAAAAGCACTTACTAAATGCTTACTATGTCCCAAGTATTGTGCTAAGAACCAGGTATATGAATACAAAATCAAAAAGTCAAGATGGTCTTTGTCCTCAAGATGCTTACATTAGAAGTGGGAAACAACACATATAGAGGAGTGGTGGCCAGAGATGACCATTTTAGTCCAGAAAGTCACAGAGACAGTGATTGATTTACAAATATTATTTCTTTTGAACAAGAGTTCAGGGTTCCTTCCTTCTATATTCCAAAGGAGACCAAGGGGAATAGATTGACACACTCCACCCAGGAACAATGGCAGAGTTAATTTGATCATGTTTCATTGTTCCAAAGAGCCACAGAGAAAGTGAAATGTTCCTCCAGGTCATGGTCCCTGTTGTGGAGGTGGTCCGGAGGGGAGGAAGTGATGAAGCAATGCTGAAGCTTTACTGAAATAGTGTTCTGGGAGAGCAATCACAAACCAAAAGACTGGGACTGCGCAGGTTGGAAACTCTTCCAGGGAAAGGTTCTCAAAATTCTTGGTCTCAGGATCCCTTTACACCCTTAAAATTATTGAGAGTCTCCTTACCTTAAAAGTTGTTGAGAAGCCCAAAGGATCCTTATTTCTGTAGGCTATATCTACCTATATTTACCATATTAGAAGTTAAAACTGATAAAATTTAAAAATGTTTATTAATTCATTTTAAAATAGCAATAATATACTCATCATATATTAGCATAAATAACATTTTATACAAATATCTATAACATCTGGTTTAATAGGAGCAACTGGATTCTTCTATCAACTTCTGCATTCAGTTTGTTGCAGTGTTATTTTAGTTGAAATATATAGTAAAAATTTGGCCTCAGATGAGTATTTAACTAGTTAATATTATTATGAAAACGATAGCTATCACAAAGACTCCCTGAAAAGGTCTTAGGACCCCCAGAGATTCTCAAACCACACTTGGAAAGCCAGTGCTTTAGAGAACGGTCTCTGGTGTGAATGGTTGATGAGGAAGAACTTGTGGAGGAACCGGTGGCAAGAAAGGCAAGAACCAACCATTATTTGGTTAAATGCAAAGCAGTTGTTTGAAAAACACTATAATTGCTTTGGGTATTAAATTTGATTAATATTTTTAAAACTAATTTGTGCCGAACACCTTCGGATCTGTGGCTGGAGAATCATCTAGTAGTACTCTCATTTTTCAGAGGAAATTGAGTCACAGAGAAGTGAAATGCTTTGCCCTAGGTAAAACAAGATGGGGTAGATTTGAACCCAGAGCCTGTAACTGTAGACATAGGACAGTTTCCACCACACTACACTGTCTCCATCATACCATAATTACATAGCAAAACATTATAGATCATACAAGTGCTCTTATCTATATACCTAGAGGTAGCATGATCAGAATATCCAGATATTTGATAATTTTCTTCCCTTCACTTTTTATCAGGAGATTCTAATGTCACATAAACTCAGTCTAGGACCCTGTTGAAGGTTTTCCCAGGAGAACTTGGAGAGAGAGGAGAGCTTAGATCCTTTGGTCTTCTTCCCTCTTCAAATGAAGCCAGACTACAAAGAACTGATTTCCAGATTTCCTCGGATACTGAAGTACTCTGATGGATCAGTGATGGTGATCTATTCATTTGTATTATTGTTATCTGTGTTCTCCTATAAATTCGCCACAGGAGAACCATCCAGGATGTGGCATCTTGCTTTTTTAAATTTAAATTTTTAAAATTTTAAATTTGTACTTCTGGGATTCACGTTTTCCTCCAGATCTAACATTCTGTGTTCTATGTTTTAAGGTTCATTGTTGCTCTAGAATTCTATATTCCACGTTCTTGGGATCCTTCTAGCTTTAATATTCTATGTTCACTGCTCTAATTTCTCTTTTAATGCTAATATTCAAGGTCCCTTCTCTAACATATAATGTCCTCAGATTGAGAGAGACTGTTTTAACCCCAAAGTTCTAGGACTCATCTGTTTCATGGAGAGAGAGAGAGAGAGAGAGAGAGAGAGAGAGAGAGAGAGAGAGAGAGACAGAGACAGAGACAGAGACACACACACACAGAGAGAGAGAGAGAGAGAGAGAGAGAGAGAGATGTATCAAGTCATTCATGCACAAAGCCTAAAGATGGAGGAGAATTTAGGACCATATGGCAAATACTTTGAAAAATCAGCAGAATTAAAAAGAAACTTGTTCCTACATCTTAATAAATGGGCAACCCTATTCACCACCACACATGTAACAACAGGTAGGAATTCCTTCCCTCATCTAACCAGATTAACTAGAGAGATAGATACAGGTATAGCAATCATACATGTGTGTGGGGGTGAGTGTTACTTTGTTACAGCCAAAAAGTTTCTCTGTATGCTAAGCCAGATGCTCCAAAACCAGGGCTGCACACATGGCAGGAAATATTTGAAGAATTCCTACCATAAGCATAGAGATGCCAGTTTGGTTTTTTTTT
>CM053772.1:252494747-252539954 GCA_028658325.1 Potorous gilbertii | reverse complement strand
ATACTTTCCTATTGAGCATATTTTCACTATAGCGAAAGGAGCAGAACCAGGAAAACTTTGTGCACAGCAACGACCACAGTGTGCGAGAGTTTTTTCTGGTAGACTTGGAACTTTGTAATAACACAAGAACTCACTGAAAAAAAAATCCCATTGTCGATTTTCTAAGGCAAAATGCCTTCCACACTCAGAGAAAGAAATATGGAAGTCATTCGCAGAATGTAGCAGATCATGTTTGTGTGTGGGGGGGTTTTAGTGTATATGTTTAGATTTGTTATATGATTTCTTCCACTTATCTCAGTGTGACTACATAGCATCACTATAGTGAAAATATGCTCAACAGTTTGGTTTTTTTCCTCTGGGATTTTACAGCCCACTAAAATAAATTGCACATTATTTTTACTACCTGAAAGCTCCTGAATAAATGTGTGGCATTGTCTTCCCTGGACGTGGGCTTGGAGAGACTAATCTACAACCATGGTTTAAGAAATGAAGCTTTATAGGCTAGTCCATAAACTGCTCCTTAAAACAAAAATGGGCGTTATTAGTCATGCGAATTATTGGTGTTTAAAAGGCTCGCAAGAAGATGGCATTCTTGTTCCTCTGCACAGTACTTTGTTTTACAGGAGAGGAGGAGAAGCAAAAAATCTTCAAGAGTATTTCCAGAACTATAAAATGAAGGCACTATGAGTCCCCGAAGTTTGGGGAGTGAACACTTCTTTATAATGATGGGGTAGCTTTGATTTTGTAGTTCTAGGGACATATTCCACTTCATCAATGAACAAAATCTAAAGATGGATGAGAACTTAAGACCTTGTGGTTAATCTTTTTAAAAATAACCAGGATTAAAGAAAGACCCCTAATCCTACCTCTGAAATGATGGGCAACCCTATTGACAGTTGTTCAGTTGTATCCAATTCTTTGTGATCCCATTTGGGGCTTTCTTGGTAAAGATGCTGGAGTGATTTGCCATTTCCTTCTCCAGCTCATTTTACAGAAGAGAAACCTGAGGCAAACATGGTTAAGTGACTTGCCCAGGGTCACATAGCTAGTAAGTGTCTGGGGCTGGATTTGCCCAGCACTCTATCATCCACTGCACCACTAGCTGTGCCTGTTGTCAGACACACAAGTAAAAACAGTAAAAAGAATTTAGGACCATGTGGCAAATACAGCCCTCACCTAACCAGATCAACTACGTAAACCTTGGAGACCATTGTAAAAAGTCCATTCCCACTCATTATTAGTGATGTCTCCGCAGTTGAGGTCAGGAATTATGTCTTCTCTTTCTCTTGTGTAGAACCTGAGATACTATCTCTTTATGTAGGTCACCAGAAAAAGAGATCCAAGTTCAATGAATTCAACAGATCTGCATCCACTGAAAACCATAGTTCATTAGTCACTTTCATTAGTCAATCTGGAGAACACAATTAATTGAAAATAAAAGCACTGAATGAAATAGCACAGCAAGCAAGTAACAACAGAACATTTCTGCATGAACCTGAGGTATACTTTCCCACAAATCTCCCACATTCAGTGAGAAGAATGGGTACATTTAAGAATCATGCTTGGTAGAGAATGGAGAAATTTTTGACCAAACAAAAGATAGAGAACATTATGAAATACAAAATGGATAATTTTGATTACATTAAATTGAAAAGTTTTTGCACAAACAAATCCAATGCAACCAAGATTAGGAGGGAAGCAGAAAGCTGGGAAAGAATTTTTGCAACTAGTGTCTGTGATAAAGGCCTCATTTTTAAGATATATAGAGAACTGAGCCAAAGTACAAGAATGCAAGTTATTCCCCAATTGATAAATGGTCAAAGGATCTATGAACAGTTTTCAGAGGAAGAAATTGAAGCCGTCTACAGTCATATGAAAAAATGCTCTAAATCACTCTAAAGAGAGATGCAAATCAAAACAACTCTGAGGTACCATATCACACCCATCAGATTGGCTAACATGACAAAACAGGAGCATGATAAATGTTGGAGAAGATGTGTGTGTGTGTGTGTGTGTGTGTGTGTGTGTGTGTGTGTGTGTGTTCGGCCTTCATTGCCAAAGAAGACAATGCCATCAGAGAAATGCTGACATGACTTGCACTTGACTTTGTTTTGAGTGAGTGAGGGCTGTGCATGCAGGTCATCAGCCTTACTTCTCCTCCAGAGCCATTTGAATGTGGTGACTAGATATTCATCAGGATGACTGGAGATGACCCAGGATGAGGCAATTGAGGTTAAGTGACTTGCCCAAGGTCAAACAGCTAGTGAATGTCAAGTGTCTGAGGTGGGATTTGACTCAGGTCCTCCTGACTCCTACACTGGTGCTCTATCCACTGCATCATCTAGCTGCCCAATTGGAGAAGATAGGAGAGTTGGGATACTAATTCATTGTTGGTGGAGTTGTGAGTTGATCCAATCATTCTGGAGATCAATTTGGAACTATACCCGAAGGGCTACAAAAATGTGCATACCCTTTGACCCAGCAATATCACTTCTAGGACTGTATCTCAAAGAGATCATAAAAATGGGAAAGAGTTTCACATGTACAAAAATATTTATAGTAGTTCTTTTTGTGGTAGCCAAGAACTGGCAATCAAGGGGATATCCATCAATTAGGGAATGGCTAAACAAGCTGTGGTATATTAATGTAATGGAGTACTATTGTGCTATAAGAAAGGATGAACAGGAAGACTTCAGAGAGGCCTGGAACGACTTATATGAACTGATGCTGAGTGAAAGAAGTAGAACCAAGAGAATATTGCACACCGCAACAACCACTGTGCAAGGTAACAGCAATGCAAGGACCTAAAAAATTCCCAATGGACTCTTGAGGCAAAATGCCTTCCACATCCAGAGAAAGAACTATGGAATTGGATCGTACAATGAAGCAGACTATTTTCTCTTGTTATGTTATGTTTTGTTTTGTTTTGTGGTTTCTCCCATTCCTTTTAATTCTTCTATGCTATATGAATAAGGTGAAAATGTGTTTAATAAAAATATTTATATATGTAGAACCTATATAAGACTGCATAGCCTAATTCTGCGTGTCTTTTATTTCCACTCCACACTTCAAACCTAGTATGTGCAAAAGTGAACTCCACTTTAAAAGAAACTTGAACTGTCTCTTCTACCTGCCTTCACTGCTTATGATGATATCACTATCTTCCTCTAAGTAACCCAGATTTGAAACCGTTCTCAGTCATCTTTGACTCTCCCTCTCTTTCACCTCTCAAATCCAACGACTTGTTAAGTACTATTGAGACTTCTCCAAAATCTCTATTATAGCCATCCTCTCCTTTTACATGCCAATAGTCAGAATCCTTCTTTAGGTCCTCATGATCCCTGACCTGAATTTTCTAAGTGGTCTCCTGACTCCAGTCTTTTTTTTCTCCCTAGTATATGTTAAGTTCTTATTTCAGCTCTATGACTTATTTCTCTTTGGCCTGGATTTTTGCAATCTGTATCTTTACAGATTTTTTCCATGTCAACATGACAATAAAATCTACTATATCTTACCTCTTCACAGCATTTAAACTGTTACAAAGTGCTTTCCTTAGGATCCTCTGAGGTAAGCAGTGTAACTACTATTATTTCAATTTTGTTCCTAAGAAAATAAGTTCAGAGTGGTTAAATAATTTGTCAGCTCTCCTCCAAGTCTAACATGACTACTGTCACTGTCAATTCTGGGTTCTATATATAGGTATGCAGAAAAGCCAGAAGTTGGAAGCAGCAGGGTACATAAAAAAACAACAACAACAACACAATACTGGACTTGAATTCCAAAGAACTGCTTCAAAGCCAACTATGCTACTTACTGCCCAGGTGACTTTGGGCAAGTCCCTTAATTTCTCTGGAACTCAGTTTCCTAGTCTTTAAAATGAAGAAGTTGAGCCCTATTTAAAGAGATGTGAAATATTGCTTACACCTTGAGACACGATTAGCATGTTATTGGTTTTGCTAAAATTCCTTTTCTGCCATCTTTTTAAAAAAATCTTTATTAACAAAAGATGACTTGCTAGATGGGGAAAGGAAGGTTATATTTGAAAAAGAAAGTGATATAAAATAAGAGATCAATAAAAATCAAATTAAAAATAAAATAAAGAAATTGTAGTAAATGACCTCTAAGATCCTGTCCAGCTCTAACTCTATGCTTCTAGTTGAATACTGCCAGTATTCACTCACTACCATATGATACAGTCTATCTCATTGTTGGATAATTCATTGTTAGAAGTCTTCCTACCACACTGCCAGATTTATAAATGCAATAAATTTCATCATGAATAAGAATAAATTACTTGGAACATAATACAAATAAATTTGTGAGAGTGAGACCCTGTATTGTGCTAATGGTTATAACACAACTACGCTTGTGAACAATTGTGTTCTCAAATAAGAGACAAAAGTGGAGTAGAAATCATCCTGGAAGGGACCTAACATGCCTACCATTCACTAAACCTCACTGTTCCTCACCAGAAAACTGACACTGATTTGGCCCTGAGGTTTTTTCCTGACCTATCAATGTGATTATGGATCCAGACATCGGGAAGCATCCACCAAACCAGAATGGGAATCCTCACTTAATCAGAATCATGTCCCTCAGGAGCCTGAATCCTGATTACCCGATGCAAATTCACTTTCTGAAGACTGGAAACAATCCAGGATGGAAGGGTTAGCAAACTCAGGCAGATTCTACAGCATTTGAGGAATTGAGCACATCACCACAAAACACTAAATATTTCTTTGGAATAAATGAAAAGTAAAGTATTGAATGCTTACCAATAGTGCTAAATTCTGGTGATAAAAATGGAAAAAGTGAGATAGTCTCTGCTCTCCAGTAACTCGAATACATAAAAGAAAGTTCGGTTTGGGAGTGGAGGGAAATGATTGGAAGTCCACAGGGTTCAAGGCATATGAAGGTGAATCTCCAGGATCTTTCATCAGATAGTGCTTGGGAAATCTGAAGACAGATACTAAACAGATGGTATGGCCTGAGATTCCAAACAAAATGACTTATTGTGGTTTCACCTCAACCCTGTGAGGCAGATTTTACTCTCCTTTTTAAAAAGATTTCAAGAAATCAAGGCTCAGGAAGGTTGTGATTTTTCCCTGATAATACAATCAGAAGTGCCAAAAGTAAGATTTCTTCTTGACTCCACAGTTCGGACCAGATCTGCCATGAAGTTTATGTAGGCAAATCCTGGTGAGGAAACTGCAAAAAAACGCTGATCAGGGATTATTCTGCAATTCATGCATTGAATTACCTGAGCTCAAGTAGGTGGTGAAGTGAATTGAACACTGGATCTAGGCTCAGGAAGACCTGAGTCCAGTCAACCCTGGGCAAGTAACAACTTTTGTCCAACTAAGCTTCCTTATCTGTAAAATGAGTATAATAGTACTTAACGTTCAAAGTTTTTTTGTGAGGATGGAAGGAGGTAATTGAAGTGCTATAAAAAGATGGCTGTTATTATTAAGTGACTTGCCCAGGGTCACACAGTCCAGAGGCAGAATATGAACTCATGTCTTCCTAATTCCAAGGCTGACTGTCTACTAGCCTTGCTGCCTCTCATGAAAGCCCAACTGCATTATAATCAACAAAAACAAATCAGAAAATCGAAGGAACAGACATTGAATTTTGAACTTGTTTTGTTTGCCTGGTGCTAGTATGGGAAAAGCTCAGGCTCTTCTATATTATCATCAACTTCCAGTTCGCATAAGTTCTTCTCATTTGGATGCCTATCTCGTAGTCAGAAACTCTCACAAGTAATTTAAAGATTGTTATCAATACAGCATTGGTCCCAAATGGTCTAAGAGGTGGGAGAGGTTGGCGAATGACATTCATGTCTCTGTGTAATCCCTGCATTGAATTCAGGATTCGGGGCTCCTCCAGGGAATGTAGTTAAGGCACAAGATGTCCAGAGAGGCTTAATACTGCAGCCTGAGCTGGGGTTCAGCTGTCAAACATTAAAAGGTGATGTAGGCAAGAAGCAGAAAAAACAAAAGCAAACTCTTTATTGTCTGCAGATCAGGAGACAGCTGAGAATAGAGAATGCTTATGCCTCCTGAGGTCCATTTTAAACTGGACCACCTCAAGGCCAGACCAAACATTCAGCCATCTATGCTAAGCTCCTAGAATTAGGAACTCTCACCCCACCTACCTCAAGTAGCCTCAGACAGGGCACTGAAGCAGTGACTGAAGTACATCTGGGTAACCTCCAGCAGGTTCTCCCTTCTCTGAACCGTAGTTTCTTCATCTGTAAAATGAATAGATGACTTTTAAGGTCCCTTCCAAATCTAAATATATCATTTGATAATCCCTTATGTTCTTTCTAGTCAAAGGATGAATTTAGGGAGTCTGGGGAACTCCTTTGTGCTTTTGTGTTGCCATGCTTCCAGTTCTCTGGCTGAAAAAAAGATATGGACCTGATGTTTGACATCTACTTTCCCCAAATGATAGAAAGAAAATGACAAAAATGAATTTTGCTGAATAAATAGATAAATACACAAATAAATAAATGAATAGGCAAACAAATAAATAATAAATAAATAAATAATGCAGTTATCTAACTCTTTTTTGTTTCACAGAGCCCTCTCAAAGTCTGATGAAACCTATGGACCCTTTCTCAGAAAAATGTTTTTAAGTGCATAAACAAAATAAAATGAAAACCATGTGTATTAATGTACAGTTATCAAAATAGTTTTTAAAAAATGAAAACAAGTTGACAGATTCCACTTAAAGAGTTCCTGCAACACTACTGCTGCTGCTGCTGCTGCTGCAGCTACTACTACAACGATGACTACTACTACTTATTGTTACAAATACGTGTGCATGTTTGTGTGTTTTCTAGGACTATAAGTTGCAAAAAAAACAACAAAAAAGATGGAGGGAGACTTTGGTAGTGGGCATGCATTGGCAAAACAAGTTTCCTAAACTGGGAGTTTCCTATACCAAAGAAATCCCAGATAGAGTTCTTGGCCATTGAGATTTATTGAAATTCATCAGGAACCTACCTATAACAACATACACACTGCTAGCAGAAGATGACATGGATTTCTACAGTTAGATGAAAAATATAGATATGATTATAAAATATTATTGTACAGACTTAAGAAAGCAAATGCCTTAATTTGTGGTCTTATTCAGAATTGTCACACTCTAATGATAATGATGTGAGTATTCAGGTATCAAGGGATCTGTAAACATTGGGGAACACTCTATTAAGTCTCATATTTTATTTCATAAAATGGTGTTAGGGCTTTCCATGAACAAGTCGGAATAATTTGGTCTTGGTGGCCAGGAATACATCAGTTCTGACACAGATGCAGAAATCCACCCAACCAATTTTATGCCAAGAGCTGACTGTATCTGTGATGAGAGGTAAATAGGAATAAGAAAACTGGAAGGGTCCCCACTTAGGAGACTTGGGCCCCAGTGAGGGTGATAACCCAAATGAGCACTGAGGATTTTTTTTTAAATATCAAGAATAATTAACCTTGTCCTCACCTCAGTGTTTGAAGCTACCTTAATATCTGATGTTATCACAGTTCACTGTGACTACAGTTAGAAAACGTTTTCAGAATGTGAATTCACTAGTGTGCCGTTGTTTACAGTCCTGTTTGAAATGGACACTTTTTCGAGTATAGTCTATGTGGAACCAAAGCTTAAATGAGAGCCCTTAGATCTTTTGTTTTATTTCATTTTCCCTCAGGGTTGAATTTCCCTGGAATTGTCTTTATAACTTAGCACAATGTTTGGCACAGCATATCCTTACTTACTACGAAGTATCTACATCTGTTTATAATGTACAACAAAGCTCTAAAGGGGGAGGGGAGAGTAAAAATACCCCCAAACTGTATGAGAAGAACTGTGATATATCTCCCTTTCCTTCCTAATAGCCCCTCCATTTGCTTCTGTCCTAGTGAATGAGGAAAGAAAGAATTCTCCATTTGATTCAGATGAAGAGCTGCTATGGCTGACCTAGTTAAAATTGAAGTTAGGTGGTTCCACTTCTCCCTACCGTCTTCCTTTGTTATCTCTGTTTTCTGATCTTCCTTTCCTCCTCTTTCCCCCTCTCCCAACAATCAGAAAGCAATGAAAGACAGATCAAGTACCTAAAGTTTGAAAAAATTGTGGAGGGAAAACCTCTCCATTTCCCATAAATGAGAGGAGTTGAGAGGTCTTTATCAGCCGTCTGCGATTCCTGTTGAAAAACAGACGGCAATACAGAAGTTTTTGAAAGTATGAGCTACAGTATTACTCAGACAATTGTCCCTAGTGATTAAAAGTCCCCTGCAGAGGTCTAGTCAAAATATTTACATTCCTCCCAGTAACTGTAATGCAAAGGAGAAGGGAAACCCAGGGAAAGGACAAGTCCAAAGGAAAAACTGAGCAAACCCCCCCTCCATTCATGGAAGGAGGGTGTCTGCTTGTGCTCTACGTTGTGGATATGTGCAAGGTTTGTTGCAGATGGGAGTGTGAGAGTGATTTGTACTTATGTGTCCATCTTGAACATCCAACCCACCTAGGGCAACTTTAAGTTACATGACAGGTTGTCACTCCAAACTTCTATGGTAAGAAAAATGGCTAGAAGAAAATAGGGGAGCTTCAAGGATCCGCTGTGTCCCCGCGTATCCAAGGCCGCGTCCCTCCTCCCCCAACACACCAAGGTGGTGTGTTAAATTATGTGTGACTAGCTACTCCCCACACTCTACCCGAAAACTGAAATCTTCCTCCAAAGGAGAACCAGGCTCACTGGCTAGTCTGACAAGCCGATTAGAGGGGGCCTGAGGAGGCGATGAGCTAAGGAAATGACCATCTAGGTCTTGGAGTTGTACAGCGGCTTCTCGGAGCCAGAGGCAGAATGGATGCCCCCGGGGCTCGGGTTAGGCCCGAAGCTGACTCCAACCCTAGCTCTCCCTGACTTCTCCACTTCCTTGCCCTCGGGGACCCTGTCCCGGCCCTAGCTTTCTGATCGTCCACCTCGAGGTCGGGTACGAGGCCTCCAAATCTTGCCTGGGCTAGAGGAGGGGGTCAGTCGGACCTGTGAAGCCCACAGGAAGCTCCCAAGAAAGAGGATTTAGACGCTCAGGTCCCACCATATGGCAATAGCCGTGCCCTCTCCGGCCTGCCCCTCATCCTGCTGGGCACTGGATCAGCTCCTGCTCTTGCCGCTCTTGGCGGGAGCGGGGCGGGGGGGCACGCAATCAGAGGTCTCGAGTAGAGGAATGGCAGGAGTTGCCGTGTGCCCCCTGGGAGGGGCAGCAAGGACACCCGCATAGTCTGTTTCCCGGCCAGGCCAAGGGTAACTCCCTCTGCTTGGTCGGTCCGGCCAGTGTCCCCTCAAGAGCTAGCATGGCCAGGTCAAGCCCTCCAGTGCTGGGAGATAACCAGCTTACCTCGAGCCTAGAATAAAAGAACGCTAATACTAGCAGGGTAAAATTACTATTTTTTTTTAATTAAAGCCGGAGACTGGACCGGGCGGGCTCGGCGGGTCACGTGCATCCCTGTCACCTTGCTCCCCGGGCTTCGCGCACTCGAGTTATGCCATCAAGCTGATACAGTGTGACTGCGCGTCTCTCCAGCGACCCAGGCTCGCAGCTGCCTCTAAATCAATAGACGTCAGAGAAATATGAAAACAATCGTGACAGAAAACTTAAATCCTGGCTGGGGCCAGCCTAATCAGAAATGGGCTTCTGGTCTCCATGCCGCCCGATTAATTTATCCCAAAGTTTAGTCAAATGTTATTCCGGTACCTTTTTTCCCAGCAGATCCAGCTACATCTGTCGGGTTTGTAATGTAATTTGTAATTACTGCCCTTCATGTGGTCCGATGCCTTGAACCATCTTTAATTAAAAGCATAATTAAGGGAAGATCTAAAGAAAGACAATTACCAGATGGTCTTTTTTTTAGAAACAGTAGTTGCGGGGAAGTGAAGAGTGGAGTTGATCCCGGAGGACTGAGAGCCCCTGGAGAAGTCAGCTCTCAGAATCCTAGCCCCCATTCACTGGTTTGGGGCGAGTTCCCCTGGGCTACATAGGCAGAGCTGGGCGGGGTGTAGGAGGGTGGCAGGAGGTATAGAGGGGGCTGGGTAAGCGGGCAAGGGGGAGGTTGAAGTTAATAGAAATCTAGGAATGCGTCGCACCTACTACGGGCAGTCTCCCACCTCCCCCGTTATAGTCATGGAACAGGTAAAGTCAAATGGCTCAAAAAGACGAGCCAAAGGAATCATCTGGGTGGCCATCCTTGACATTCTGAAGTGCTGCCCCACCCATCTCATACCCCTACCCACTGCGTTGAGAAACCTTAGAAAAAAGAGACGGAAGAAAGAGGTAGGGAAGGAATGGAAGACGGAAAGGCATGGAGAAAGAAAAAGACGAAGCGGAGGGAGTAAGGACGGAAAGGAGAAAAGAAATGGAGGAAGGAATGAATTAGGGAAGGGAAGGGAAAGGAAGAATGAAGAAAGGTTCCTTGCTTTTCCTGGAACAAGGGAGTGTGTGTGTGTGTGTGTGTGTGTGTGTGTTTGTGTGTGTGTGTGTGTAGGGGAAAGTCTCCAAGGGGAGTCTTTGGGTCTCAAGGCTCAGCCCTCTCAGGATTCCAGTCACTCGGCTGGGTCTGACTCAGGATGGCTCAGCCCCACACCTTTCTGAAATCCCTCCCAAACACTAAAAGCAATGCATAGGTCTCCCCCATTCCCCCTCTCAATCTGGAAAGAGCACCCCAAGGACCCACATGAATAATGTTTTCACATCTATCCGCACCTTCGAGTTTGAGAGACAGTTTCTGAGAGGAGAAAAGATCTCCCCCTCGTTCTCCTCCCCTAATTCTCCCCAAAATGAATAATGCAAGATGAAGTCGAGAATGCTGTGTTTGCACCAAATTTCTGGAAGATCATGCAAATTAAAATTTGGTGTAGATAGGCTGAGGATGGCGTTGTTTGACTGCTCATATTCAAAGTAATGCGGCAATGAATTGTAATCATTTCAATTATCTTCAAGACAGTTTCTTTAGGACACAAGTTGTCAGAGATAAAAAAGTACATTCTTGCGGCTCCGTGGGTCCATTTTCCAGACGGTTTGTTGTTCTTGCTGCCTGATTTAGTTCAGGCTCTTTTGCATACTCGGCTTGTCTCTCTTTGCCTCTGCCGGAGCAACCCTCCTCTCAACCTGGCCCCCCATCCCCCCTTCTCTTCCTACTCTTGGAAGTGCGACTCCACATAATTGGGCTCGGCTTCTTCAGGCGCAGCCACATGCTCCCTTGCACAGACACGTGCAAACACTCTTATGCAAATATCGGCATATACGCATGATGCAAATGCACAGTGGCATATCCGTACACATGTACACATACACATACACGCAGGCACCTCTTCTCTCCCATTTCAATCTCTCAGCTACTTCGATTACTAACTTTCAGCAACAGATCTATTTTCCTCTCCAGTATCCGAGGAAAAATAAAATATCCGTGGCTCCATTTTTGCTTTCTTTCTCCAGGCCCAGGAATGGGAGATGGGGGTTAGGTGAAAAGGACAGCGTGCCCTCTTTTTCAGAGTCCCTGAAGAACAAAAGTCAGCAGCTTTTGCTTGCTCCCAACTAACATTCCCTAGACCTGGCCGCGTCAGCCTGTCTGTGCATGCGGCGAGCAAACCCTGGGCAATTCCCCTCTCCGCAGCAGAGAAGGCCGGGAGGCTCCCTCTGTGCTGGAGAGAGGCAGCGGGGCCCAGCGCTGGGGCACACTCTCCTCCTCATCCCAGAGAAGCCCACCCCAGCCCACCCTTACACACGCGAAAATTGGCTGCAATTTGTTAGGGAAGGACTCTGCTCGGAGGGACCTCGCAGCTTGCTCTCCCCCATTCGCAGCCCTGGAAAGGGGCAAAAAAAAAGAACAGAAGACAGAGAAGTCAAAGAGAGAAGTGGAACTGCTGCATCCTCTGACGTCATTCGCCCTTTGAAGCCCACGTCCATTCCGCTGATTAGAAATAATTCCGACCTTTAAACTAATATTGCCTTTGGATATTTTTTCTCCTATGGGGGGAAGGGAGAATGAGAGCTTTTAAAATAAATAATAGTTTGAACCCCACTACTCCGAGCCCCCAGAGGAGCCGGGCCTGAACAACAGAACTCGTTTCCCCCTGGCAAGCCCTTATCTGCGTATATTATATTTGTGAAATGCTCCTTTGTAAAGGCTTTTAACACCTTCTTATAACGAATCATTTGTCCTTTTCTCTTTAATTTTGATAGACAATTAGCCATCAAATATACACCAGTTGACTGTAACCGAGAATTAAACTACCCTTTATGTAACGTTAATTTAGCATAGCGGTTTTGTTTAACTTTGCTCGACGAGAACCAGGTTTTGGAGCAAAAAGAAAAAAAAAAGGTGTAATTTTATGTGGGGCTTCATTTCTTTTGGCTCTGTACACAGCAAGCCCTCTCCTCTTTGTAAACCATTCTGCTGGGGCCCTACGCCATTTCCCGGTGCCTAGCACCTGGAGTCTGGAGAGGGGGGGGCCGCGGGAAATTAGCATTGATATAGATTTAGTTGAAATGTAATCTCTTAAATCTGCCCAAGATTCGGGGAGATAATTACACTTTCACTGAATTGCCAGGGGTCAGCGTCTCTGTGGACCTGAGGAGTTGATTTACTAACAATGGTGTTACATAAAAAATGGCGTTTGAGATTATAATGTTAATGGATGCGGTCGCTGGGGAATGTGGCAGCCTCAAACTCATTCGATGTAACTTGGTTTTTGCTTCTCTTCCAGCCCCCAATTCCCCTTCTCTTCTTTATAAGGATTCAAATTCACTAGCAACATTTAATTCAGAGGAATGAGGTCCCTGGAAAGGGTTTGGCCCTGTTCGGAGAAGTGAGGGTGGGAAAGGGGGTGCTTAAGGTAAAGTTCTCCGTCTCCTCACCCCACTTCTCTCTTTTTTTATCGCTGTCTCTCTGCTTCTATCTCTCTCAATCTCTCTTGTCTCTTTCTGTTTCTGTCTCTGTGTCTCTATCCGTGTCTCTGTCTCTCTTTTCCCTCTCCTGTTGAGAATGAAGTTTTCTTTTTATTCCAAATAACCAAAAGACGCAAAGTGAATCTTTCCTTCACAGCCCGGCTGGAACCTTCCTTCTAACTGTGGAGCAAAAAGCAAAGGAAATGAAAAGAAAAGGAGAGAGTCTTTGACCTCATCAGTTTCTGACGGGCTGATTCCAGGAATCTGGTTCCTCCAAGTACCTGGGCCCCCACATCATTTGTCGCAGTGTCTAAAAAGAGATTCAATCTAAGAATAATCCCGATGAGTGAAAGGAAAAAGCCTAGCTGTGCAAGAGAGGGCGGAAGGTGGGCACAGGGAAAAGTAGAGTATGTATTACACGATAAAAGTACTCTTCCCTGGGGGAAGCCTGGGTCCAGATACAGCAGTGGTGGACCTCGGGAAGTACACCCCTTTCCATCCATCTTCAAGAGTTTGGTTTCCTGTTCTCACAGTCCTTCACTTCCTAGGGCAAGATGGAAAGACTTCTCATTTTTCCAAAGACTTTTCACTTCAGGCCCGTTTGGTAGGGCAAAGATCTAAATCGAAGTTGGAGTTCCACCGAAAGGAAAGGTGTGGGGCAAGGTCGTTGGAGGTCACTGTTTAGACTCCGTGCCTCTTTCCCTCCATCCCAGATGGTTTGTAAATAGAGGAATAACACTTACCCTCAGGCAAGGTGGTGCGCGTTTAATGAGCGTGCCCTGGGGCGCAGTCCTACAAGATCATACTTAACTCAGGTACTAAGCTTTCTCCTTCACACAATTTCACAACGATACACATCCCTCCATCACATCTACAAATTTATCGCTACACAACTACACAGACACGATTAACTCTTTACCTAGTTCGTCACACCGACAAATAGAATTCTGGATTTCATTCTCTGCTTCTCTAGGCCTTTCTGTGAGCTTACAAAACGCGTTGTCGGATTTCTCCGCTGCCACAAAATTATCAAAAGGTCACTTCCTTAGGGACTGGCCCAAAGGTTATGGGGACCGTGAATGTGTGTTGGGCCCAGAGTTTGGAAAAGAACCACGTCTGTTTTGTAGCTATTCCTAGACCACCCCACCCTCTCACCTGGGCAACACCTGGCTTTAGACAGGGCCCTAATACACGACTATGTCTGATTTCCCAGGTAAGGTTTCTCTTTGAGTGAACTTGCTAGAAAGAACCACAAATGCCTCCGTCCTAAACTTGGAAATTATGGGAGATTTGAGGGGCGACGAAGTAAAGCTATGAATCAGATATCTGTAGCAATAGACAACTCTCTCTCTCTCTCTCTCTCTCTCTCTCTCCCCCCCCCCGCCCCCGCCCCGGGGGAAGACAGTGTGAAGACAGACGCAGCCCAAGTTCCATTGGAAGAGAGCAAAGGGCCAAGCCCAGGACTTGGGTGTTCTGGTAACCTGGGGGCCCAGGTGGCTAAGGATCTCTTTGGAGTGAAGATGGGAGTAGCTTACAGGTCAGGAATCAGGGGACTGATGACCCCCCAAAAAAAGAAAACAGAAGCCCCTTTCTTCATCCTAAATCACATTGGGGCGGCGAAACAGGGGACAGGATATCAAAGAAGTAGGACCCCAGGGCAGCCGGAGGAGGAAAGCACAGAGGAGCTGTGGGGCCGACGAGTGGACTGACAGTCAGCACTGCCGCTGCTCTTGGGCACCGGCAACACCCAACCGCTTGAAATCGCCTGGACTCGCGTTCAGTATCAGCGGAGTCTGGGATCTGGGGCAAAGCTAAAGGCCCCAGGAAAAACTGCCGGAAGGGGTGGAGGTGGGGGAGAGTGTCGGACGGAGGGCGGGGAGGCCCAGGCTAAGCCCTCCGAGCTCCGAGTGTTTATGTGGGTGCCCCCTTATCTTATATGTAACAGCAATATATATGTTAATTGAAAACTTCGGAATTTCAAAAGGTTGTGACAAGTTATAATTTGTCTTGTCACTGTCTCCAGCCCTTCTTCAGCTCGCCTCCCTCGCGCGCTTGTCAGCTAGCAGCTTGCCTAACTCGTTGACTTCCTCACTCATGGCACGGAAATGACAAATGCGCTGCTTTATCCGTACAATTTATTTCATTATCGTTGCCAGCACGAAGCATCACAATCAATCATAAGGAAGTCCAGTTGGCAGATGTCAATCTTGGTGGGGTTTTGTACGTCTCAGTCTATATTTAATCCAATTATAAGGGTCACGGAATAAGTGCCAATCCTCTTGTTACTACTCACATCTTATTCAAGATTTAAAGTTTAAAAAAAAAGTCAACTCCTATCACATGAACCTTTGCAGGGGGAGGGAGCGTGAAGAGAAGAGAGGACGCCTTGGAAATATTCCCCCCCCCCCCTTCTCCAAGTCCTCCTTTCCCTCCCACTCACCTCCTTCCTCTAGTTTAATTTATGCAGCCTTCAATTTTCATTAAAGACAGGGGGGGCAGCGCCAATTTTCTGAGTTTGTGCAAATGAAGGTTCTTGTTATTTATTATTATTGTGCTAAAGGTAAGCTTAATGATGGAAGATGTTTCCGCCGGTTGCCCATTCGAATACAATCGAAGCCCGGCCTTGTCACGTTGAGAAAAAGTGCATTTCTAACATCCAGGACGTGCCTGTCTACTTTCGGCGGATTGCCTCCAATCACCCCGAGGGAATCCAGCTAATGCCTCGGCCTGTGCCCGCCTGGGACTCGGAGGAGGGAGGAGGACCATCACACGAGGTGCCAGGGCTGCCCGCTCGTTAGCAGAGAGTGGAAAAGGGGAGGCAGACTGGGAAAGGAGTCCTGACAACCTGGAGGCGGAAGAAGGCCGGGGCCAAACGGACAAACCGAACCTGCAGTGAGGAGTTTCTCAACTGGGAATTTACCTGTAAAGAAGAGACTGGCCCAAAATGTTTCCAGTTGTGCATTAGTAAATTGGGGGGAGGGGGAGTTGAGGGTGAGAAGAACCTGCAGGGTTCAAAGGCCGGGGTAAGAGTGATTACCTGGGGGGGCAGGGAGGAGGGTAAAGAATATGCCTCGGATGGAAGAAGGGGTTACCGCATAGATAATAATGGTGAGCATTATCCAGTCACCGGAGCTGCCGCGAGAGATGGCAAATATTAGCTCAGCTAAATATCTCCTGTTTTCGACGCTCGAATTAACCAAAAGATTCTTTCCTTTTAGAACTGGAACTCAGTTCGTGTAGAAACTGGGGGCGAGGGGTGCTGAAGAAAAGGAAAATTACGTTGCAGTGAATTCAATGTATGGTTGCTAGCGTTGTTTCAGCTATTGGAAATTACGCCCGAAGTGTCCCCCGAATTCTATCCCAGTCGCGAGACCTTTTCCCTAGAGCTCCTCCACTTTTGGTGTCCACTCGCAACCCACTCCCAAAGAAATACTTTACCGCCCCACCCCCAACGTGAATATTAAAACTGGAAGTCCATTCTAGTCAGGGATGAATAAACTAAAATAGAAATCCAGGAATTTGGAGGGGGGGGGCGGTGAGTGGGAGGAGAAGGAAACAAACAAACATCCCTTCGGGTGTTTTGGACTTTTCAGCTCTGAGGTTCGAATCTCGCCCTGTGTCCCAAGATGGACACAGAGCCAATCACTAAGCCGGGTGCCCTAGGAGACCGAAGGCTCTGGGTCAGCCCTAGAAATGCGGTTGGGTTTGCATAAAGTAGTGAAAATAAAACGTACCTTGAACGAGAACCACAGATCACAATCACCGAATGAGCCAAGTACCTCTTGCCTTCCAGTCAAACCACACTCCAGGAGTAGTACACAGGCTCGCTCTAATTGTTCCTCCGCACTACCACCCCTTGCTTTTTCCTCGCCCCCACCCTCAGCTCGACCCTTCACTCCCCACTGCTCAGGCTTTGCCCGCTTTGAGCGGGGTCTCTTAGCCGGCCCAGGCCCAGTCGGCCAAGCAACACCATGGTAAACAAAGTACTCGGATGGGCGGCTTATCGCTGCTTCAGTTCTGCTTGGATAGAGAACTGAAGCTTCTTATTACGTTGGGTGTTGGGGAATTACTCAGCCCCGGCAAGCACAGGAGTTGGGGGGCAACCTTGGGGAACAAAAATAAAGACTTCTAGTCGAATCCAACCTCAGGCTTCTCTATTTGAAAGGCATTTTCGGGATTCTACCTGCCTCCAGAACTGACCAGCGATGGCCAAAGGAGTCCTGGAAGGCTTCCTCCTGTAGAATTTGAGATAGAGATGCTGCCAGTGTCTCTCCTCTGGCCGAGGGAGGGTGAGGCTGGGAAGGTGCTGAGGTGAGGCCTAGTGCAAGCTGCTCCGGTGTTTGTTCTTTCTGGGAGGGGGAGGGGGACAGGCTTCAGCGATCTCTGGGATGGGTCTGAGACACAAGGCTGGAGAATGCCTGCTGCCTGGCAGGGTCGAGGAACCCCCAGGTCATGGGGATGAAGCCTGGTTCAGCGTCAGTCTCTGTTCCCCGCTTTCCCTACTAAAAGAAATGGAACTTGGGGGCTGGGGTGGAAACTACAAAGGTCTTGGGTGCCAGGAGATCGAAGCAGGGCAGCCTTTCCCTGGAGAGAGAAAGGGACGCTAACTAGAGTCGAGGTGTTCCCTGGGCTCCCCCTCTGGGCCAGAGGCAGACAGAGCCTGAGGCCAGGAGCACCTGGGTATTAAAGCAGTCTCCCCAGAGAAAATCCAGTTGGCACGTGTGGGGGGCTGAGGAGGGGTGGGGCAGCTGCTGCTAAACCGGCCCCTCCTCCCTTAGGGGCCCCACTCTGCCCCCTGGCCCTCTTTGCCGAGAAGGCTGCTCATTGTCCCCTCCCCTCTCAGTGTCCCCTCTGTCCCCTTCCTAGAGCTGCTGTTCTAGCCCTCTCCCTTTTCCCTCCCCCGTGCATCATCTCTTCTTTAAGCTAAAAAGGCAAACAGAGAGGCCTGCTCCAACGTTGGCCGGGAGCTGGCCCGCCGCCCCGCTAAGCAGGCCGGGCCGGGCCTCGCCTTCACGCCCGAACGCTCCCCGGAGCGCGGCCCAGGCTGCCAGCGGGAGCCGGGGGCCCTTTTATTGACAGCCAGATAAGCAGGCGGGGGCCGTGGCGTTTCCAACGCGGCTCTCGAGCACCCTGCTGGGTTGCAGGGATCCGCGCTCTCTTAATGGCCACGACGCCAAACAAGCGAAGAAAACACCTTGGGGACCGCCCCTGACCCGGGCCAGGCAACCCCAGCTCCGGATCCCCAGCTGGCTCTGCCTGCCTGCCAGAGAGGAAGGAAGCAGAGAGGGAGGGGGCGGAAAAGCAAGGGGGCTTGAGAGTCGCTTCGCTAAGAGCACTGAAGGACCAAGAGGCCCCCAAGGCCTCATTTGAACCTAGGACCCAGTCGTGGGGAAGAGAGGAGGGAGCTTCCCTGCGTTGGCTGGTAGAGGGGGGCAAGAGATCCCCGTACAGCGGGAACTTTTCTACTCCTTCTTAAGCCAGGCCCAGAGTTCCTTTGATGCTGAGAAAGATCACAACGCGGTTGGAGCAGAGAACAGGGGCAAGAAAATATTTTCACTTGAACCCTGTTTTAGCCTGGGCCAGAAGAGGAGAAACAAGAAGAGCCACCGATCACTCTAGGCAGATCCCGCACCAAGCTGAAGGAGATTTGAGAATGTCTTCTTCCCTTACCAAGGCCCAACCTTGTCTATTACTACCTATTACTCGAAGGCAGAGGGGATAAAGTTATGGGAAAAGCATAATAAGCAACCCCCAGCCTCCCTACCTCTCTCCTGCCCCCCTACCAAGGAGAACGGGAACAAAGCTGAGCTGGACTGAAAGAGCAGCCAATTGGTGCCAGTCCAGGCTGCCCAGAGCAGCATCCTCCGGACTTGGGAGGCTGACCCCGGAAGCCCTGCACCTGCCCAGGTGTCTTCTTCCTCTCCTGTCTCGGTGGAAGGAAGGGGTCGCTGTGACTCCGGCACCACCCTCTGGTCCTCATTCCCACCTCCAGCATTCCAACTCAAGTTAAAAGAAAAGCCTATCTAAGTTCTCTGTGGAGACCAACTGCCTTCATCTTCACAACTCCTCTTCGTAGAGTCTAGTAGCTTAAAGGGCGAATGACGTAGAAGGGGGCCTCACATTTGCTGGAAATCAAAGCAGTGCCTTCAGCTACCCGCCTCTCCCACTTCGCACACATTTTGTCTTCTACTCTTCCAGGCCCGCAAATCCCCTAGTCCTCGGGAATGAAGCTTAGCCATTTCCAATTTCGGCAGTGGAAGGTGGGGGTGGGGTGGGAGTGGGGATTGAGGCAAGGAGTGAAGTTAGAGAAAAACGAGATTAAGGAAAGACTTGGCGAGAGGGCAGAAGAAGGGACATAGGTTTGTGTCCTGACCCCAGGACAACCAGCCACGACTCGAGCTAAGATTTCTCACTTTTCCTATGAGGGGCAAGGAAGAAACCGAGAGTAAGACAGTCAGACAGCAGCCCTCCCGTTAGGAGCGGCTAGGCTTCCTGTTAGTAATCGGGGGAGCTTGGCCCTGGAATTTCCCTCGTGTCCACAAGGGCCACAAAACCACGGAGCCAATCCAATGTAAAAACGAAATAAAATAACTGGAATTTTTGTCCTGAGGTCAGCATAAGACAGCAAGAAGTTTGGAATACCTGCACTGAGATGGAGATCTTTTTTTTTTTCCTGGTGCCAAGGCAGCATGGCGGCTGGGTTCTATCTAGTCTGAGCTAGATTGAACCTTCCTCTTCCCCCTTGCCAAAATTTAGGAATAAGAGGCAAGGAGGCAGGGTAGAGACCTAAAAGGTAGGCAGCTTCTTCTCACACTGGTCCTGGAATGGAGACTTTTACCCTTTCTCTAATGTCTCTCAGAAAACCAACTGCTGACAGTCCCGGGCTTCTTGGTCTCCTGAAAATGTAACTTTTCATTTGCCTAGTAAGGCGTGCACTGAGGTGGACTGGGATACACTAAAGAACCAGGGCAGAACTATCAGATCCCAGAGCACAGGTGTCCAATAGGGAGCTAAAGCTGACAGACACTTTCTGGTGCTGGGGAATAAAGTTTCCTTGGGGATTATACGGTCGTAATTAAGAGAACTGGGATAAAAGCCCCCAAACTTACGCCAGTGAGAATGAGCTGGGCAAAAGGTGCTTGCCCAACAGGACACAGCCTGGAAAAAGAAGAAGAAGCTCGAGGTTTAGTGTGGGGAGTGGGTGGGACAGAGGAGCCTAAACCCCAAGCCGAAGAGGAGGGCTTCGGGACTGGATGGGGGAAGGCGTATCCACTGTGGGCTGAGATCTAAAAATTTCTTATTAGCCGAGCGAGCGCTAACTACTGGCCGGCGTGACGTCACGAGGGCCATCCAGCCAATAAGGGCGGTGCTGGGGTTGATATTAAGGGAAAGTTAAGAGCACAGCGGAGCAACCCTTGTTATTGTCATTGACATTTAAACTGTGTGGCAGGTTCTTAGGTAGAAACGCGCTGTCAGACCTGCCACTTACCTTTCCTAGCAGCGATTGAAAAGTGTGGGAACCTGCACGGCGGCGGCGCAACTCCCCTGCCTCCCCCCTCTAACAGGTAACACCTTGGGGAGTGGGGGAACATTTGCTCGCTTCCTGCTGCCTTTATCCCCAAGGACGCTTTTGGCTAAAAGTGGGTTAGAGTAGGGTGGACTGGGGGATTGGAGGAAGAAAGGGGAGATGATAGTCCCTGACAGGGGCGGGGGGAAGGCCTTTTCCTGTTTCCCCAAATGCGGGGTCCCATGTGTAGAACGGACTTCCCTAGCCTGTGACCTGTAGGAGACAGCCTGGGAAGGGAGGTGGCTTCCCAGTACTGGAGGATGGGGGTGGGCGTGGGGAGATTCTCTTACTTATCAGGGTGTCTCCATAGGGAGAGGAAAAATGTTTGGGGAGAGGGAAGGGGATCCTGCTTAGAGCTGCAAGGATTGTTCCTCGAGGGGTGCGTGTGTGTTCATGCTTTATCTACAGGTCTAAAATGGGAGGGAGGGAGGGAGAGAGGGAGGGAGGGAGAGAGGGAGAGAGAGAGAGAGAGAGAGAGAGAGAGAGAGAGAGAGAGAGAGAGAGAGAGAGAGAGAGAGAATGAGAGAATTTCCAAAAAGCACTTCTGGGCGGTGGAAGACGGAGCAGATGGAGGACTTAGTAGTTTTTTAGACACTTGGCCCGCCGGGCTGGCAAGAGAAAAGGGGAGAAGGAGAAGGAAAGTTTCTCCCGATTGGAAAGTGTTGATACTTGAACTAGAGAAAGGTCTAAATATTGGATGTGGTTCTCAGAGTTCAACGAGAAATGGAAGAATGCGGTCCGCATAGTTGGGCAGCACGTTAAATCCCCAGACCGTGTGATTTGAGCTCTGCTAAGGGAAGACCTAATAATTAGCGATTTTCACTGAGCTAGAACGGGGGGCTCGTGTTACCACGGGCGCTGAGCTCTTAGCTCCTGTAAAAAGCCTCCTGGTAGGCTCTGGGGGCGTCGTCCGAAGAGTCCGGGGCTGCGAGGAGGGCAGAGGGCCCAGACTGGAGCTGAGACATAAAACTGGATAGGAAACCTGGAGACGGGGGTGGAGGGGGTGTCTTCGGGGTGAACCTCCCAGAATTCCAGGGCGGAAAGTTTCCCCAAAGCTGCTGGGGAAAAGAGGGCTAGAGAGAGCCCAAATCTGAAATGTGGGGTGTTGAACAGGAAGCGCTAAGGGTGTGTGTGTGTGTGTGTGTGTGTGTGTGTGTGTGGCAAAAAAAAAAGATGACTAGCAAATAGAGTGGGGCCCTGAAAACGTGAGACTGACTCTAGGCGCTTGAACAGGCATTTCCATGGGGCCGGGCCTCAGCTAGTTCCCCTCCCCTTCTTTCTCACTCCTAACCCCCCCCCCCCACACACACACAGATGCCTCTCCAGGTGGCCCCTCTCCTGAGACCTCTGCTACTTTCCAGGGGATGCAGTTTCCTCCTCACAGAGCCTATGATAAGGGCCACTCTAGAAAAATCAGGGACTTTGAAAGCAAAAGGGAAGGATAAATTTACTCTTTTCCCACCCCACCCCCTCATGAACAGCTCCCTAAGCTGTTCGCCACTTGCCCTGAGAGAAAGAAAGGGGAAGAGAGAAAAGGGTGAGAGTGAGAGTTCAGGGAGACAGCCCGGAAGCGGCTTACCTGGGTCCTGGGGTTCCTTCCTCCACTTTCCGCTTAAGCCAGGCAGGCGGGTGGACAGCTTGTGTTCACCTCCCTGGGAAATGGACCTTCTCCTCCAGCAATAAATCAAAGCCCATCCATCCCCGGGCCTCCTCCCTAATTAGAGATGATTATTGAAGATTGTGTTTATTCGGCTGTCAGGGAGAGAAAAAGCTGCGATATAATTATCCCTGACCAGATAGTCCTGTCTCACGGTCGAGCCCAGCTCCGGCTGCGCACTGAGCCAAGGAGGGTCTTGGTCGCCTTCTTTCTCCTCCCTTCCCTACTCCTTTTCCAAATGCTGAAATATTATGGCTTGTCAAATAAGTGCAAAATTCCCATTTCTTTTAGTCCTGGGTGTTTGGAGGTTTATGTTTTTAGAGGCGAACCGAGTGAAGGACGAGGGGAGGGGGGAATGAAGGACCCCATCCTCACTCCATGTCAAGGCAATTGAGTGGAAGAAAGCAGCCCAAACTTTTCTTCAGACTCCAGCGGCAGGGCTTGGCACCCTCCCCAAGAGAACAGAGACCCTTTCTGGATCTCAGCCCTTCTGAGAAAAAAAAGGCGGACCTAAAGAGAGATGCGGGGGATTGCTGACTTTTCGAAGCGATTCGTTACATTGTCCAAGGTGCCAGGAAGTGTGGGTGGTTTCTTTTTGCTCGTTTGCTTGGTGTACTCTTCCTTGGTGGATATTATTATTGCTATTATTTTCGGGAAAGGCAGCCTCAACCTCCCCTTTCCCCGAAGGCACTTGACTCATCCTGAACTTCTGGAGGGCTTCTCCAGAAGCTTTGCGCCCCGGTGTTCTCTCGCCTCCGCTATCCCGGCCTCCCGGGCCCGGGCTAAGTCTGGGAAGTTCTCAGGGCTCAGGCTGGTGGGGGCCATTTGTTTTCCCAAGGCGCTCAGTGTTTGTGTCACCATCTGGAAGGCTGTGTCAGGGAGTGATGAAAAGCGCCGGGTTTCTCCCTAATTGAAAATACATTTTTGGAGAGGCCGCTCTGACAAATATCAGGGCTCCCGGCTTTTGATCCCTTTCTGCCGCCTCGCTTCTCCAGCCGCTAATAAAACTCGCATTGAGCCTCTTTAGCTCCTTGATTAACAGACAGATTAACTCTTACCAGGGTTGGGAACAGCTTGTCCCAATCAATGTCATTTTAAAAGCCCGTCAAGATGTGCTTAGCTTCCCTCTCTGGGTATCCCTCCCTCTCTCCCTCCTCTGTAGCTATCCAACTTCCTTGCCCCCCCTCCCCCGCCTCCCAAATCTCCCAACAGATCCTGGATTCTCCTTTCCCCAAGTCCGTACACACTGAGGAAAGACTTTTGGCCTGGGCCGGGGCTCAAGGGCCGCCAGACTGCGCGGCTGCTGGGTAAAGGTGGGTGGCGTTTGACAGAATCGGTTTGGTTGTCTTTTGAATGCTTTTCCTCGAAGTTAAGCCTACCGGACCCTAAGATAGGGAGAAGGGCGAAAGGGAGAGAGGCAGGAAAAGAAGCATCCCGGCAAGGCCGAATCGAACGCAAACTTTTCCATCAGTTCGCAGAGGGTTGTCGGTTTGGAGCATTACGGATTCCAGAGGCGACTCCCACCTATACCAACCCGCACTGAGTTTCCTCCCCGCCCCTGGCAAACGCGACGCAGATCAGCACTTCAGGTCGCGTATATTTCTTCATCGAGCAACCAGACTGGACAAGAGGGCTTTAAGCTTTTTTATCTGAGTATTTAAGAAAGAAAGAAAAAATCCCGAGGAGTTTGACATCCAAATGTTAATCAAAGGAGACGAACCTCGATTCTTCGGACTCTCTGCCCACTTAGCAGGACGAGAGGGAGGGTTAGGGCCCCGCGCAGCTTCCCCAGCGGCCTAGGTCCCAGCCTCCCAAAGCTCTGTTGCAGCCGGTAGGGGTTTCACACGCTGCCGCCTCTTCATTGCTCCCGTGTTCCTTGCAAGACAAGAGTGGCTCGACTTTTAGGCTTTTGCGTGCTAGGGAAAGTAGCCGACTGACAGCAAAAGTGGTAACACCAGGCCCTGATGGGAGAGACTGATGGAACTTTTCTATCCTATGGACCGAGGGGGTGGGCTTTAGGGTCACTGGATCCCTCTTGCCAGGAAGGATCCTGCTTCTTGCCTGAGATTTCTTTCGGAATCCTGGAGAGATCCCTCGCTACCAATTCCATTTTGTTGGCCAGGCCTGGAGGGTAGCGGTCAAGATTACGTTGAGCTAATAAATAAGCCGATGTGCTAAAAGCCAACTCCAACTTAGCGCCTACCCCTTCTCCCACAAAAAGCAGGTGTCTCCCTTCCCTCTCGTGGCTCTACAGAGCTCGAGTTTGTCAGTCTGTCTTTTAGAAGGACCACCCTTCAGGACATTGACACGCCCGAGAATCACTTCCTCCCAGTGGGATTTGGACAATCTTCCTAAACTTCAATTGTCCTAAATAACTTCCCAGAAGACATCCCCACTACCCGTCCTTCCCAGACAGTTGGACAGGGAAATGTGGTGGAAGCAGTGTAAGGAGTAAGGGGTACCCAGGCTTTTCAGAGTCTCTTTCACCTACAGCCCCCGCCCCCCCCCCCCAGTTTAAAGCCCTAGGGGAGCTTCCTAGGTGAGTCCAATCCTTCCACCCCGGAGGAGGACACTTCCCCTGAGTCTTCCACCACTGGCCGCTGGGCCCGGGCGGCCCCATGGCACGGACAAGAAGAAAGAGTGGCAAGATAAGAAAAACGAAAGAAGCCGCATCTGTTCCCTCCGAGACAGCAGAGCATTGGGCAAGGGCTCAGGAGCAATTAGAGGAAGGCAGTCCACCTTCTTCCAGCGGGCAGAGGAAGCCTGGAGGCGCACGGGCAGACTGCATGCCGAAGTTAAAATGGCGCCCTGAGAGTTGGCTCAACTTTACAGACTTCAACCCGGCGCTGGCTCCCACCCGGCCCTTTTCTCCCTTTCTCCTGCTGTCGGTCGGTAACAGGTACTTGGAGGAACCTCTGAGATTCTGCTGAGGGGAGGGCATCTGCCACACCCAGGACCCTCCCTGAGGTCAGTGTGGACAGGGGGAAAGAAAAACTTTCCTCGCCACCTTCCTTGTTCTTCCTAAATTCTTTCCCTCCGAGTCTCTATGTTCCCCAAGTCCTGAAGAACCAGGAACAACCAGTTCCATTTTGGTCTCTGGGGTTTGTTTGGTTTCTTTTCTAAGAGTCCTTCCTTCCTCCCCCTTTTCCCCAACCCCTACCCCACCCCAGTGACGTCAGGGCATTCAAAGACTCCCCCTCCTCTTAAGATTTTTTTGTGTTAAAACATTTTTTGAGGGTGGAGGAGAAGAAGTGAAGGAAGGGGTGGACACAAAGAGCCCTGTGCCCTGAGGGGAAATAGCAACGGATTATGTGGTCGCTTCCTTCAGAGCTTTTGCTTAAGAAGGTGCTAATCCACCGAATGGCTAATTGAGAGGTTGTAAAAATGATATTCGCCTGTAAATCAGTAGTGGGGGGATTTTTTTTCAGCCCTTTATTCCCACCTTCCATGCCGTGTGGACTGGAGTTGGAGCTACTTTGGCAAGAAAAAGGGAGGGGAAGAGAAAGGCAGAAAAGTCACCTATTTCTACTCAAGCAGGGATTCATTTCCCAGTTTCTCTTTTTCTGAGCGCCTCCGAAATTCGCGGTTTTACAAAATCCCGTGCAGGCTCTCTCTATTTGAAGACGAGGAGTTAGGAGCAAGTACACGGTGAGGACTAGATGGCCGGTGCCACGATGGAAGAGGGGAAGACCCTCACTTCCACTAGCCCTTATTCCCCAGGGGCCAAATGGCACCGGCTCAGATGGATAAAGGCCCGCTGCTTCCCGCTTCCCCAGTCCTGCACTTCAGGTTTATATCTCAGTCTCTCCAAGTGCACGATCCCTCTTGCAAGGTCTGGGGCCCTTGGCCGTGGCAGGGGTGGAAGGAAGAAACAATAAGTGGCATTCTGGGAGTCTGTGACCAGTTCAGGCTCAGGAGAAGGAAAGACTCCCGCCTCTCTCAGGCAGCCGAGTGTCTCAGCTACTGCGGGCCCCAAGGGTTGAGAGGCATGGGGACCATCCCCATTCTCTATGTCCCCAACCCCCACCCCTTCGCAGGACTACAAACCCGGGCCCGCTGAAGTCAGACCAGGCCACACTAGGCCACGCCGGGCCCCGAAGCTGCTCTCCACCTGTCCCCAGGCCTACAGGGAGACCCCAAGACTCCGGGCCCGGTGGTTCCACCCGCCTTCGTGCTGCCCTTTCAGGCTGTCCCAGAGAGCTAGGACTGGAACTAGGGGTGACAAACCTGGTAGTGACCTGGCAAGAAGAAAGGACGGGCGACCAGGCCGAGGCCCAGGTCTAGGCCCAGGCCCAGGGGTGCTGCAGAGGGGAGGAAAGGGCAGGGCCCTAGGCAAGGACTGAATTCTGTCGAGACCGAACCCCCTGCGCTGTTCTGCTTCTTGCTCCGGGCCCTGGTTCCAGGAGCGCTTATCCACTGCCTCGTTTGTGTTTTTCTTGTCCCCGCTAGGCAGCGGCGGCGGCGGCGCTGCTTGTCACGGTCGCATTCAGGGCCTGGACACTTTATTGATGAGCGTTGACTTTTACCACTTTTCACACGTCAAGAGAAGTCAAGGGTACCCGGCAACCGCTTCATTTTATGCTCGGCGCATCGGGGCTCCCACTCTTCGGCGTTAGGCCCTCTCCTCCCGCCCCTATCCAAAGGTTCACCCCCTTCCCTCCCCTCAATCCCCGCCCCACCCCACCCCCCAGCACCTTCCCGCAGCCAGCTCCCCCAGCCCTTTGGCTCAGAGGGCGCAGGGCATCGCGGGCCGAGCCAGGCGCTCCCATGTCACCTTAAATGCTGGCGCCGAGGGGCGGCTTTGGAGTTTACTGAGGTGTGTCCTAATCGTCCGGCATTCAACAAATGGACTTCTAGTGTGTGGTCAGAACAGAAAAAGTCATTTACTTACTTTCTTCCCTGGTTTTCTGGCAACAGCTGAAGGGGCGCCGCCTCTGCTAGGTCTTGGGAAAGAGCTGATATGGAGGCGCGCGCACACACGCATACACGCCCGCAACACAGACTCCGCGACACACACACACACGCACACGCACACACACCACACCCCACCACACCACATCACTGATACTCGGGTGCACTCTGGCACACTGACACACTAGCGTTCCCTGGCACGTACACTCACACTCAAGCTCCCAAAGACTGACACCCCCCCCCACCCCTTCCCCCTTCCCCCACCTCCACGAGCTCACACGCACGCACTCCCCTACATGCTCCCACTCACACTCGCTCCAGCATTGGCCATTTCCCCCCAGCCACCACCACTCCCCCCTCTTCCCTTTTCCGCCCTTTCCCCCCCTTCCCCTCCTCTCTGGTGTCTGAAAACCCGCCGCACTTAGTCAACAAATGGCACGTGGGAGAGGCTGGTGGTGAGTGTTTGGTGAGGACTCTTCAGGGCTTCTCAATACACAAAGTAAATGGCGTGTTTACTCGGCCCTCTCCAGCCCCTGCCCGGCCTCCACTCCAAGGCGGGGCTGCAGAAAGGAGCCAGCAAGAAGAAAAGGCCGGGGTGGGGGGTGAAGACTCTAGGGCAGCCCGATGGAGAGTGTTGTTGGGTAAAGGCACAATTAGGCTTCTGGGGCGCCCTTACCTCCGAAGTCTATCGGTTGCCTTCTGCTTTCTCCCTCCCCCGACCTCCGTTAAGAGAGTCCGAACTGTTTACGAGCAAATAAGCTCCCCTTCCCTCTCCGTGCCCCCTCCTCCGCGCGCTCCCTGCTCTCTTCCCTTTCTCTCTTCTCTTCTCCTCTTCCTTCCCATCCCCCCACCTCATCTTCCTCTGGGTCCGAAAAGGTAGGCTTGGGAAGCATCCGCGCTATCTGCAGTCTTCAGGTTCGGCCTCCCCAGGCCTGAGAGAGGACCAGGGGGCGGAGGGGGTGAGGGGCGGGGCAGCAGGGCCACGTTGGGTTGTAGTTGGTGAGAAGGGGCAGGGCCAAGCTGGAGAGGGACTTGCTCCATCAGTCAGGCTGTGCGCCCAGCTCCCAGTGCGGAGGGGAGGGGGGGGAGGGCGGCCGGGATGGGGGGCGGAGGAGCGAAGGAGGGGGAGGGAACTCGGCCTCGCCAGCCCAACAGCCTCCACTCAACTTTCCCAAGGGAACCCCTCCAGAGAGTAGGGCGACGGTGGAGTCTAGAACATGCCCGGAGCCCTCTTGGAACGCCGAGATGATAGAACGGGAGAGAGGGGGGGAGAAACCCCGCCGAAGAGTAAAAATTCATCGAAGGAGCCGCAAACAAGTGTATTCATATTCAAACAAATGGGCCAATGGAACCAGGCAGAGCGAGGGAGCATCCAATCGGCAGCCGCGAGGCCCTGGAGCTGCTTTGCATAAAGCAATATTTTGTGTGGGAGAGAGCAGGGCATTTGCATGTTGCGGAGTGATTAGTGGGTTTGAAAAGAGAGCCGTAGCTCAGCCTCATTTCCCGCTCTGGTTAAGGCGCAGGAGGAAGTGTTTTGCTGGCGGATGATGACAGAGGTCAGGCTTCGCTAATGGGCCAGTGAAGAGCGGTGGAGGCGAGACAGGGAGCCGGCACACACACATTAATACACTTGAACCATCACCAATCAGCTTAGGTGTGCTCTGTCTCCCGGTACTTCTCTCACATTCACCCTCCAGTCACTGACAGCCCATTGTATTGTCAATCTCTGTCTCCTTCCCAGGGATTCGAGAATTTCTCTCCTCACAAACCAAACCAGCAGCTTCACTGGAGAAAACTCTTCTTGGCATCTCTTTTAAAACACCGTCCTTTCCTAACCGTTGCGGTCTTTAAAAATAAGCCAAAAAACCAAACAAACCCCAAACCAAACAAAAGCAAAAAACAGACAGACAAACAAACCAAACTCTTGACAGGAGCTTTTGACAGCAAGACAGGATGCCTCAGGAAGGTGAGTCCGCTCATTTCTTCTTCTCGCTTCTTCCTTTTCATTTTAATATGTAGACAGGTCTCTGCTAATCCTCCCCCCCTTTCCTCCCTCCCCCTCCCTGGTTCCTCCCCTCCCCCAACTGCAAAGCTGCAGAGTTTGTCCGGAGAAGTTTCCATCCAGGAGTGCAAACTTTCTGCTTCCAGGGAGAGTGAATGTTCTCTGGAGCTTAAAGGTACATCATCTAGCATGGAATGAGAGATTCCCGCAGCCGCATCAGAAAGGGAAGAAGCACTACCAGGTTCCGAGCTTCAAGCTTCAGGCTCCGGGCTCCAAGAGTCAGCCTACGATGCGGGACAGGGCTAGTGAGCCGAGAAGCAGGTTGTGTGAGCCGATCGAATCCTGATCGTCACCGTAATAATAGATGGCAATAACAGGGCTAGAAGCCCAGCAATCCTCAGTGCGGTGGAAGCTCTTAGTTCATGTGACTACGATCCACCCGCCCGCCTTGCTCCAGATCGAGGAGCCAGACCTTCGCCTTTCTCCAGCTCCGGGATCCATTGGCTCCGCCGGGCCTCCACTCGTGCCTCAGATCGAGGGGAAGAAACAGGCTGAGGGGAGTGAGAACAGCTCCGGGAGCCGCGGCTTCGGCCTCGCTTTGTGCCTTGCAGAAGCGAAGCTCCGGCCTCTGTGATGAAGGAGAGAGTCCCTTCGTAAAAAAATGGAAGGCACTCGCTAGCTACTAGGGAGGGGAGTATGGGGAAGAAGAAAGAAAGGGAAACAGGCAGGAATGCAAGAGAGAGAGGCAGAGACCGAGAAAAGGGGTGGGGGGGGGGGGGAAAGAAAGTCACATCCCTAGCGAGCCAATTCTCAGTAGTTTATCTTCAGGGAACTCTGAACCGACCTGAAGGACGTGTCACTTTCAATCAAGGGCCCAATAATCGCAGCGAACTTGTCCAACGCGCCGACAACTTTGCAACTCTCAGCTCCCTTCGACTTGAAGATTTCCCTTCAAGTGTAAGAGTCTTGCCCCTTCCTTCTTATGTGGGTCTCCGGAGAAGCCGGGAGTCTCTACCCCTCTGTGGGCCTTTCGCCGGGTGTGGAATTAGCTTTTAGAGCCTGATTTGGACCAACCTGCAACCGATATTTTCAATTCAACAAGTTTCTGGGAGAAGAGGTGTCTTGAGATTCTAAAAAGAAGGGAAAAAAATCCTTATGTCTATGCTATTCTCTCCTCCCCCCACCCTTGGGCCTATTTAATTAACCTGAGCTTTCCTCCTCTCCTCTCCCCCCCTCCCCTAATTTAGTTAAATCCTCACCTGCTTAATTACTCCCAGCGATTTCCAGAGCTTTATGGATCTGGGCCCCCCCCCCCCCCTCAGGAAAAGTGTCTTTGCAAAGTTCTCAAAGTTCTTGACTCTTTCGCTAAGCAGAATTTCTTAGTCCCCAATCGCCATCATGGCCCTGAAAATTTTTTTTTAGCCAATGTGACTGTAAGGAAATGGATTTGAATTTCGAGTTTTAAAGACTTTCTGTTGGAGGACAGAAAAAAAAAATAACTCCCCGAAAGTTTGGAGTGATTTCTAAAAAGTTAACAAAACAAAGTGAGCCCCATTTCTTTCCCCTTCTTCAAATCCAAGTGGAATGTTTAACTCGAACTTGGAAGTGTTTTTGCTTTCTTCTCTGTATTTTATGTATGTGTTGGGTGGGTGAGGTGGGGGACGGCGGCGAGAATAAAATAGAGCTGCAAAGTTCTGAGCCTGATCATTTGTTTCCCCGAAAGAAAAAAAGCAATTGTGCTTGACATTATGGTTGTTTTGGTTTGGTTTCGTTTTGGTTTTATGGCTAGTGACCTTTGTAAATATCTGAAGGCAAATGGATTAATTTTTCTCTTATTTGGCCCCAGAGAGTAAAACTTAACAGCTAATTACGTTTGGGTTTGGGAAGTGTGTGTGTGTGTGTGTGTGTGTGTGTGTGTGTGTGTGTGTGTGTGTGTGTTTGTGTGCGCGCGCTGAACTGCCCTAAGGTGATGAGTTTCTATCCGGATTTGAAAATTGAGTGGGGCCTGTGGGACACAAATTGTAAAGCTGGGCCTGTAAGTGAGGGAAGTAGGTTTGTAGCTGAGCAGTCGAGATTCTTAAAGGTAGCTGTAAGCCGCTCCTCCTCTTTCCCGGCATTTTTCTAGGGCCCTCCATACAAAGCCCGGTAACAGAAGAGACAGAATTGAGTAAGCTCGGGGGCTTAGCGGTGTTGTCCGGGCATTTCTCTGGTCCAATCTCTGATGAAAATCTTAGTTTTTCTGACTGCCAGGATGGCGGGAGTCTCGTTGTTGTTTTTTGACTCAATGTTGAGGATTACTTAGGTAATTAGATAGTTTTTCAGAAAAAGGAGGGAGTGAGGAAAGATAAAAAGATAAGGGAGCTCTCCTGTTTCCATATACTTAGGTTTGGTGTTGTTGTTGTTGTTTTTCCGAAAAATTACTTAGCATCTTCTCAGGGTCATCCAGACATTTTTGTTTTAAATCAGCAACAACTGGGTGCTAGTGGGGGAGGGGTAAGGAGATTTCTGTTTCTGATGTATGCAAGGTAGCCTTCGAGAGAGTTAGCAGAAGTTTAAACTCAGCTGGGAAAATTTATTTTCTCTCTGTGTGACTGTCTCTTTAGCCCCCCTTCTCTACACCTCTCCTCCTCCCCGCAAAGCCCTCTACCGTTTCTGATCCCTATGTCAAAAACTCGAAGCTATTCTGTGGGGCACACCAGGCTAGGGGTCTCTGTCCGATGTGTGCATATGCAGACGTGTTCGGTGTGTTAAAGGCAGGGATGGTGCTGCTGCTAATACAGCAAGGGTTCTCTGCCTCGGAGTCTGCCTCTGTTGGTGATCAGGTACCCCTCCAGAGCAGTAAATATTTACCAGTCCAAGTCTCGCATGCTGCGAGAAAGTCATTGTTTGATGTGTATTGTTTTTGTTGTTTTATGGATTTTAACAGGCTGAAGGCTAGTTAATAAATGATCCCCTGAATGACCCTGAATAGACTAACTTGTCTTTTTTAATTCCATATCATTCGAAGATAGACAAAAATTAATATTCATCATGGGACCATGAGATACTGAACGAGTATTTTTAGGCTTTATAAAAAAGAGGAGGAGGGAAGATATTAAACTGAAGGCAGTGAGTGTTACTTTATGCTCTCTCCTCTCCTCTCCTCTCCTCTTCTCTCCTCTTCTCTCTTCCTCCCTCTCCCTCTCTTTAAGCAATCCTCTTGAATGAGTTCTTTATTACAATTGTCTCTTTCCAATTAAGCTCCCCACCGAGCTGTTGTATCTTTTTACAGCCCCTAACAACTCACACCAGTAACACAATTACCGCCAGATATTTATAACGAGAAATTACTTTTCTATTTTCTAGCAAGATTCCTTTTTTAAAAAAAGCAAAGCCAGAGGTGGGGGTGGGGGGAGCATGAGGGGGAGCATTGGGGTGGGGGGTGGGGGCACCGGCGTTGGGTCGCGGCACCGCTAATGAAGAGAGAAGGTCCTTTCTGTTCCCTTTGTGAGTGGTGGGTTGTTGGTCCGTTCAGATGGAAGCTGTGTTGCCGGTGAGGGAGGCTCGGTTTGGCTCTTTGGGTTTGGGGAGAGGAGGAGAATAGGAGTCATTGTTCCCCGTCTGTCGGCTTTGTTGACCGGTTCTCACCCCCTCCCGTTCTTACTTTTTAGAGCACTGAGGCGAGGTAGACAGCGTGTGTCACAGTACAGTGAGGAGGGGGAAGATCTAAAGACCCAAAAAAAAGTTAATCACAATAAGTGGAGTTTGGGGGAAAAAAAGTTGGGAGCTCCACTTTAAAAGTCCCAGAAGGAGTGGGGGTGAGAGAGAGAGAGAGAGGGAGAGAGAGAGGGAGAGAGAGAGAGAGAGAGAGAGAGGCCAGACGGGAGGGGTGGGGGGAGAGGAGGGGGGGGAGGGGGCAGCAGCAGCAGTGTTGGGTTCCGTTTGCCGGTAGGGAGATTGGGGCCCAAGAGCTGGGAAGGAAGGAGAAAGAGAAGCCTGAAGCTGGGCTGAGTTTCCTTTGGGCCTGCGCCTCCCCGGCTGATGGGAAGTTAGGCAGTTCCCAAGGCCTAGGCCCTGGCCTGGATGGTTGGCAACCTCACCCAGACATCCCCTTCAAAAAGCAAACAGGTACTATCCCCTTTTCCCCTTCCTCTCTCCCTCTCCTTTCTCCCCTTCCTCCTCTCTCTCAATTCTCCAGCTCTTCTTTTTCCTCCTGTCCTCTTCTACTTACATCTTTTTGACTCCTTTCTTTTCTTTTCTTTTCTCTTTCCTCTATTTTGTTTCTCCCTCCTTCTGCCTCTCTTTTCCTATCTCTTTTTTCTTTCACTCTTCCTCCTCTCCTCCAATTCTTCTTTTCTCTCTTCCTCTTCACTTCTTCATCTCACCCCTTCCCCTTTCTCCTCTTCTTCTCTCTTTACTTTTGTCTCTTTCTTCTTCCTGTCTTTTCTTGATTCTAATTTGATTTCTTCTCCACTTTTACCTCTCTTTTCCTCTTTATCTGTCTTCCCGCATAGCATTTTAAAAGTAATTTCCGAGTTTGTAACTCCTTTTTAGGAGTCTCTTCTTCAGTCCCAAGAACTTTGTGTGCGTGTGGGGTGGGGAGGAGGAGAGGAAAGAACTTGGATTTGCGGTTTCATCACTGAATGGTTGTTCTGCAAATGCTTCAGTCGAACCTTGGATTTTAGCTTGTCTCTTTTTGCGGTAGATCTCTGAGAACTTGGCTCAATAACACTTTGAAACATACTTGTTTTTTTCTTTCCTCTTTGCCTTAGGGGGAAGACTTTAACTAGGGACGTGCAGATGTGTAAGTCCTCACTTTGTAAGCGAGGACAGTCATCCCAGATCTCAGGCAAGTTTGGGAAGGGAAGGAATCCTTGTTTTGAGGTTTTAAAAAGACTAGATGAAAAGTGGGGAGAAAGAAGATAAATTGCTCATGCAGAAAGCTCCATATAAAACCCTAAAACCAGATGCATGATGCTAACTGACCAAAGGGTTAAATGTTCTGAAGAACTGGGAAAGATTGGGATGATTTTATTTCTAAGGGGACAAAATGAAGGGGTCAAAATTTGCATAAACTGGAGAGTCTGTCGGTGGACTTCATTTTTCACCATGTGGTCATAGCTATAAATTTGTAAGGAGAGGCTCTATCTCCCCGCTCTCTGCAAGATGCATTTCCATTAGCGCTAAGCTAGGCCTGCCCTGAGCCTTGCAACTCCTGATTAATGCTTGTTTTATTGCTAATAGAGCCCTATATTCGAGCCACGTGGGATCCCGCTGCCTCAAGCCACCATGCAGAACAGTAAGTGTTTCTGGTCTTTCTTTGCCGACCTCCGGACCCGCCTCAGGAGCGTAGGGGATCCGGATTGGAAGGGAGCGTAGGACCCGGGTGGTGGTAAAAAGTAGAAGGCCTGTAGGAGCCTGACCAGAATGGCCTGTGGGCTTCTGGGCCTCTGCTGCCGTCTCAGTGGTACTGGCTGGAGATTTGTCTTTCGTTTTCGGTGGTGATGGTGTGTGTGTGTGGGGGGGGGATTGGTTTGTGGGGGTTTTGGTTTGGTTTGGGGTTTGTTTTTGTTTTGGGGTGTTTTTTTTTTGGTTGTTGTTGTTGGAGGGCGAAATCTCAGCTTCTGGGAAAATAGACTGGGCGGTCAGAAACTGCTGTCCAAGGTTGGCTGAAACTGTTATCTATTAACGAACTAGCCCTAAAAACCCAGTTGAAAACTTTCATTACTGACCCTGCCGAGACTGAGTGGGGCTGGGCGGATTGGGGGAGGCTTCTTCAGGATGCAGGAAGAGAGGGGAGTCTTTGAGATGCCACACTCGAACTTTGCTCAACCCTTCGGGCTTGGTCTCATCCGCGGGCAATCCCAGGAGATTTTCAAGGGAAGGGTAAGAGGGCATTTCAGACCTCCCCCAGGGGTTACGAGGAGCCATGAAGATGCTCAACTCTTTTACAGGGGGCAGCTGGCTCCTCTGGCCCGAGCGGACCAGGAGGAAAGAAAAAATATTGGGGAATAGTGACTTATCCTCATGGGAAATCAGGTGAGGAAGGTTTTTTGGTTCTAGAAAGAGGGAAGATTTCTGTATTTCAGGCTGGACAGGTTGGGCGCCAGGTTAAGGTTGTTGGGATTCCAGTGTCATCTGTATTAGACCCTCAAAGGTACAATAAACTCGAGGAGGGTTCTCCATTCCCCCATTTTCTTTCCCTTCGCTTCCAGGTCCTTTTGCCGCGACGGGAGGGAAGTTTAGGGGATTCTATTTCCCTCTGTAAAAGACCGGCAAGTGTCAGGCGAGAAGGCAGATTTGCCAGGAACCGAGCGGCCCTATATCGGCAGTCCAAACTGCACTCGGGCCATGCTCAGAATAGCATGCAGAATAGGATAACTTATGGCTCTAGGTTCAGGAGAACGGAGCTAACGTACTGGAGGAGAGTCAGAGAACCTATGGCAAGAACCCACTTTCCTTCTTCAGCCTTTTGCCCCATCCTGATCCGTTCTGCCCAGAGTCTTGAACAGGACTGTGGACTTCCCCACCAACTTTCTCTCCAGCGCTGGTCCAAGTTCTGTTCAGAGGACCTTCTACTCCACCCTCTTCTTTCTTCCCCCTGAGCTCGGAGTCTCCCCTTGGTAGTGTTTTCAAGGCTGCCGAGGCCTGTGGGAGGGAGTTGTAGTTAATGGGCGAGGAGAATTCCCAGTCGCCGCCGAGGACCTAGGAAAGCAGAGGACCTGGTGCCTGGGATCGGGCTGGGGCGTTCTGGGGCTTGAGGCGGAAGATAAGAGCCGAGCCGGGGAAGCACCTGTGCTTCGTTTCAGGAAGACCTCACTCTTCCTCCGCCCGCGCTTTCCCCCCTCGTTCCTTCCCTCCCTTCCCCTGTTCTTCCCTGCTCTTGGCCTTGATGTGGCGACGGGAGTTTATGTTAATAGCAGATGCCTCCGCAAGGCCCAAGTGTCAGCTCGCCCCGCGCGGTTGGGGCCTCCTGGGCGCGACCGAGCGCAGTCCCGACTTGGCCGCGGGGTCGCGGGCGGGCCGACCGGGCTTTGTGCGCCTCGCTCCTGGGTGTGTGCTGGGCGCAGAGCCGCCAAATTGACACCATATGTTTTCCTATTAGATGCCTCGCAATAGAATACAAGGCGCATAATCATCGCCACTGGGAGAGAGCTACACTCCTCCCCAGGGAAATGATACAATGATTAAGGCTTAACCTCTTAAGGGGAACTTGGAGCCCGGCTTTCTTCGATGCTATTTCGAAGCTGGGAGAGGTGCCCTGGCCCCACAGACTTCCCAGGACTCATCCTGGGAGAGCCCCTCAGGTCCAGTGGATCACTTTAGGGGAGCCGATTGGGTAGCCTCTCCTGCGAGAAGGCATCGTTCTCTACTTGCCTTGGGTTCTCTCTCTCTCTCTCTCTCTCTCTCTCTCTCTCTCTCTCTCTCTCTCTCTCTCTCTCTTTCTCTCTCTCCCTCTCTCTCTCCTCCCTCCCTCCCTTTCTTCTTTCCTTTACTCATATTACCTCTTTATATCTCATTTTCGGGGGGGGCGGGGGAGGAGGAAATGTGACGTACCGGGGACCAAGGTCCCAAGACTTGAAGAAGGGTTTAGCAAGAGCCCTCCTTAGATAATGAGCACTAGAAGCAAAGAATGTCAAGGAAGAGGGTGTGGGAGCAGCAAAGACAAAATCTAATATTCCTATCTAGGCCTGGGCTGGGTGTGATACTGCAGATTGCTCTAGCGCTGGGCCCGACTGGCTCGACGTTCAAACACCCAAACTGCATGTCACATCGCATCGAGTGAGTGGCGAGCGCACCCCCTCGGTTATGTCCGCGCAGAGCCCGTGGCTACCCTTAGAACGCGGCTCCCCTGGAAGGCGAAACCAGTAGAGTCCCATCTCGTCTGAGTGATATCCAAATAGGGACAGAAAGGGTCGTTTTATCATGGTACTATTTGTCGTGACGATGCAATTTCCAGGAGCGGAGCACTGTCATAAAGTGACAGGTCTGCCACAAGTGCTCCGACTGATCTTTTCAATTAGCCTTCCATGCATGATCCGGAGCGACTTCCGCCTATTTCCAGAAATTAAGCTCAAACTTGACGTGCAGCTAGTTTTATTTTAAAGACAAATGTCAGAGAGGCTCATCATATTTTCCCCCCTCTTCTATATTTAGAGCTTATTTATTGCTAAGAAGCCCAGGCTCCTGGAGTCCATTTATCAGGAGGCTCCAAAGAGAGGAGAGGAGAGCAGGAGAGGACAGAAGAGGAGAGAAGAGAGAAGATAGACAGTCAGAGTTTCTCCTAGGAGGGCTTCTCTGTAAAGTCGGGGCTCCAGGTTGGAGATTTTAAGGAGGTTGCAAATGCGATTTGCCGTTTTGGGGCGCCGAGGGTTTCCTGGGGAATAAGAGCAGGAGATAGGAAGCCACCATATTTCTCCAGATCAGAAAGTGGAGTTGAGACTGCAGAACGGAGAAAGAAGGGGATGTGTGTATTATTGAGCTGTAAGGGGGCAGCTAAAAGGATGGGGGGAGGGTACTTTTTCGTGGAAAATTTTTCCTTTTCCTTTTTTCCCCCTCTGTTCATTCTTTTCTTCCGATCCTCTGCTTATGGGACAGCTGTAGCGATGGGCACCTCAGCAGCAGCAGCTTAAGCATTAGTTACAAACTAAGCAATTCCTCAGTCCCTAGACACCCATCGGTTCTCGCACCTTTGGGGGTGGGTTGGGGGAGAGCAAGAGACCGGAATAACTCTGCCTTTGGTCAGTTATAGTTTTGATCCTGTATTTTGGCTGCAGTGTGGGAGCTTGGAATGGCTGGTCGGTGGCTGTAGATTTGGTGCCCAGGTTAGAGAGAGAAGGTGGTAGTCTGGAAAAAATGTACTCCTCTCTTTTCTTCTCTCTATATTCAAAAGAGAAATGTGACCTCCTCTCACACATTTGGAATATTACGTTGAACTGTATTGACTCAAAACTTCTAGACAGAGAGGATCGGAGGGGAATTTATTACTTTGTTGTTCTTATATGGAGTGCTCAGTCTTCAGGAATCCAGAGATGGATGGACCTAATTTTGCAATTAGGGACCAGATTCTCAAGAACAGTCGCCAGGGATGTTTATATGTGCTTAGGTTCTCGAGGTTTGAGGGGGGAAGTGAGTGAGCAGAGAATGTTCAGACTTGTTCCTTTGACTGTCTCCGACTTTCTGGGCTAAAAAATTTCCAGTGATAAATGGGGATTGTATTCCTGAGAGCCCAGGCGAAGCAGCAAAGGAAGGTTTGATAGGAGTGGGGTATTGGATGCCATTGGATGCATGGTTGTGCTGGATATGATGGAAGAATACATTTTTTTCTGTTGTCCTTAATCATTAGCAGCAACCTGGTGGTTGAGGTTGTCATGGATCCGCAGGTAGCTGAGGATGCTATTTTTTTTTTGTTGTCTCCCTTTTCCCTTCCTGTCTCCCTCTCTCCCTCCCTCTCTCCTTCTCTTCTTTTCCCCCCTTCCTTGTCCCTGCCCCTCTTTCTTTCTCTGCTTTCTTTCTCCTAGGTCACAGTGGAGTGAATCAGCTCGGTGGTGTGTTTGTCAACGGGCGGCCACTGCCGGATTCCACCCGCCAGAAGATCGTGGAACTAGCTCACAGCGGGGCCCGGCCGTGTGACATTTCCCGAATTCTGCAGGTGATCCTCGGCTACGCCTCCCCACTTGCTTCCAAAGACCACCGCTCTGAACGCACTCTCTCCATCTTTTACCGTAAAAGCTTTAATTACGGACCCCTGCCCCTGCATCCCACCCTGCCCCCCACCTCCCTTTCCTGTCTCCCTCACCCACCCTACCCCAACTACCTTTTCAACCTGGGTCAGTTACCTACAATTATTCATCTGCTTAAAAAAAAAACTACTTTTTAAAAAAATTCCATCTATTTTCATTTGGTAAAAAGAATTTGTCCTCGTTACAGTTAGTGAGCTGAAATAAACGGAATTATATAAATGGACACCATTTCATTTGTTCCCTATATTTACTTCGGATTCCGAGATCCCCGTGTGCCCTTGACTTTACTTATTATTTACGAAATATAGATTTATTAAATTATAAAGACAAAGCTGCTTGGCCCCCCGGTCCCGTTTTCCCTCCAGGGCACGTTCAGTAGGGAAACCACAATAATCAATTTTCAGTTTATTTCCCCTTTTTGCCACTAACAAATAAACACATTGATTGTAGGTAGACTCAGTCAAAGACAATTAATTTAGTTTTTGTTCATCTTCAGGCAGGGATGAATAGAATAGTTCTGTTTTTGTTTTTTTAAGAACCTTTTAAAATAGGGTTTTTTTTTTAAATTCCAGATGTTCTAAAGTATCATCACATTTGTAGTGTTTAGGGGCCACAAATGTAATTTTAAGAAAAAAACCTCTCTAAAGTAAGTTCTCATACCATTGAAGGTATATTTTTGTGTTATAGACCCATGCAGATGCAAAAGTCCAAGTGCTGGACAATCAAAACGTAAGCTTGTCCTTGTTTAATGCATACTTAAACAATTTTATTTTTGTCTTGAAATTATTAATAAAGTGGTTTTCTGTCCGCTTCCCCTATGCAGGTATCCAATGGATGTGTGAGTAAGATTCTGGGCAGGTATTACGAGACCGGCTCCATCAGGCCTAGAGCCATCGGAGGTAGCAAACCCAGGGTAGCAACTCCCGAAGTTGTCAGCAAAATAGCCCAGTATAAAAGAGAGTGCCCATCCATCTTTGCTTGGGAAATCCGAGACAGATTACTGTCAGAGGGGGTCTGTACCAACGACAACATACCCAGCGTAAGTTCATGAGAATACCGAAGCAACACTATGGCCTTCATTCCTCGGCTTCTCTCCCTTCCTTCTTTCCATCCCTTCTTTCTTCCTTTCCTCTTTCTTTTCTCCTTCCCCCTTCCCTTCCTTCTCTCCCTCCTTCCTTTCCTTTTTACATCCTTCTTTCCTTTTTCCTCTCAATTCCCTCCTAATCCCTTTTAAATTCTGCCTTTTTCAATTCTTTTTCTCTCTCCTCTCCTCCCCTTCCCTTCTTTTCTCTTTCCTTTCTCCTCCTCCTTTTCTCCATTCTCTTCCCTTCTTTTCCATTTTCTCCTCCTCCTCCTCCTCCTCTTCCTCTTCCTTCTCCACCTCCCTTCCTTTCTCCAACTCTGGATCCTTCCCTTGTCTCTGGGCACCTGAGTCATTGTGAGGCAGATAGTTGCTTTTGTCCTGTTCTAAAATTATTGGAGTGTGGGGAGTTCATGTGATTTGTATGCTGCCAGGTAATGATGACTGGGGAGCCTAGGAGATTAAAAGTGCAATTTATTTCCACCAGCACAACCACCAAAAAAAAAAAAAAAAAAAGGAAAAAGAGAATAGGCTGGAAGAGATAGAACTCCAAATCTATGTACCCAAACCTTTTACAAATTGCCCCCACATCCACTCTGGGGTTGGGGGGAACAAATCAACCACCTCCACAACAAAAGAAAACCGAAGAAAATTCAAAATTTGAACTTTTCCCCACAGAATCTCGAAGGGGGCAAATTTTGCTGATGCCCTGTAAAATATTAAAATTGAATGCCCTCTTTTCTCTGATTACCCAGGAACATCCCTGGTTGATAGCAATGGTGAGGTTTTCTCTATGATGTTCAGTATTTAATCTTCCTACTGTCATGGGTTCTAGGGAGAAGGGGAGGCAGAGCAGTGAACGAATGACAATGTGTTTAAAAGGAAAGTAGTAGGGCTGGTTATTTAAACTGAGCTTGTGTTTGTGTTGTGGTCGTGGTTTTTTTAAAGAGACACTTCCCTGGGATCTGCTTTTGGTTCCGATCATAGGTATCATCAATAAACAGAGTTCTACGCAACCTGGCTAGCGAAAAGCAACAGATGGGCGCAGACGGCATGTATGATAAACTGAGAATGCTGAACGGGCAGACAGGAAGTTGGGGCACCCGCCCAGGGTGGTATCCGGGGACCTCTGTACCAGGGCAACCTACACCAGGTAAAGCACACTCTCGGAACTCCAGCTATCCTTGTACCCAGCCTGGTTCCCTTCACCTCGATCTCCCCCAACCCGTTTTTTGAGCCGGGTAGAAGGAACTGTCACAGGAAGAAAGCGGATGCCCCTGAGCAGAGCTAAGGCTGGGAAGAGGCCAGGATAGAGCTGGACTCCAGAACTGCTCATGGCAAAATTGGGCAACTTAGGGCCAAGGGCTGGAAGGCGGTGCTCATGGAAGACTTGCCTCTAAGGGAAAAGCAGGCAGGAGTAGGCTACAAGAGCAGGTCAGTGTTGAGTCAGTTTGCGAGGAGAAAGAGAAAGAAAGAGACAGACACACACGCACACACGCACACACACACACACACACACACACACAGAGAGAGAGAGAGAGAGAGCGAGAGAGAGAGAGAGAGAGAGAGAGAGAGGGAGAGTTCATGTGAGTGTGCGTTTAGATAACCACGTGGTTCTCTATTTAAATTTTTCATTAAAATGCATCGAGAGCCCCCTTGCTGTAGGAGTGTGACAAGTTAACATACTGACAGACTGTGAGGTAAACATAATTGTATCATTTTGCTTTTTACAGTAATTGACAAATTATGTGACTGTGAGTAGGGAGCATATGGAAAGATGCGGAAGGAGATGCGGTTTGGGAGTTGCGGGATTCTGGAGAAGTAGGAAATGTGAATCTGTTTTCCTTTAGTCAAAAAGAACACCAGTCCCACACCTTTCAGCCCCAACCCTATACATTCCCTCTCCTCTACCCCTCTCCCCATCCACTCACCACGTTGCGGCTGTTCTTATCTTCCTTTTCCTTGAGAGATAAAAATAGGGGTGGAGACCTACCTGGGTCTGAGGAAAGATTGCTGAAAGGCCTCTACTGGCCAATTGGAGCCTGACCATTTGAGAAAAGGAGCGTTTAGTGCAGGCACTGACCTTCGCTGAACCGGGTAGAGAGGAGCAGGGAGAAAAGCCCAAGCGGGAAAAGCGGGAAAGGCGCAGATTGCAAGGATCTCTCCAGTTCTCTCTCCACTACTCCACCCCCCCTTAGGTGAACTGAGTTAAGTTTGGCCAAAAATAGAAAACTGTTTTCTCCCGAAGATTAATCGGGATTTGTGGTCCCTGTGACAGGGAGATAATGCGTGGGATAATGGGACGTGGCGTCGCACTCCCGGGAGCATGACTGAGCCCGGGGGGCTCCAGGTCAAGGGAGGCTGGGCTGACCTGAATTGACTAGGCAGGGGAGTGGTGCCCTCCCGGGAGCTGGTTGTCCCACTAACTGCTTTGGGGGTGCCTCCGCCCCCCGAGGGACGCGGAAAGGGAACGAGAAAATCAGTAACAGTATGCGAAATATCAGCTACAAAGGATGCTTCTGTCACTCGGAAGAATTTGTTATGGGAACAATCCTGTCGCTATGTAATTGCTCATTAGAGAGCGTTTTGTTTCTCATTAAGGCGACATGAATAAGCGTCTAGTTGAAGGAGACAGCTGTAGAAATGTTCCACAGGAGACCCCTGGACACGCTGTGGCGCCGCTTGCCAATTAGACGTGTCAGCTTTAAGAGCAGAAAACAATATAGGAAGGACACTGGAAAGATAGAGAGCAAGCTTCCACATTTTTCGGTCTTCCGTCTCTCCTTTGAGAATCGGAAGGCCTTAAAGATGGGCTAGGGCTCTACTTGACTCCACTTACCCTCAGAAGGGTCGGCAATTTTCACCCTAGCTCCTTCCTCCCCCCACCTCCAGTCCGAGATTCGAACCCGCGGGACACCTAGATGCTGTAGGTCTGGGCTGCGCGGCCAGGAGAGGCCGCTCTGTTTCAAAGTTGGGGCACAGGAGAAGAACGGGAAGGAAAGTAACTTCCTTCAAGAGCCCGTAGCTTCCAGCTCGGTCCGGTAGCCATCTCCGTCAGACTATAATGATTTGGGGATTTCTTTTTCCGTAGTAAAACACCCAAATCATAGCCAGCACCCTACTTTTCTTCCCCTGTCCTCTCCTATTTTGTCTTGCTCTGTCCGCTCCCGCATCTTAGTCTATCTGCTCCCCTCTCCCTCTCCTTTTTTTCCCCTTTCCTTCCTTTCCCTCTTTCCCTCCCCTCTCTTCTCTTCTCCTTCCCTTCGTTTCCCCTCTCTCCTACTCTCATTTCCCTTCTCCTCCCCTCCCCTCCCCTTTCCCCCCTCCCCTCTCTCCCCTCCCCTTTCCCTTCCCTTTCCCTTTCCTCCCTTTCCCTCCTTTCCCCTCTCCCCTTCTCCTTCTCTTTCCTGTTCCCCTCGTTACCTCTCCCTCCTCCTCTCTTCGCTTCCCTTCTCTATTCCCTTCTTCTCCCTTTTCTTTCCCTTCCTTTCCTGTCCTTCCCTTCTCTTCCTTTCTCTTCCTTAACCATCTTCTCTTCCTCTTTCTCTCTCTCCACCCCCCCCCCCACCATCTTCCAATCTCTCCTCCCCTACCCCCTACACAAGTCTGTCAATTCATTTTTCCATCTATCATTGTGTTTCCTCTCCACCCTTGGCTTCCTTGCTTTCCTCGCTCTGTCCTCTTCAAGTGAGCGGCACACATGCTCAAACATACCCATTGCCATACATCTGGGACACATTCACGTGTTCCCGGACCAGACAGACACACTTAGAGGGAGGAATCCTGGCTCCTCTCAAGGCAAATGGCCTCCCCCTCTTCTTCCTTCATTCTGCCCCGGCATTTGCCCGCGAGACACCTCGTCCCCTCCCACCCCCCATATGCCCACCTCTCCATCCTGGGAGAGGATGTCCTTAGCCTAAAAGCTGGAAGGGTGCGGTAACCCCCGCCCTTTGCAGGAATGTACCTGATTTTTCTCCCCTCTGTTCCCAGATTGCCTCCTATTTGTGGGCTGCAAGCACTACTACTCCAGGTTTTTGCTTGTTAGTAGAGCTCAGCTTTGGGGCCCGGTGTAGACAGCTGGTCTGGGGACGAAGGAGGGTGCTCCCTCGGTTAGGGAAGGAAGAGACCCGAAGGACTGAGGACATTTCCTTCCGAGTGAGCTAGGGTTAAAGGGGGACGCTTGGGTCAAACTCAAATCCAAAACGAACGAATTAAAATTCATTTCTTGAGCGCTTACTATGTGCTAAGCAAGTCCTGGGTCATGGAGGCGAGCAGTCCAGATCTCTTTCTGACTCTGGACATCTAGGGGGAAGAAGGCGATAGCAAGGACTTAGTGGCTAACGGGCCTCATCGGACCCCCAAGAAGAGAAAAGCTGGGCTGGGGACGGCCAGAGGAGGGTGGGAGATGAAAATAGGGGTGGGAAGCCGAAGGCACTGAACACTTTCCCGCCAACCTGCAGTGTGTACTCGCCCAGACTTGCGCAGGCGCGGGACCAGGGGCAGCAGCCAGGACTGGGACCCCGGAGACCCTGCCAGAGGTGCCTAGGAGTAGGAATCAGACCGGACTTCCAGGGGAACGGTTTTGTTGCCTGGTTCAAATGATCGGCCCCCATCCTTACCCGCCCACCCGAGCTCCTCCTTCCCTCCCCCAACTTCTCCCTCCTTGGCCGGACTACAGGACTGGGTTTGAGGAGTCCACGGCTGCCGCCGCATCAGGCAAGGTTAGGTCTCAGAGGGGGACAAATATGGTTTCAATCTGATCAACGCCATGCTGCGGTGAATAAAATAATGACCACAGCCGGGCAGAACAAAAAGAGACGAGTCTATCGGGCAGAAACTCTCCAGAGATTTGAGGGATCATCGAAGCACTTGTTCCTATCTCCGGCAACCCCCGGCCTTCTGACTTTAGAATGGCCAAGCCCTCCATAGGATTTAGACACTTTCTCTTTCAACAGATGCTGTAATGTTTTGATCCGCGTTCGGTAGATGAAAGGTGCCCAGACTGGTGGGCTATCTTTTTTTTTTTTGTGCTTGTTTTCTGCCTCACTGATTAAGACACTAAGAAACTCAGGGATTATCTTCTTCTTCTTCTCTTCCTCCTCTTCCTTCTCCTCTTCCTCCTCTTTCTTCTCTTCTTTCTCTTCCTTCTTCTTCTCCTCTTCTTCCTCTTCCTTCTCCTTCTCTTCTTCTTTTCTTCTCCTCCTCCTTTTCTTTGTCCTCTTTCTCCTCCTCCTCCTTCTTCTCCTCCTTCTCCTCCTCCTCCTTCTCCACCTCCTCCTCCTCCTCCTCCTCCTCCTCCTCCTCCTCCTCCTCCTCCTCCTCCTCCTCC
>CM053772.1:252454274-252494247 GCA_028658325.1 Potorous gilbertii | reverse complement strand
GGGGAGGGGTAGACGACCAGGAAAGAAAAAAAATCAACCAAAAAAGTGGCTTGTTTCCTTGGTGTTGCTCCCTCTCCTTTCCTTTAAAAAAAGGAAAAAAAAGAGTCTTAAAATTTTCCCATCTCCCAGTTTGTCTTCCCTTCTTGCCCACGAACAGTTAGATATATTTTAAAACTGTAAGCCACTGAAGACTCTGGACATTGTTAGTCTAACCTTGGTTGGAGGAATGAAGATGGTAATTGGAAAGAGAAAGGAGAGAGGGAAACAGACACTCTTCTCCCAGATTTCCTTAAAATCGTATTTTAAATTAAGAAAGTAAAAGGCAAATAAAGAGAAGGATATAAGTTCAATTTGAGAAAGGTTTAAGTCCCAGTGAGGGAAAGAAGGAAAAGCTTCTTGGAAGGACCAGGCAGGTAAAGAGGTGATAAGGAAAGGAACTTCTTTGCCCACTCCACCTCACTCTCCCAGGACCCAGATATCAGGTCTTCCTTGCCTTACATTTGTTTCCAGGCCTAGAATTTCATGACCAAATCGAAGGAGGAACCTCAGCCCACTCATCTCAATCAGAATATTTAACCATTTTTTACATTTGGGAAAAGGTTGTCTGGAAATTTCTCTTTCTGATTCAGAAAGGGAAAATTATGCAGAGATTAGTAGGCTACTTGTAATATTTCCCTTCTGTTTTTTCTCTCCTCCTTCCCCATTTCTTCTTTTCTCTTCCCTCTTATCCCTTCTCCTTTTCTCTTTTCCCCTTTCTTCTTTCTGTTCCTTTCCATAACCCTCTTCTCTGCCCTCTCTCCCTAATTCAAAAACAAGGGGACACTTGAATTCTTGCCCTGAAAACCACTTAAAAAGTCATGTTAACTTTGGACAGTAAATAAAAACAGACACTTGTGTCCTAACGCAGGAGTTGAAGCTTATCTAATCTTAGCTAAGTAGTTCCCTCCACCCCCATCCCTTTTGTTTCTTGCTGAAGAGTAAACAGCTCAGGCTATGGAGATGTACAGAGAGTCCGCTCTATTCACCAGTGTGCGACCCCCCTCCTCTCCTTTCTGCCTCTCTCTCCTCTCTGTCTCTCTCTCCCCTCTCGGTCTCTCCTCCTTTCCTTTCCTCCACCTCCTCTCCCTCCCCCTCCCTATAGAAAGGCGAGCCCCCTAAATAGCATGGAGGAGCCCAGCCCAGGGGACAGTGATTAATGATAGTAGAGCAGAGAGGTTAACATACTTCACTGCAAAGTCTGTTGACTGGGCTGCTTGTAACACAATGTGGCCCGCTGCACGCCTCCAGAGGATCCTTTTGTTGTGCCTTCCCATTGTGGCCTCCAAATTCTGCCCACGAAAGTTTGCCAACGCTCCTGCCCCAGGAGTTTAATAGTTTCCCTTACTCCCCGGGCTTTGTGCGCCGGTGAAAAGCATCCCCGAGCTATTCAAGTGTTGGTGGTCATCTCAATAGATCTCCCGAGGCCCATATGGTGACCAGTGCCGATGAATCCGCCTGTTTAAATGGGGGAGAAAGTTGGGGTTTTAAAACATTTCAGAGCGCCTGAAAGGATCCCACTAGATCCTGTCACAATGACCGCATCGCTTTGAACGCGCTGCCTATTGTCCTTGGTTATAAATGATATTCCTGGAGAAGTCGATTCCCACCCCGCTAGTCTTCTCGGCCCCCCGGCCCCCCAGCCCCCGAGCAGAAGCTGTCCCAAGCAGCAGCCCTAGCCTTCAGGAACTAGGGGTAGGGGGAGGAGGAGGCCTCCTTTAGTGTCCTGAAGGGGAGCTAGGGACAAAGAAGGAGAGAGCAAAACAAGGCTGGGGGATGGGGGACCCTCTGGGGAGCCCCTTTCCACCCTCCCTCCCTTCAATATCCATTTTCTTTCTCCCTGGAGGGGCTTCCCAGGCACCCATAGTCAACTAGTCCGAGTACATACACAACTCACTGTCCAATGGCACAAGGTGGTGGTGGCGGTGGCGGGGGGGGGGGGGCGGCAAAACAACAACAATAATAAAAACTTTCCCTTGTTTAATGATAGAAATTACATTAAAAGTGGTGGAAATGCCCTAATTAAAAATGTACCACTTCAATGACATGCCAAGAGGCTCAGCTGTGGGGTAGCAGATTTAGCTAGTTAGTGAACTCTCGACTATTTCTTTTTTAAAATTACACGTTGAAATTTTAAAAGAAATCTTACTTTTCTCTGGTGCAACACATTACAAAGAATGGACAGTCCTTTTATCTAAATATAAAATTCCATTTTCAGCAATTATAGCCTGTTCTTGGTGATGATATAATTACAGCTGTGCTCAGTAATAGGTGTCAAGGCAATACACACTCATACAATAGTTGAATAAAACTAGAGAACAAAGCGAGCACTTCCAAATTCACAACCTTTAAAATGAAATTGACTGTGCAGAATTCAAATAAAAACTAGATAAATATTTTTTAAAAAAGATTACAAGCTTGGTTTGGTTTCTTAATAGCATTTTCTGCAAACCTATCAACATCTAATTGATTAGCTCGGAATTACTGATTATGGATAATCTGAAATGCTGAACGTCACTTATTTTTAATGTAGCCATAGGTAAATAAATTCCACAGGGAAAGGAAGTCTGGTGGTGAGGCATCTGGGCAAAGCTTCTTAAAAAAAAAAAAGATGACTTTCATTTGAAAATACTTTGGTGTCTGTTTTGTACTACAAAGGAATGGTATTCTTGAGACTGTCTTTCCATTTTTTTTCTCTTGGTTAAAATGGAAGAAGATAAAAGACCAGGTCACTGAGATCCCCTTCATTGGAGGGGACAGATTTCGTGGGAGTGTTTCAGGGAGGATGTCAGAAAACCCTGCTGATGGAGTATGAGGCTGGACCATATGAGCCTTTAGGAAACTGAGTTACTCTGATTTTTTCTTAATGTCCTATTTTTTTTTTTTTTGTTGTTGTTCCAGATGGCTGCCAGCAACAGGAAGGAGGGGGGGAGAACACTAATTCCATCAGCTCAAATGGAGAAGATTCAGATGAAGCCCAAATGAGACTTCAGCTGAAGCGAAAACTGCAGAGAAATAGGACATCCTTTACCCAAGAGCAAATTGAGGCTTTGGAGAAAGGTGATGGGGTTTTTCAAAGCAGAAAAATTGTAGATCAAAGGCGGTGACACATTTGAAATACAGAGGACTAAATTTAACCAGGACCTCTTATGTGGAATAATTTTTTAAAATTCTGAATACTCTGGGAATTCAATATGCTGTGATTTTGGCTCTCCTGGCTTCTCAGTCTCTGAGTGTTATTTTAAGGAAAGTTTAATTTTGGTGGAAACTTAATTTCGGCGGGAATTTAATTTTGGTGGGAAAAGTCCTTCCAAGTATTTAGTAATAGTATTTCCAAGGGCAGTGGTTGGAGGTAGGAGAGTCAGGGTGGAGAGTAGAGATGAGTTCAAAGTTCAGATCTAGGCTGACTCATTTTGGGCAGCCCTGGCATTGATATTGAAATATTTGTTTGTTCTTTCAGAGTTTGAAAGAACCCATTACCCAGATGTGTTTGCCAGAGAGAGACTAGCTGCCAAAATAGACCTACCTGAAGCAAGAATACAGGTATACTAGGGATTGGGTAATTCAATGACTTTTCAAAAGACAAAGGTGCTGCTAATGATCACTATTTATATAAAGTACAATGGACCCAGTTTATCAGCTACACAGTCTAAAAGCTTTGCTGTTTCACTGGCTGCAGAGAGTGGGGGGAGGTGATGGGAACTGGGGTGAAAGATGGTAGGGGGAGGAGATGGCTTTTCTTTTTTTGTTTCTTTTTCTTGAAGGATGTTCATCCTATCTTTCCTGTTTCCAGGTATGGTTTTCTAATCGAAGAGCGAAGTGGAGAAGGGAAGAAAAATTGAGGAACCAGAGAAGGCAGGCTAGCAACACACCCAGTCACATACCCATCAGCAGTAGTTTTAGTACCAGCGTCTACCAGCCAATCCCACAACCCACCACTCCTGGTAATTTTGAAATGAGCCTTCTGTTTTTAAGTCTGTCCATGAGTCCAGCGCGGCATTCCGGACCAACTGTTCTGCTTTTGTTTTTTCTCTTCCGTAGTCTCCTCCTTCACATCAGGCTCTATGTTGGGTCGGACGGACACAGCCCTAACAAATACATACAGCGCTTTGCCTCCCATGCCCAGCTTCACGATGGCAAACAACCTGCCTATGCAAGTAAGTGGGAGTTTGATGACGCCTGTTGAGTAAGTGACCCTGAAAGAAGAACAGGCAATAAGATAGAATGCTCAGGTTGTATCTGTCTACATGCCAGCCCCTGCTCACATGACACCCAGATCATTTTGACCCGCGGTGCCATGAAAAAGAGGACTGAATTTGGAGTCAGGAAACCTGGTTTCAAGGCTCAGCTTTGGTCCACCACGCCTATGTCACCATGGGGAAGTCCTTTCCCTTGTTGGAAGCTTCATTTCTTCCTCTCTGAAATGAAGGGATTGGACTACATGGTCTCTAAAGTTCCATCATTGCTTTAGAACTATGATCTGTGGCTCGACTGATCATGTCTTTCAAGAAAACAGTCATCCAATTAAAAGAAGATCGCAAAACCTATTTGAACTGATGCTTCCTGCTCCCCTATGTTAAAAAAGAAAACTAACTCTGACCAGTCAGACATAAGGGTCTGTGCTTTGTAGATACAATCTGAAAGTGGTGGGTGGAACTCAGGGGTGAGTGATGCTTGGCAATTTAGATACACTGTAACTGGTCACATCACCTCTGAGTGCCTCAGTTTCCTCATCTGTAGAGTGAATGAATGGGTCAGGTTAGATGATCTCTAAAGTCTCCTCCAGCTTGAAATTTGGGACCTTGGGAAAATCATTTAACTTCTCTGGTCCTCATTCTTTTTTCATCTGTAAAATGAAAGGGGTTGATTACTTGTGGGTTGGAATGTGTTTATAGTTATCTCTCAGGATCAGAAATCAGATTAGAACACTGAGGAAATTTGAGGAACATTTGAGGCCTATATTTTATTTAATGAGAAAGGAAAGAAAGATTTCTTTCATGGCAGAAAAGGTTTAGACTGGTGGATGAGCTCACCTTCTTTCTGCATCTTCCCATAATGGGAGAATTTGAAGGAACTCACTTGAAGTGGAAATGCAGAAATGTGCTTGTCCTTTTCACAATTAAGGTCCTCAAGTGTGGCCTTTTAACAGTTGTGTAGAACTTGGACTCAAAAGGCTACACTTGAGGACATAGAGGGCCACATGGGATTTCTAGGCCAAAGGTTCCCTACTCTTGGACTAAGGAAACAGGAGTATGTGGGGATTTGCTCTTGTCTGTTAGTACCTTGCCTGGTGTGAATGAACCACTCACCACCACCACGCCCCCCGCAGCTATGGTTGTTGTGCAAGGCTCGTCTGGCTTTGTAAAAGTATTACAGCTTCATCTTTTCATCCCAGTAACTAATTCTAGTCTAACGGGGTCAGAAATCTATCTTCCTTCTTGCAATTCTGCTTTCTATATTGCCCTACATTTGTCCGGTCTCCTATTTTGAATAATTAGAGGAGCAGCGCAGGGTAAGGTTGGACAGGTAAACTTGGGAACCAGTTGTATTAGTTATTCTCAATAGCCATCAGAAAGGGGCAGCTAGGTGATTCAGTGAGATAGAGTGCTAGACCCAGAGTCAGAAAGACCTGATTTCAAATCTATCCTTGCTCACTCATTGTGTGACCCTGGGCAAGTCATTTAATCTTGTTTGCCTCAGTTTCCTTATCTGTAAAATGAGCTGGAGGAGGAGCTATATCTTTGCCAAGAAAACCCCAAATGGGGTCACAAAGAGTCAGATATGACTGAACACCAACAACGTCCCCATCGGACAGATCTAGATTTGTAAGGATTATCCCCCACAAAATTTCTAGTATTCTTTCAAAGAATGGCTGTGTGTATGTCTCCATAAAATGTGGGCTTCATAGCCAACACAATTATAGGATTGAAGAAATAGAATCGAAGTGACTATATTTTGGTGTCATAATCAGTGCAGTGTCCAAGTATTTATTTTGATTGCATTGGGTTATGAATGGCTGGGGGCCCAAATGATACAACTTAGGGCATTAACAACACAAAGCTTGATTTTTACTATCTTTGCTACGACATTTTCCAGAAGCCGGTCTAACTAAGGGTAATGCCTGCTGGTAGGCTGCATGCTGCAATGGCTGATAGACCCTCTACGCTGGTTTGTGTCTTTGAACAATTCTCCGATTTTAATAAAGCCACATTGAATCTTACCTAGTAAGGCTCAAAACAGAAGCAACATGAGGGTTGCTGAGAGGATAAAAGAGGGGGTAATGCGTGGGACAGACAGATTTCTAAGAACAAGAAAAGGTGTGATATATACTCAAGGTGTGGTTACCATTCACACCTAGAAGACCTGAGGTGTAGAGTCAGTGCAGTTTTTAATTAGTTAGGAATAACTGTCTTTCTTTTCATTAGTGAGCTTATTAACCATTATGGTGTACCCACAATGATTTTATTTACACAGATCCATAAAGATAGGAGTGAGCAGGACCCTCAATCAGTGATTCACCAAAGAAATTTGTGTACCCGCTATTTGTTGGGACTTTCTACTGGTTTAAACTGCCTCTACCCTGATCCCACTGACATTACTGTACTATTCAAGAAATATTTAATTGGCTGTGATTCGTAATATCAAGTAAATTCCCCAGCCTCTATGCAGGCTTTTTTTGAGCCCTCTCTCTAGGGTGAGGAGCAAGTTATTACCATTGACAGTGGTGGTGGTGGTGGTGGTGTGTATGTGTATACAGGGAGGATAATGGATCACCAAGTTTGAGGGCATGTTTTTGTGTGTAAATGTAAATGACCTCCAAAGCTAATTACTTGGTGTACAGTGAAAAATTTATTCTTATCATCACAGATACCTGCAAGTGACATATTTTATTTGTATCAATGGGACTCTACATTTCCAAGATAAAATAAAAATAGTAGACTTTATTTTTAGCTATTTGGAGAATTCCAAATAGCTTAAATGCCAAATATTATGATTGCCAAAATAAGTCAGTTGTCCAGATTTTTCAGTTTTCATTTGGATGTCTGGTGCCTTTACATGGTTAAAGACTGTGAAACCTTGGCCACAGCCATCTATGCCTGACATATAGCAGCTGTTCAAGGAACATTGGTTGGATTGAAATCCTACTGGGTTCCTAGTACTTAAATAAGCTATGTGAAGGCTTCCTTTAATAAACACAATCATATACTACCAATCTTTCACAGGGTTCCGCTGTGTTGGTCCAGTACAAGGAGAAGCGATATATTTGAAGTCAGAAAACGTGGGTTTGAATTCTGCCCTTTACTAGTTAGCTTGTGTGATTTCAGACAAATCCTTTCCTTTCAATGGGTTTTAGTTTTCCTTACCGCTTAAAAAAATAGTTGGATGAGGGGACTTCTTAGGCCCCTGACAGATGTAAATCAATAATTCTGTTGAAAAATCAGAAACGATGTCCACTTTTGAAAATGGGTGCAGCTGCACTACAGGGGCACTTCTCTGTAACTGTCCTTTCCTTTTTCCTAACAGCCTCCTGTCCCCAGCCAGACCTCCTCCTACTCTTGCATGTTGCCCACCAGTCCATCAGTGAATGGGCGGAGTTATGATACTTACACCCCTCCGCACATGCAGACCCACATGAACAGTCAGCCAATGGGCACTTCTGGTACCACTTCAACAGGTGAGTAGCCCCTCCTCATCCCACTGTTTAGTCTTCAGATGGTACTGCCAGATCTCTGCTCTAGTTAATTCCCAGACCCAACTTCATATATCTTTGGGTAGCTTTTGTTTCTTTTTCTTTGTCTGGGTTTGTCATACTTACAGGTTTATTGTAGTCTCTAAACCCAGGCAATGCTGAATTTCATTACCTTGGGTGGCATTGGTCTCCCTTCCTTGATTCTAAAACAATTAATTGAAATGGAAAAAAAAATCAATAGGACCCCTCCTTTGGTAGCCTCTGAAGCACAGCTAAGTCCTCTATTTGTGCTCAGACAGGGATTACTGAATGTGTTTTCATGTTCCCTGATCACTTCTGTCCTTCTTTATAAAGAAATACTTTTCAAAGGCAAAGATGGACTCTCAGGGATTTGTATTTGGAAGACCTGGGTGTGAAACCCTGTTCTGCTACTCACCACTTATATGACCTTGACCTATAACCTCAATCAGTCCTCATCTGTAAAATAAGGGTTGAATTAAAAGACCTCTCAAAAGTCTTCTACTTTTGAATCAGTGGCATAGTATGACTGCTTTCCTATGTCACAAATATGTGGAAAGACAAACCACACTTGAAAAATAGCAGTTGATTTGTGATATATGCTTCAAAGATAGCTATATATGTATATACACACATATGCATATAGAATAAGTTATATATGTATATGTGTTTTTGTGCTTACGTATGATACAAGGAATCACTATGGATTTTATATTTTGGAAGATTAAAAGAATTCCACATTGTTGCATGTCCAACCAGGAAAGTTTATTTCTGTATATATATTTATATGGATTTTTTTCTCTCCCTTTTTAGGCCTCATTTCTCCTGGAGTGTCAGTCCCAGTTCAAGTTCCTGGAAGTGAACCTGATATGTCTCAATACTGGCCACGATTACAGTAAATAAAAAAAAAAGAAAGAAAAATAAAGAAAAGAAAAAAGTGTGTTACTTCAGTCAATGACTGTATATGGACAACAGTTGGATGTTTTAGGAGTATTTTATAAAGATCAGCTGTGAGAAGTGCTTCTGGATTACAGCTGTGTCCTGTACCATACCATACCACTTGGAGAAAAAAAAGACTTTATCCATGGACCTTTGTATGAAGAAGGCATTATATCAGTTGGAACAAATCTTCATTTTGGTATCCAAACTTTTATTCATTTTGGTGTATTATTTGTAAATGAGCATTTGTATGTTATAATGAAAAACAAAGAACAACATGGACTGGATAGATGTTTTTGATCTGTGTTGGTCATGAAGCTGTTTAAAAAAAAAAAGAAGCCATGATCAATGAGTTCTGCCACAAATTTAAGAGGTTTTTATCAAGATATATCGAATCCTTCTACCAATCTGTTCATAGGTGATGGACTGACATTTCGAGTTTGTATCATTCCATCCCATATAATGAGACCTGGAACAATACGCACTAGACTTTTGTAAGAAAAAAAAAATCTGTTGGGTTCCCAAAGGTTGTTAACAGATGAAGTTTATGTGCAAAAAAAAAAAAAAAAAGAAAAAAAAAGAAAAAGAAAAAAAAAGAAAAAAAAGAAAAAAGAAAAAAAAGGATAAGAGAAGTTCAAAGAGAAGTTGATAGGTGAAAAGGTAGATTGTGTCTTCGATATAATCCAATTTGTTTTATGTCAAAATGTAAGTATTTGTCTTCCCTAGAAATCTCCCAGAATGATTTCTATAATAAAGTTAATTTCATTTATATTTGACAAGAATACTCTATAGATGTTTTATACACATTTTCATGCATCCTAAGTTTCTTTTTTGGTCAGCAAGGTTAATTGTTCTTAGCTAGACTTGTACTGCTGTTCACAGTCCAATCATTTTTGTGCATCTAGAATTCATTCTAATCAATTAAAAGTGCTTGCAAGAGTTTGAAACTTAAGTGTTTTGCAGTTGTTCACAAGTACATATCAAAATTAACCATTGTTGATTGTAAAAACCATGCCAAAGCCTTTGTATTTCCTTGATTATACTATTTTCTTTTTAACCTCATAGTGTGCTGGTGCAAATTTTGTTTCCATATTGGGGTAACCTTTTCTATGGACTATTCTTTTCAAATCAGTTTCTGTTTTAAATTTGGAAGGCACTTCAGGAAATAATTCTTAGAGATCCATCCAAACCCGTAAGGTACGCATTAGACAAAGAAAACAGATCTGTGCCCATGTATACCTATGAAACATATACAAGATGGTTGGTTTTAGAAGTCAGGCTGAAGAACTAGGCAATAGGCTATTAAGTAGGCCTTGCTTTTCGAGTGAGAGCTGGGATTTTCAATCTGGATAGACTTCAGTGGACAGCCTATTTCCACAGTGGTTTCTCTGAAGTATATTCAAAAGTGGATTTGCTTATTCAAAACTCTCTGAAAGCTCCTGCTTTTCTCTGTCCTTTCTTTCCACCTCCCCCCCACACTTGCACAAGAGGCATCATTTCCCATTGAAACTCTCCAGCTGTTCCCATTTGAGGCTTGCTTTCTGTGGGGCTGTGTATGGTTGGAGAGTGGAGGGGGGATGTTGCATGTCAAGGAATAATGAGGGCAGACACATCGCCAGGCACTCACAATGTGGATTGTGACTGGCTAGGAAAAGTTAAAGGCCGTCAGTCATAGGCAGCTGAAGCCAAACATTCTCACATCGATAGAGTTGGCTCATTGTTGAGCAGTTGTTATTTGCAGGGAGGAACGGATTTGATCATGTTTAAAGTGGCTGCTTGCAGAGGACTGGAGTTCTGAATTCAAGTAGAGTGAACCCAAATAGACCTTTGAGAAGGGAAAGGGACCCTCTGAAGTGATTTTTGTCTCTGAGACACAGAAGCAGATAAACTTCAGGAAAAAAAATGAGTATCTGGAGTCTGGGTTGAATACTTGAACAGAGAGGAAACTCTGGGGACAAAGCCATGCCCTGCTGAATCACATTGTGTGTGCATATGTTCACATGCTTGCTTATATACTTACATATGTGTGCACAGGAGCCTGTGTGTTTATAAGGCAAGAGAGGAAATAGAGAAAATAATTGGATGAGTCCTCATCCTTTTTAGTAATAACACTTTAAAATGAAGAGATTACTTTGGGGCAAATTATCATGATGCAGCATTTCTGATCATATTTATGTCTTTTTGGTTCTTTTTGTAAATTATCTCCCTGCGTCACACTGTCATGACCTATGTTTATTGCTCTCTCCCTTTCTCCCTTTTTCTCTCCCTTTTTTATTCTATCTTTCATTTTTCTCTTCTTGCTCTCCCTCCATTTTTTTTCTCTCCCTCCCTTCTCTTTCTCTCCTTCCCTCTTTTCTTTTCCTCCCTTTCTCTCCCCCCTTCTCTACATATACAAAGGATACACACACATATATGATGCAGGCTAGTGAAATATAAGCACTTGCATATGTATAGATGTTCTAACACACACACACACACACACATGCACACACAACATGACCCAATCTTCTGTGTAATCTCTCCTAATACCTATGCAGACATTTCCACTGCCTGACATTTTGTTGTCTGCACTTCCCCGAGGGACTTTGGGTGCAAACTGGAATGGTAGTGAAGGACTGGGAGGATATGTGTGTGTGCATGCGCTTCTGGCCTTGCCACCCTGTCCTCAGCTCTATAACCTGTAGAGGGGCTGTGCTTGGGGGCAGTCAGGCAGCTGGCCTTAGTCTTCCATTTTCTGGCCTGGCTGACGATACCATAGAGTGCTTGTGTGTGTGGGAGCAGCCTGGCTGAGGTTGTGTCTGTGTGTGCATCCGTCTTTTGTGCCTCAGGGATGTCCCTGAGGACACGGTCAGGTTCGGCCAAAAGACACTGCTGTTCAGTAGAACCTCAGACCCTTCAGTCCATCCAGTTGGGTGCCACCCCTGTCCGGGGAAAAGAGTTCATCTTCCAGAGGAGAGATTGTGGTGCAGCACTGAGGGGGCAGAGCTCTACCTGAGCCAACCTGGCATAAACTCTGGGGCTGCTTCAGCTGTGCCTAGCCATCAAAAAGCAGCTGCCTGGGAGAGAGGTTGGCCTTTTGTTCACGGTTGAGATGATTTATTTTGATTAATTTATTCACATATATATATTTATTTACAAATGGAAGCACCTGAGAGATGGTTTCATGTGCTCTCCTAGCCCAGGATTTGCTGATGAGCAAGGTCCCTCATCGAACTCCTGGGCTGTATAACTATCCTTTCTCTACGGAACTGTTTTGCCCCATAGGAAGAAAGCTAATTGTTCTTTTAATAAACATTCTCATCAAGTGAATCTGAGTGGAAAAATCTCTATCACAAAAATAATTTCCTTGTCTCTAAAAAAGGGCTGATATTTCCTAAAAGAGAAGCCTCCACACTATTAATGGGAAATAACTTTCTGGGGCTGGTCACTAATGGCCTTTAACTCTTCCTGTTTCAGTTGTAACTGGGCTGCCCAAGAAAGATCTACAAAGTGTTATTTAAAATTCATCCTTGTTCTATGGATGGATTTTTATCTTAGAGATGCCTCACACAACCTTCTGGTTCATTTCTTTCTGCTCTGGGCATCAATGTTGACAAGATTGAAGAAATGACTCTTCTCCACTCCAGCTGTCTGGATAATAAGTTTAGCTGAACAGGGCTGAACACATCTTCTCCTTTTCCCTTTTTGAAAGGATAAACTTTGATCTAGTTGTTCAATTGAGTTCTGAAGAACTTGGCACTCGGTTTTAAAGTTCAAAGAGTAAACACTTAGGGTTGGTTTTGCTTGCATTGGATGCTGTTAATGGTGGCCCTCTCTGGAAAGGAGTCATTGGATGCCTTGGGAATGTTAATCAAATCAATAGTGAGTGTGAGAGTGTGTGTGTGTGTATGAGAGAGAGAGAGAGAGAGAGAGAGAGAAAGAATATTTTCTTTAAAAGGAGCAGATAACCAGGGGATTGATCCCAGATGGCTGCTTCCTCTTGAAGCAAGTTAGCCTATGTGACTTACTTTTGGGAGACTGCATGGTGGTGACAGTACAGAAATTCAGAAGGTCCCCAAGCTCAAGTACCTGAATCAACTGAAACAGTGAAAATACTGACCTCGTGTTAAGAGTCCAACCTATTAGAAGGGATTCACAGTACACACCAGGTTTTGAAGCTCATATACCATAAATATTTAAAACAGAATGATGAATCTTTGAATTAAGCACGTATACTGCTCTTCAAGTGGATAACAGAAAGACAAAAGCTCTCTTGATGTGTCATTCCATTTAATATGAAAAAGGGGCATGTTTAGAGATAGGGCCACTTTTTGGGGGTATTAAGTTACTAAGTCATCTTAGTATGTTTCAGTACAAATAACGTTTCAAGAAGTTAAGAAAAAACATTTGAAACATTTTCCTTTTAGGGAAACAAAAAAAGCATCTGATTTTTATAAGACTTACATATTTTAATTTCTACAAATGCACCTTTATTGAGTTTGTAAAGTTTTTTTTTATATTTAAATCAAAGGTTTAAATATGCATATTCAGTTCCTATAGTACTTATCTACTTGCAAAGCATATATTAACTAGTAATTGGCTGTTAATTTTATAGACATGGTAGCCAGAGAAGTAAATCAATGACCTATTAAGTATTTTGACAAGCAATTTACATATTTGATGACTTCAGTTCGTCTTTTCAGAGTCAAATCCAACATAATTGTTCAGTTGTGTTTGTATTAAATGAATTACAATACAGGAAAAAAAGAGATTAGTTTTGTTAAAATAATAACCTGACTGCAAATATTCATTTGAATGCGTTCAGATTGTTCATAATTACTTTCAAAGGACACAGCGAAGCTTTTGTTCAGTATTTTTTTTAGTTATTTATAAAGCACAGACCAAATCAGTTCTTGAAGTCTGTTGAGATTTTTAAAAACACCTTTGCTTAAAAATATCAAAGCCTTTAAATTTTAACTGACAGATAAGGTCTGAAACTTTGTTTTGAAAAGAAAATTGATGAGAATTTGTGTCTTTAGGAATTAAAAGAAACGGGGGGAAAAAAACCCTGAGACATTCTAAAAAAAAAAAAAGAAAAAAAAGAAAAAAACCCTGATTGTTAGTACTAATGAAATAGCAGCCGAAAAAAATAGTCGTCTTTTTGATTTTTATCACAAAAAATAAACTGGTAGTGACAGGATGTGATGGAGAGATTTGACATCCAAGCAATTCACTGTCATTGATTCAATTATTCTAACCCTGAATAAAAGCTGTATACAGTATGTGTTTATGCTACAGTGGATTTTTTTAAGTGATTGACATTCATCATATTAGTTAGACAGTTTTAAAAGCTAAGTCTTTGTTTTATGCAATGTGGTCAAGAACAAATAAAGTGAAATTTGTAGCATATTAAAAGTAGGCCACTTGCAAATGTTAGTTATAATCACATCAAAATAGAATAACATATATGAAAATATATTTTGGAAACCCAGTTTTCTCCCATTTGGTCTTGAATAGCCCATTTTGAAGGAGAGTTGAGGCTGCTTCATAAGTGACATTCATCACTGCCTGTTCTGTGTCAGGGTCACCTCAAGTATATGGACAAAAATTCAAGAACATGGAAACATGACTTCAAGATGGGGAGTTATGGCTACAGATCTGTTGGAACAAAATGTATGCAACTTGGCATGTGCGCAGATAGTAGACTGGAGGCTCGGAATGACCAACCATACTGAATTCACGAATGAAGGGTCGGGCCAATGCGAGGGAAGATGAGTCAGTGAATTCTTTTTTTAATCCTCCACTTCTTGGTTTCAAATCTGGAATCTTTAGTGTTCTTCTTTTTGGGTATAACTGGCATTAATAAAGCTGTCAGTCTGGATTCTGCTCTTGACCTCTGGTTGGCTGACTTCAAACGTTCAGGATTACTGTTGTGAACTACAGAAGGCCAGCGGTTCCTTTTTGAGGATGCACAACTTTGGATCACTGCAGTTGGTTTTGATACATTTATTAACCAACAAAGCAGATGCATTATCTCAATAGTCTTACCCTTAAGTTATGTTTATCAATTGAGTAATTTACATAACCGAATGCATATGACATGTCAGTACAGCCCTGATACACTTGCCAACTTAATGCTGCATCTTTCTCTGCTCAAAACAGAATATTTTCAGTGGAGAACGGTATTTTCAGAAATAATGAGTAATTATGACCCTCAGTTAATACGCCCATCTTTTTTTGAACTTCGCAAGGTTTCTATATTCTACCGGTTACTATTTTTCACACAGATAAAAATAAATCTAAGTACACCACTGTCCACTGTAGAACAGCACAATCTGTTTTTGATGTTGAGTTGGTTTGTATTTACAAAATAAAATACTATTATCCCGACTGAGAATATATATAACTTTTAAAATATAAAAATATATCTTATCGATTCCCTCTGCTTTTACATTATAGCTATTTCTGAAAACAACTTCCTCTTTTAAATTTAGCCTTAATTTGTAAAAAAAAGAAAAACAAGCAAAATCATCCCAAACAGTGGCTGCATCTGCTAATGTACACTACATTCTGCTCAGCTGTACTCTACCTCTGAACAATAAGGAGGAAGGTATTTTTCATTATTTAAATCAGAACTTTTAAATGGAGAAATATTTCAGTTACAGTTTTCTAGAAAAAACAACACCATGGTTAAAAACCATATATAAGGAAGAGAGCAGGCGCCATTTTAAAAATCCTTTATACGTATTTAAGATTGTTGGGTTAAATCATTCAGGAAAATATTCACATAAGTCACTGGTGACCCCAAAGAGGGCATAAGTGTGTCACAGGAATCTGAGAGAGGCCACTGAGCAGAAATCCCTAGAAGTCCAGGTGCTCTTTGCCTCCGGCCATCACTCCACATCCCAGGCTCAGCTGTTGGGCAGATTCCACCAGATCCCGTTTGCTCGAGCGGCTCACTGTGTCTGACAAGTCTGGAGGCAAATGCAGTCGCTGGAGCAGGAGATTTGGGGGAGGGGGGTTAGGGGGGAGAGGAAAAAAATGTAATTAATTGTGCTTTAGTTAGCATACTTCAGCATGCAATATTATGCTCTGTTGATCAGCATTCAGCCTTGCATATAAAATTCCCGCTCAAACAGTTCTTCAGACTTATATCCATAAAATTACAAGCAATTCCTACTAGATTTTTACAAACCACAGCCATTTCAGAGTTGGGATAAAAAAAAAATCTTAATATGGAAATGTCCTGAGCACAACCCCAAACTTATTTTTCTTCATTGAACTGCAATAAATCATGGTTCTAGATAGTCACACATTTTAAATATCAAGGCAAAACAACAGGACAGAAAGGGCAACAGATTTGTGAAAAGAAAATAATGCTTGAGGAAGAAGGAAAAGTTAGAGCCATTAAATAACCCTTGCCAGAGTTGCAAACTGCTATTTCACATTCTATGTTCAACTTCATGTGGCCTCAGCTAATAGGGAACCAGGAGGAAAAACCTTTCCACAAATGCTTATTTCTTCTATGAAGTTCACCTGATGTCAGGACATCAAGGATCTAATGTCTCCAGGACCTTACACTTTTCACAGAAATACAAACACTGTAAAAACCCAAACACTTCCCAACACAAAGGTCAACAATTTTCATATATCTGCATCTGGCAGACACAGAATCTGTGTTAGGGCTTGACATGTTTGTCCATCATTCTTTAGTGTTAAGCACATTGGACCCAGAAGGTACCGGTGTTTTCAGACTGTCATGTGGATCTCAATTTTTCCCTTTTTCATTTAATCTGTTTATGGTCAGAGACCGATTTATACAAAAACAGTATACAAAAATGGTCCTTTTCCTTTTTCAAATGATTCACCAATGAATTGGTGAATCGATTCAGGCCTCCTTAGTTCATTTGGAACTTGTCAATAATGGAGAAGAACCCAATCCTGAGTGGAATTTAAAGCTGGAAAGAGTCTTAGAGGTCATCTGATCTAAAGGTTTCATTTTACAGGCGAGGAAATTGAGATCTAGAGGGAGAAAGTGATTTGCCCAAAGTCAAAGCTGGCTCCTCTTTTTGCTGCACCAAGCTGAACCTTGAGGTGTTTCCTAAGGTTGAGAGAAGTATTACTGAACACCAAGCTCAGGACTAAATCCAACATGCCAAAGTGTCCCCAAGAATATAATTTAACTCATAAAATTCAATTTCCAGGAACCTCTCTGTCGTAGAAGGTGAAGTGTATCTCTGTGATGAGTTAAAGGGAGCCAAATGTTGGAGGTACAGTGGGATTCCATCAGTGACAGCCAATCAAGCCTTCCTTTGGGGAATCTGATTGAAAATGGAACTAGAGGCCTCCATTCAACACTGAAGGAAAAAAGTGTTTGGAAACAAAGTTGGAAGAGTGGAATGGGTCATCACATCTAACAGTAAGAGCTGGAAAGGACCTTAGAAACTACAAGCCCAGCCCCTCATTCACACAGGAGAAAACTGAGGCCTTGAGCTCTGAAAGGGATGTGCTGAGGCAGCAGAAACCAGAGCTTCTGACTCCAAACGCAACGTGGTCCATGCATCATTACTGCAGTCTACCGTCTGCCATTGTCTTGTTCTGCGATCACAGAAATACAGCAGCAAGACTCAAGAGATGATACGTATCTAAAATATTTAAATCAGCTCCTCCGCCACTGATTTCTTACTCTGCCTTTATTCTTTGCAATAGATAAGAACACACACACACACATACACATGTATGTACATATATTAGCTTCAAACACATATAAGATAAAATACTGTATCATCAAACATAAAGCCTAAGAAAGGCGGTGCCTGGGATCAAATCTGGGCACCAATAGCTGTGCGATCACAGCAAAGTCAGCTAACCTTGCGAAGCCTCAGTTTACATACTTGTTAAATGGAGATATTAATACACGCACTTTGCACCATCCAGGGTCACTGTGAGGAAGAGCTTTGTAAACTTCAGTGTTATAAAATGTTAATTTTTAATATGTGAGAAAATCATGAGAACTACAAAAATGCCTGATCTTTATGCAGTGCTTGAAGGTGTTCACAAAATGTTTCACATACATCTCATTTGACACAACTATCATGCTAAGGTAGAGGTTGTGAAAGACATCACTCCCTTTTATACAGATGAGGAATGCATTCCAACCTTTTTGTGAATGAAGACACAGACTCTGAGAGAGTTTAGGTGACTTGGCCAAGGTCACACAGCTAAGAAGTGGTGGAAGCTGACATGGATATTTTATCCCTTCTTCAGTATTCTTCCCAGAGCTGTAAGACCCAGAAACTGACTGGCTTCTTCATCTGTGGACTTCTTGGGGAAGTTGTTGCCATTGTTACAAGGAGGTCTATGAATCCACACGGTACCATGCACTCTCCTTTTCATATTTATTTAGCTTCAAACAAATATATGCTGTGAATGCAACTGCTATGTGTGTGTGTGTGTGTGTGTGTGTGTGTGTGTGTGTGCGTGCTTGTTGTGGGTCCATAAAGTATTTTGATGTTAAAAAGGGGTTTTTACACTTAAGATGTTCAGGTCTCCTGGATTAGGCCATGAGTATAAATATGTAAGTAGAATTTACTTGCTCAACCACATTGTTTTAAAAAATATATTTACTGGTTATTCCATTACTTAAAATACACCTTTTACCTCCCATGTATCACACTTTGTAAAATAGACCTTTTGGGTTGGCTAAAAACAGAATTAACGTACCATAAAGGTAATGGTGGGTGGTTTAGGATTATAAGTCAGGGCAATGTCACTGAATGGCTGAATTGAACTGAGCTAAACAATACTCTGTCTTTACAAGCTACAACATATTCAATGTATCTGTTGAGTTACATTCAGCATGGGTCCCGGTTAAGCTTGCCTGGTTGTCTCTGGCTAAATGAGAAGATGAGAGAACGTTGTCATCTTGATTAGGAATATTCTGATGTGACCAAGTAGGTGTGACAAACGTTTTATTTACTGTGTTGAAAAGGTGCTGGTGGTTCCTGTTCAGTGATTTCCAAGCATGGACCTTCAGAAAAATATCAATTCTTTGTGTGACTTTTCCCAAGATCAGGCTGGCAGCACATGTTTCATTCTCCAGCAACCAAAGTTACTGCCTTGATGCTGACCCTGATATGCATGCCTCCCCATGTGTACGATCAATGTCAATAAGAAAGAGCAGAATATGACATGTCAGATGGCCAGGTATGTAAGAGGTTTCTGAATCAGTTACACATTCAACACATAAGTGTGAGAATGAGTGTTACTTCCACATTTGCTTGATGCTCAAAATATCTGATGAGAAAACACAACACAGGACTCTAACTCCAAATGCAAATATGGCAAGCTATAGATGTTTGTAGACTTTGGAGAGTGACAGGAATAACGTAAGGTAATCAGTACTGCACAAGAATGCCCTGCGTGATGCTGTCCTGAGCAGTGCCATCTCACAATGTCACTAAATACACTCCAAACAAATCTCACAGTTACACTGTGAAACCCACACCACTGAAATGGCATTTTGGCCAGTCCTCTAGAAGCAAACTGGACAGTCCTCAAGGGTACTAGACAGAACCTTGCGCTCTGTTAGTGTTACCTTCTCCAAATCAGACTGCTGCTCATTCGATGGATTATACATTTCCTATGGAACCGCCTGCCCTGCCATGCTGTTGACTTTAACATAATTTTAAAAAATGGGACCAATTAACCAGGCTAGGCAGATTATGTATGAGCAAATCACTTTGATTTTCAATTTTTAGGCTATTCATCTTCATCATTTTACATATGGAACTTTGAAAGTGAGGGCTTAAAGTAAATGGACCTAAGATCCTGTATCATTTGATTGTTTTTCAGGTATGTGTTAAGGAGGGAGTGTAGGAGCTGGAGATGGTATACTGGCATCTAACCATTTCTCCTCCCTCCCTCCCTTTCCTTCCTTCCTTCCCTGCCTTTCCTTCCTTCCTTCCTTCCTTCCTTCCTTCCTTCCTTCTTTCCTTCCTTCCTTCCTTCCTTCTTTCCTTCCTCCCTCCTTCCCTTCCTCCCTCCCTCCCTTCCCTTCTGATTCCATCTGAAATTATGGGTATTTCTGCAAAGTGAATTGCTTAATTTGTAAAATACTTGGAGCTTCACTGCTGTCTACATAGGTCTGTTAGATTATCTGAAGCAATACTGCTGGATAATCCTGCCCCTTCTGTTTCACAGCTGAGAGCACCAAGCAGTGAACCTGGCAAAGTACTTTGGCCATGGATGGGTAAGGCTGCCAAAAATCCACCATGGCCCTAGAGAAATAGCCTTAAAGAGGGAGGGGTGATTTGCAGGGAATCTCTGAGGATTTAGAAATTCAGCCAGTCCTAGAAGCAGACTTCCAGATCATTTCCACTAGGTATCACTGGCTTTCTTAAGATCTGAGCAGCTTCCAACCCTCTAAGGTCTACGGAGTGGGCTTTCTGAGGGTCAGGGTCACTGGCTGCATCAGCTAGCTTGTCTCTCCTTAAGCCCTTGATCAAACAGCTCACCCATGGCCACTCAGGAGCGGATTTCCTGGCTCAACATTTACTTTCCTAACTCATTTTCTGCTAGCCTGCCAAGCTCTCTGCTCACCACTTGCAGCTCAGAGACAGAAGGGGCAAGATAATGAATCTAGATTATACCTGGATTTGAGACAAATTGTAGGTAAATACCTATTAAAAGAAGTTTAATCAATTTATATTTATTTCATATTTTGCCAAGACAAAACCACAAGCTGCCATTTAAAAAAAAATCTTCACTTTAATCCTAGGCAGGTAAATAGGGATTTAGGGGTTTTAAAAATTCCTGTTTTACTAAGAGTTCCTGAAAAGTTATAATTTGTATAGCTCAGAATCAAAGGCATTATCGGACTTCATGTATTCAAAATATTTTTAATAGTCACACCTTTTACTTTAAAAAAGAAACCTAAATAAACTCATGGATTGCTAGAGCTGGAACCTGGAGCTAATGTAGCCTATTCCCTCATTGTACATACAAGGAAACTGAGGCAGAGGGAAGGGGGACATGACTTCCCCAAGGTCACGTCACAAGGCAATGGAGGGAACAGAACTTTTTACCACCATGGAGTTCCTGCATTAGGTTGATCCTCACACACAATGAAAACAACAGCCAGCTCTTACTTGGACACGCTGAGTAACCTTTGACTTCACTTGTGTGCTACTCCCCGCACTGAGGCTGACTGCAGTCAGCACCTGCTAGTTTTTTTATGGGTTTCTGTAGCTAAACCCCCCATCTCCTGGGGCCAACCTTCTGGTATTTGATGAGGGGGTCTCAGAAGATCAATCCAGACCATTGAGGGGCCAGTCCTTAAACTCTTTCTGTCTTGGTGTGCTAGGACTAGCATTCTTCCAGTCCCCTCTTTATGGGCACAAGAGTCATCTCCATAACCCTGGGAAGCCCAAGCTGGGGTGTGATGAGTGCAGAAATTCAAGACACAGGTTCACAGACTCAACAGAATTTAGAACTGTGAGCAATTTTTGGATATCATCTAGTCAGACCTTATAGAGGTTGTGAGTCTCCTAAGGTCCCTGGCAAAGAGAAGGGTCTTTTGACTCCAGACTGTCCTTACTATACATGATTGCTGCAGAATCAGATGATACTAATTTTACTGAACTTAATAATGGACACCAGCCTGACTTAGATATCCATGAGTTCCAAACTGTGCAGGGAAAAAGAGAGAAGCTCTTTCCTGGCCAGTCTTAGTTTAATTCATCTTTCAGAAAGCATTTTTTAAGGAACTGCTCTGTAGAAAGCAACGCGCTAGGTGCTGCGGGGACATTTACATGAGACATGGCCCTTGCTCTGATGGAACTTAGTCTAGGAGAGGGAAAAGAAACAAACAGAAATAAATATAATGAGAGAGGCCATTATTGATTGGGGAGTGAAGTTGAGGAAGGCTTCCTGGAGGAAGTGACATTTGAGATTGTAATAGGTAAAGAGAAGAACATCTTGGCAAACGGAATAAGCACAAGCAAAGGCCTGGAGATAGGTAAGGGCAGGGAACACTCAAAGGGAGAGAGCAGCCAAATGTGGTCAGAGCAGAAAGTTAATAAAAGAGAACGAAATGCGTTAAGAATGGAAATGCAAGGTGGGCTAGACTGTGGAGGGCCATGAATGCCAGGCAAAGGCAGCCATTAGGGAGCTATATTTCTAAAGGGAATAAAATGACATGGTCTATAAGTAAGATTCTTCTGGCCATGCTGTGAAGAATGCAGTGGGGAGGTGAGGTCCTGTGGATGAGATCTTTTAGGATGGTACTCCAATAGTGAGTGGTACTGAGTTCCTTGACAAGAGAGGAGGAGAAGTGTGAGAGAAGCTATGAAGACAGAATCTATAGGACTTGGTAGTTTGTTGGGTAAAGAGTCAAAAGAAAGGAAAGAAGGAAGAGTAAAAGAGAATTTCAAACCTTATGGTCTTCCCCTCCTTGATGATGCCCGAGTATCAGGAGCCCTTAACAAATACCATTTCTACTTAAGTTAGATCAGTGTCTGGTCCTTGGCACAGACTGACTCTTTCCTCACCTCCCCAACTCATGTGCCAGGAGTAATTCAGAATGAATCACTGAAGCACCTTTTCAAATGGCTGAAGAGGATTTCTCCAATCATTCTAAGGAGTTTGGGGAGTCTTGAAGATTTTATTGTTTGTAGACAATTAATGAAGAGAATGTGAAGAAAACAATGAAGACACAGAGTGCTGAGAAGGGATAATTAATTTCTCTCTGAAATCATCTCTCAAGCTTTAGAGAGGTTGCAACCTGCCTCATGGAAAGAATACTCCCACTGACAAATCATGGGTCACTGAAATACTGACTAAATCCTCACTGTATGAAAGCTAACCAACAAAGTGACAGTCAGACTGTCCTGACGTCTGAGCCTCTTTGAAAAATGATAAGCCCAATGCTCTGCTGTAGAACGTGGAGGGAAGAAACCCCTTTGTTTCCTGCCTACAGTCTCGGAAGCATCTGGGTTGATGTGCTGGTTACTTCCTGAGAATCGTTTGCCAGCTTCTGCAGTCGTGCCATATCTGGTGTGGAGACCAACAAGAGCCCAACCCATGGATCGGTTTTTGGCATGTGGGAATGTGGGCACCAGGAGCTCAAGGGGAGAGTGAAGGCCAAATCATCATTATCCGAGAGCATTCATTCAGTCTCTTTGCTGCAGCTGCACCATTCCCAGCTCTGCCCCTCCCCATCTATTTCCTGACCTGGGCCATGCCCCAGAGAGGGCTGCACAGTGGGTAGAATCCATGTGGCTGGCTCAGAGCCTCAGCCTCTGCACAAGAGGAAAAAAGTCACAGGTCACAGGGTCATATTTAGAGTTGGACCTGTAACTGAACAGGACCCCAAGCTATAGTTTCCCAACCAAGTGGTCATCCACTTTTTACTTGATAACTTCCATGATAAGCAACTTTTCTTCTGAATCTGCCATCCCACTTTTGAACAACTCTAATTGTTAGGATATTTGCCTTCACACTGAACTAAAATCTGCCTTTGCCCATTGTTCTTGGCAGGACCATCCTTAACTCTCTATCTTGAGGAGTATCCTTAGAGGATAGGTCTTTACAGTTGGAAGATGGTGACCATGCTCCATCCCCTCACTCCTAAGGCTTCAATGTAAATATACATTGCGAGTTCCTTTCCTTAATCCTAACATGACATAGCTTCTGGTTCCCTTCCATTTCTTCTTCATCAAACGTTTCTTCCCGAGAAACATCCTTGGAGGACATGAGGGAAAACCAGGTTCGACAGACTCCTTTGCTCTGGTGTCTTCAGTGGGACTTGATGTACTAGAAGTTATTCTTTAATGAGATTGAAAGTATTTATTTGAACTGGAAAACCAAAAACCAATTTGCAACATAACCTGCTGTTTGGCAGCTGCTAGCAATCTTCCTACTTTTGAAGAGAATTCTGTAGTGGTGAAGGTGCTTTTGTCCTAGCTTTGGCAATGTTTTATTTGATTCTTGTGCAGATGAATAGGGGAGAAGAACTGAAGCGTGATGCAGATCTTTGCTCTGGATGAGCAAACGCTTATTTGGCCCTATATGGGAATGGCCAGAGTTCCTACTGCCAAGCACAGTTGGATTTAAGGTTGAATTGTTTTTTTTCTGGCTCCCATTTGGTCACTATAATTTGAGATTAAAACTGTTTTTATTAAACGTCACGTTCCTCCTGGATCCTCTGAATGGAAACATTTCATTTGGCTCTTCTTCATTTACTGAAAATTAGATAGAAGTCTCAGGGAGCTGGAGCGCTGCACTGGCTGTCTGTCCAAACGCTCAGGTGTGCAATTATTCTCACCGCCAGTTATAACTGACAGCTCTCGTCTTGCCTCCAGACCCACCTCTTTGAAAGCAGGCTGTGAAGAATGCACAGAAAGGTGGTCTAGGGAAAGTCTATGTGTGGCCACTTTCTTCTTTCCTAGAGGCAGGCGATCACAAGGATGCAGGGCATCTGTGTGTTGATCTAAGTCCCACAGAGAAATGGAATTGCCCATAACCAACACTGGTCAGGGATTACGTTTTTAACGGATCTGGTGCCCAACCGACCCCAACAGATGAACTCCCATTTTGCAGCAGTGAGACTGTCTGCCAATCAGCTATTGCTCTGCCCAATTTTAGTGGGGTTTCCTTCGAGTTTCTACCCTACCTGGACTAGACAGCTTCTTTGGAATCACAGGGAGGGAGTGCCTGTTGGCAGGTTGCCAGCGTGTGCTTAGAATTCAATGTATATGGGTACTTTAGAGTTGTCACTTAATAATTAAGGTATATAGAGCGAACTGTAATGTTCCATATCATCACTGATGGCCAGAACTCCAGAGGTTCTTAGTAAACATCTCATCATCTCTGTTATATCTCCATAGTAGAAGATTGTAAGTCCCTTGAAGGTAGAGGATGCTTTTAAGTTCATTTTTCTATTCCCAGCCCTCAGGAATAAATCGATCAATAAACATGCATGAAACACCTTTTCTGGAGTAGTCACTGCACTGGGTGCTGCAGATACAAGGATCTCTTCTTGCAGAGCTTATTGTCTATAAGGGGATAACGTACACAGAAGTACATATAGAACAAATACAACAGAAATATGGGACATTCTAAATATAGGCTAAACTTTAATCAGTAAAGACTCTACGAAGATTTTGGGAACTCCTGTTCCCCGGGGGGGGGGGGTGTTGCTGGAGCACGTGGAAGGGACTGAGGGATTGATTCTACGAGATGGGGGTGATCAGAGCCCATATTCCAGGCATGGGGACAGGAGACAGAATGCCACATGTGAAGAACAGAGGGAAGGCTGGCTTGTTTGGATCACAGAGGAAGGTACACTGAGGCTGCAAATATAAGCTGGGGTGAGGCTGTGAAGGAAGAGTTCTAAAAACCAAACAGAAGATTTTGCTTGTTAGATTTTGTCCTAGAGGCAACAGGGAGTCAGTGGAATTCATTGAGGAGGGAGTGACCAGTCAGACAAGCTGTGTGGGGGATGGGCAGGGGTTGGAAGACCAACAAGACAGAAACGGGGTCAGATGAAAGAGATGTTATGGAGGTGAAAAATGGTAAAAAAAAAATCTGTCTACTGGTCTTATGTGTGGGGGAAGGGAAGGAGAGGAATATAGTAGTGGAGGAATATAGTAGAGGAATGAAGTAGTGAAATTGGGGAGACTGGAGGAATGTTGATGCTTTTAACAAAAATAGAAAAGTTTGGAAGAGCGGTGGGTTTTTAGGAAAAGATAGTAAGTTGTTTTTGTGGAGTTTGACAGGTCTCTTGGGAATCCAGTTTGGAATGTAGGATAGGTGATCTAGAACTGAATGAAACTCAGGGAAGAGACTGGGGCTGGATATATGGATGTGAGTCATCTGTTGGTGATGATTAAACCTATGGGAGTGAATGAAGTCACAAGAGTGGAGAGAAAAACGAGAGGAGGGGGAGGGAGGAAATTAGCATTTCCACAGAGCCAACTGAGAGGCAGGAATGGGGCTAAGTGCTTTTAAAAAACGACCTCCTTTGGTCCCCACAAGAACCTTGCGGGGGTAGGTGCAATCATTATCCCTCACTTTACAGTTCAGGAAACTGAGAAAAAACAGGGTCAAATAGCCAGCGAGTGTCTGAGGTCTGGTTTGGAATTAGATCTTGACTCCGGGCCAGCTCTCTATGTATCGTACACTCACTGTATCTCTGAGACCAGAGCCAGTCTTGGGGGACGACGAATAGTTAGGAGGCATGATGTGGACAGAAAGCCAGCAAAGGAGACAGAAAAGGAAATAGACAGGTAAGGAGGAGAACCAGGAGAGAAGAGTATCATGAAAACCCAGAGAGGGAGGGTATAGGAGGGAGTGGTCAACAGTTTTAACAGCAAAAGTAGTGGAAGGAAAGAGCTTTTTCTAGAAGTTTGGCTGAGAAATGGGAGGATAGACATAAGATGATAGATTGAGAGGATGGAAAGAGAAAAAGAGAGAGAGAGAGAGAGAGAGAGACAGACAGACTGTCAGCCTGGCAGTTTTCATATAGTAGGTGCTTAATTAACACTTGTAGGATGACTAATTAATATTTGTTGACCTAGTTTTGAAAGTCTTCCCAGAGAGACTTAAGCAAAGCTTAAAGGTCAAAAGACAGTGAACCTGAAATGTAAAGATGAAGGCCTTCAGACACAAAATAAAGAGTTTACATCCCAGGGAAGGTATGGTGTGTGAAAAGATCAGAAAAGACAATGAACTTGACTGTAGGAAACAAGCTGTATTCCCACCTTTTTTCCCAGGCACTCATTTGAGTAGCCCCTTCAAGAGAAGTCTGAGAAGTCTAACTAACTGAAATGAGAATGATGATCTTGAGTCAAGGAAGAATACCTTTAAAGCTGGAAGGATGCTGGAACAGGTGAGGTGAAGCCTCTACAACCCCTCCCTCATCAATGAAGACTCTAAGGGAGTCAAGCAGAAGGGGCCCTAGGGTATGAGAAATTGACCTCCTGAAAGAGACGGTAGTATTTCAGCCAAAAAGAGTGCTGTAACACTCCAGCTGAAGAGAGTACAGTACCACCTAGCCAAGCCAGTGGCTGAAAGAGTAGATGAAAATATCAAGCAGAGACTCTGTGCCCCCAGCAGATGAGTGGCACAGCACAGGCTAGCAACAGATGCCCAGCGGCCAAACTGCTTGCCCGACTCAGTCCGGCAGAAGCCCTGGGGCCAAATGGCCTGTCTGGGTCAGCCTAGCAGCAGGTGTGCCTAGTGCCTCATCATCCCTAGTGGAGAACTAAAGTGTCTAGCCAAGACTCTGAACCATTCAAGGGGCCAGCCTAGCTGAGCAGCTACGTGGTTTGTCTATGGTCAATGCTTGGAGACACAGGTCTTTTGTGAAAGGTCCTCCAGGCCTTGCAATCCTGGGAGCTGCTTTGGCCATGTCTGTTCCCTACTACATACTGCTCAATATCATCCCTCATCTCTACCAACTCGGTGTATTTTTGGGTGTGTACTCCAGTTTTTTGGTGTTGTTTTGTTTTTTTGGACCTGGGAATGCTACTGCTACTCATGACATTCCATCTGAGTAAATGCTTTTGTAAACAGAAACTATTGGCTAACCATTAGGGGTAAACACATGGATGGGGGCTTGTGAGCTAGTCAGTGAGGTAAGTAACCACCGAGTCACTTCTAGAACCTCAAAAATACTGACAGTCCTCTCTCTGGGGATCCAATCTGCTGGGAGCAGTGCAAACTCTAGCAGGGAGAGGGGAATGAAATTCAAACCCCTCATTCTGCATATAAAGAAACTAAAGGGGAGACAAGGGAACATGACAAACCCACACTACAATAAGACAAATGACAGCAACAAAAATCATATTTTCATAGTGCTTCAAAGTTCACAAAGCACTTCCTTTGCAGCAACTCTGTAGGGAAGATAGTTGTACATGTTACTAACCTCATTTTGTAGATAAGGAAACTCTGGCTGATGGCTTAAGTGACTTGCCCAGGATCATAAAGTACATGTAAGAGGCTCAACAGAATTTTTTTTTTGGTTAATACCATCAAGTTTTGATGCCCAAGACACACAAGAAGTTAGTACAAATATTTAAGAAAGTCAATTGGTCAAAGAATATGTACAGGAAGTTTTGAAGAGAAGAAATACAAACTATCCATGACCGCAGGAGAGAAGGCTCTGATTCACGTAAGGTAAAGGCAACACCAATTACAACAGTCTGAAATTGAATTTTATACACAGCAAACTGGAGAATATGACAAAATGTAAGTAAGGTGAAGGAGGTGGTTGAAGGCAGTTCCAGGAATTCACTGTCCATTCTGGAAAATAAATTTGGAATTATACTAGAAAAATCACTAAATTGTATATACCATTTGACCCAGCAGTGGTATAACTAGGTATATCTCCCAAAGAGGTAAAAGACAGAAAGATATCATAAGTAGAAAAATATTTATAGGAGAAAATTTTATGGCAGAATAGAATTGGAAGAAAAGGGGGCATCTATCAACTGGGGAATTGGACAAACAAACCACAGTATAGGAATGTAACACAATACTGCAATGACAGCGTAAGAAATATGAATGGGAAGAAGTCAGAGAAACTGGGGAAGATCTGAATGAACTGATGAAGAGCCCAAGCAAGCAGAACCAGGAGAACAATTTATATAATGATCGAAATAAAGTAAAGGAAAACAACACTTAATGGCTTTCAGATTCTAGGCACCACAGTCACCAATCTTAGGGGAAGTAGGCTTTCTCTTCTCAGCAGGGAATCTAGTGACTACAGGTGTGGAATAAGGTTACTTATTGTCAGATGTGACTCAAACGTTGTTTATTTCCTTTACATAGAAGTCTTTGTTATGAGGGAGGGGTCAATGAGTAGTGAATGTGATGTAAAAAGATAATTTCAAAAATTTTTTTGAAAAAGGAAAATAATGCAAAAAGAATTAATGTCATCCAGCTGGAGGAGCTTAACAAATGTGATTTAAATGATATCAGGACAAAATTTTTATGTAATTTCAAGAAAAAGTTCTGAGATATTTTGGCAGTTTTTCAGGCCTGTAATATTTTTTTAATCAATTCAGCAAATATTCACCTGTTTTCTCTGTATAATGTCCATCATCCAAGTAAGTATTCGTAGCTGAAATGGGATATTATATGTGCAAGTTTCTTTGAAAACTTTAAAGTGCTGTTTAACGCTGTTATGGGGATGTTGCGGGTTCATACCATTTTCCACTTTATTAAGTGTTATTATCTTAATTTCCTTTAGGTCGGGCTAATTTCTTTGAGACAAAGCTCTGAATCTCATTGGTGAAGTCGCTTTGAGTCATATCGCTTTCATGAACAATAGCTGCCTTCTCTCCAGTGCTGTCAGGTTTGTCATATATTACCACGTTTGACCCTCACAACAACTCTGTGAGGTAGGTGTTTTATCATTCCCATCTTATAAACTAAGGCTGCGGGAGGTTGTATGGTCAATAAGGCAGGACCGTGAATCCAAGTCTTCCTAACTTCCTCTCCAATTTTCCACCCACTATATCACTCAGGCATCTTTATTTATACTTTATTAATAATGAATATTTTTTCATCATTACTATGGCAAAGGGATATTCTACATAAGTGGATTTTCCAGATAACTGAAGATTGCTCCTATTCAGGTACCAAAAGGTTTATTTTCTTCTAAATTTTTAACTATTATAGGAAGAAAAACTTCCCAAATATGCCTCATGTCTTCTTAAATAGGGCACACTCTGTCTTGATGACCAAAGGTCACAGCTATCAACATCCAATTGTTCAGCTGTGTGGTGGGGCACAGTCAGTCTTGTTGGCTCCTCTATCAGATGATCCCTGGTGGCTATTTTCTACCTTTTACTTTGTAAGCCTGTGGTAGGTGTTTTCCATGGGCATGAAGGATGTCCTGTGCAGAGCCCAGAGAGAAGAGAGACTTCCTGTAGGGGTGAGATCCTTCAGATGTTCTTTTTTGCAGGGTATTTTGCTGAATTCATTAGCCTCAGAATTCTTCTCGATGAAATCCAAGGTTTCTCAAAAGAGAATGGTATGAAAATCCACACAGGAAAAACCAAGCATATGAAGAATACTTACTAAGCAAACCATGAGAGGGAGTTGGATGGTTGGTCCATTGGGTCCATCAGCACATGTACCTTGAACAGGCAGTGCATGTCTGAGAAGAATGAGTTGGGTCAAGAATTAAATAGAAGTAAAGGAATAGGTTGGCCTGCTTTTCAGATACTGTATAGCATTTCCAATAATTCTAAGCTACATTGGGGCATAAACTTATCTTTAACGATCAATATTCTCTTGGTAAGATTATTTGTTTGTGGATTATGGAATGCCACGATCTTCAAAGAATCTAAATTGTGGAAAGCCCAAAGGGCAATGGAAAGGCATATGGTAGATAAACATCATCAGCAGATTTGTGTGCAAGAATCGGCATGAAAGAAATCAAGGAAGAAATTTCTGACTGAAAAAGGAGGTGGGTCAGTCACATAGGGAGAGTGAGGGATAACAGATGGGAAGCCCTTCTGCTGAGCTTTAGGGCATCTCCAGGGCATTGGGTGGATTCTCTGTGGAGGACTTAAGGGACAAGAACTGCAAAGGAAGAAGTGTGCACAGGTTGTGATCTATGTTGGTCGAGTGAATCAATGCAATTATGAGTCATTAAAGCACAGAAGGAAGATCCTCCTTCCTTGGTGTCAGATCAGCTGTCACTTGTTACTCTTGCTAGAACCAAGCCCCTTGACCTACTCAAGTGTACTAAAAATGAAGTCTAAAGACACAGGCTCAAGTCCCAGTCCCCATTATTTATTAGCTCTAGAACCTTGGACAAATAATTGAAGTTTCTGAGCCACAGTGTCTTCATCTGTACAATACACACATCGCCTCTTATGAGGATCAGTTTTGCTCCAACTGGACCTTCAGAGACCATGCCCTAGGCCACTGCTCTTAGTGGTGACACCACTATATGCAGCTAGCCTAGATTTGATCATGTGACTTTTTCACCTGGGACACTTTCTGAAATGCCACCATGTAAGTAATGGTTATGTCAGGACATTGGCACAGTGGGTAGAGCACCGAACCTGGAGTCAGGAAGCCATGAGTTCAAATCCAGCCTCAGACACTTACCAGATGTGTGACCCAGGGCAAGTCACTTAACTGTTTACCTCAGTTTCCTCACCTGCAAAATAAGCTGGAGAAGGAAATATCTAACAGTATCTTTGTCAAGAAAATCCCCAAAGAGGGCACGAAGAATCAGATACAACTAAACAATAGCAATATAATGCCAGCCCTCCCACCCCTTGCTTGAGGAACTGTAATCAAGTCAACTCTACTACTGCTGATTCTGGGAAAAGCTTAACAATTAACTGCTCCTGTTGTCATATTTACCATCTCAGTGACTTCCCAGAGAAAAAACCCATTCCCTTGTCACTATGCCCCCATTAAAATGTGGATTGCCTGAAGAAGGAGACTGTCTCTTTAGAGCCATTCCACGGTGTCTGGCATATAGGAAGTACTTAATAAATGCACATTCATTCACTTACTCATTTACTCATTCATTCACTCATTCATTCTTTAAAGCACTCCGTGCTGGCCTCTAATCTCTCCCAAAGTGTAAATCTAACCCTGTCATTCCTATGCAGTGTCTCTGATGGCCTTGGAATAACAAACAAACTCATCTATGAGGCAGTTTAAAGCTCTGCATAGCCTGGCTCCAACCTCTTTTTCTAGTCTGATCTCATATTCCTAGTCAGGAACTCAACATTTTAGCCTACTTTGCCATTCCCATAATGCTCTCCCATCTCCCATAAATGCTCAGTGAATGTGTTTGTCCTTTGTTGCCGAAGAAGACCATGCCATCAGAGAAATAATGACATGACTTGCACTTGACTTTGTTTTGAGTGAGGGCAGGGCTGTGCAGGTTGCCAGCCTCACTTCTCATCCAGAGCCATCTGAATTCAGTGACCAGATATTCAGCAGGATGACTAGAGATGATCCAGGATGAGGAACTGGGGTTAGGTAACTTGCCCAAGGTCATCAGCTAGTGAGTGTCAAGTGTCTGAGGTGAGATGAGAACTCAGGTCCTCCTGACTCCTGCACTGGTGCTCTATCCACTGCACCACCTAGCTGCCCCCATTCTGTGAATGAATGAATGAAAGAAAGCTCTATAAATGTGAGCTCATGAATGCATGATATTCATAGAGAAGAATCAAGATTACAAGTATCCCAAAAGACAACAGAAAGATCAAAGCTAGATTATGAATAGCTGGAACATATTACCAACTATGATTTGTATAAGAATTGATGAAAATATGAGGAACCAGCAAAGGAAGGGTTTCCCTCACAGTCAGAGTATGGGGACCAGAGAGTTGTCTGATGCTACATTAGTTCACTGGAGATGTTAAGAGAAGCAGAGTAAGTCTTCCTGGAAGCTGAGTAGATCTTCTCTAGAACACTGACTAATCAGAAGACCTAGATAAAAGTTGTACATGGTTCACAATGTGGGTGGGGAAGGGGCACTCATTCTGATTAACGTACAAGTCTACTAATGTGCCCAAGCACTGACTAGATGAATTCAGTGACTTTGCCTCTAGCAGATACTGCAGCTTTCCATTCTGTAGCTTCTAATCTGTTGCATGCTGGGTAGGGAAACAACTAAGCTTCCAAGGACAAGCTTACTAGAACTGTGTACTAAGTAAAAGCCCGTAAATCCATAAGGTGCTGAGTCCATAAGGCCCTGAGTGAGTTCTGTCATTTTTAATTAGCTGAGACTCTCTCTTGGCATTGAAAGTTACTTCTGAGCTCTAGGCTATCTAATAAAATCCTGAGGTTTTTGGGAGTCCGACCTGTGTTCACGTAAGTGGGGGTTATTTACAAAAGTGGAGGACTTTATTATTATTGAATATAAATTGATAAAAGGAATATTTAGAGAGAAAATACGCATCAACTCATAAACTCACTTTGTCTTTGAGTCATTTTAAAAGAGAGAATACTTTCACTGGTAAGAATTATAGGAAATTAAAGAAGGATGAGAAAACCTCTTTTGAAAACAGTTGGTAGGCAGAACCTTATCTTACATTCCTTTCTAGAACTAATTTTACATCTTCCCTCATTAAAAATATTGTCCAAATAAAAATCATGGTCAAATTATTTTTGTAGTCCTTTAGGTGCTACATTCAATTAAAGTAGCTTGGCAAATCTCAACTGGCCTTTCGTTTTTGTACTGGGCTCTTCAAATGTTACTATTTGTCTCCAGATTAAAACTCTAGGGGCCCATTTAAATTGGTTCTCATGAATGAGCACAGTGCTGTTGAGATTACATTTCCAATACAGTATAGAGAACTGTAGGAGAGGAAGAACAATGACTGAGATGAAACAGTACTTCCAACTTGCAGCTTCCTCAGTGTGGGCATTCCTTTCACTGATGTAGAACATATCCCTTCTTCAGCAGAAAGTCTCCATAATCACTGGTTGGCTAAACCCTGGTGATGAGCTTCTTCAAACAGAGTTGGGTTGCTCTTATTAATTCAAATTCCTCAGAGTTAAATTCTTAATCTAGGATACTCTTCTCTTGAGCTCCGTAATAGGTGACATAGGAGGAGGTAAAGGTTGTTACTATGTCAAAAACATGAACATAACACTTTGTCATCCATTATTTCATTTAACAAACATATTGATGATTTGTTTTCTAACTGGGATGGGACCTATCTTCAAGTCTATGTAATTGTCTGGAATAACTATTACAGACAAACAGCAGCTCATAGAACTTTTCTGGCACAAAAAAACTAAAACTGTGGAGTTTAAGATTTTTCTTGTTCTTTAAAATTTTAAAACTGGTAGAGTCTGGGTAAAATGTTGTTTTCCAACATACTTGTTTGCAATACGCCCATCCATCTATGTGTATGTGTACAGATTATGCCAAGTACCAACATCAAAGGAACAGACAAAAGGGTTCCCCTTCCTGTTCGTGTCAGTGCTCACAAACCAGATGATTATCCCTCTAGTTCAGTATCCTGGGTTCTCTTCTCCTCCCTATTTCTTCTCAGCTTCGTATGGATGTTTTACTTCCTCAGAATATAGCTAAGAGGTCTCGGGGCTGATTATCTGTGCATCATATGGGCAGGGTGTATTTCAAAAATTAAGACTCCATAACAGGCTTAAAATTCTAATACTATGAAGGTTTGTTAGTGAAGAAAACAGTCAGTAAGTCAACAATCATTAAGCATCTAGTATGTGATCGGCACCATGCTAAATTAACAGAGAACAACATACACTATCCCTTCCCTCAAGGAGTTTACAACGTTGAATGGGGAAGACTAGTGTAAATAATTAGGTACCATATATAGAATATACAGTATACAATATACAGAATCAATAAATCTGATGGGAAGACCTGGAAAGGGTTCCTGTACAAGGTGGCATTACAGCTGTGCCTAATTACTGGTAGTAGCTGAGTTGTCTAATCAGACAACACTGTGGACTTCATGAGAGAAGAGCTCTAGGTTACTAAGTTATATCCTGTTCCTGAGGAGGTGAAAAATTGCTTTTGAAGAACTTTTCATTAAGGGATCTCCAATCCAATCTAAAAAACACTGATAAATTGTTTACTATGTGCAAAGCAGAGTACAGGTCTAGGGTGGGCAAAATCTGGATATGCCTCCTTCATGGGCCTATCCACCTTCTTGCCAACACCTTGGCTAGAATTCCCTCAGTAGCACATGCCATGCTTTATCCTGGCAAAAGGATGACACAAACATCTTCAGCCTCAAAGCAACAGCTCTTTCAAATGTCCACTTTCTGTGCAAGAGAGAAATTCAAGAGGTAGGTAGTCTTTGCTGGCTCTATTCAAGACCATACTTAAGCTACGATCTGGAAGAAGTTGTTCTGGAAACTAAGTCACCCCCATCGTTTCTGATGACACTTGGGAGTTCTTCCCCTCAACATTCCCAGGCACAGATCAAGAACAAGCTGTTAAGTCCAGCATACGACACGCGTGGATTGATGCCCTGCCCACGCAAATAGCTTATTGAGCTGAATTCCCTCAAACGACAGGAGTCCAGCTGGGCGGGGCTTGGACTTGGACAGCGCAAATCAGTACGGTTGTGGCATGTGATCCTTGTGGCTTCCGAGTAACAACACGCAGTTGAAAGATATGGGTGGAATAAACCACTGCTTTTCTTTTGTTTCACAAACTGATCTTAGGATAACTGATTTAGAAGCAGAAAGACTGCACAAAGCAAACCTCCAGATTATTCCTGGGAAAATTTAACTTAATATATTTTCCTTTAAAGACCAACAAATCAAAATGATTCTGGCCTTATTCTTTATAAAAGAACTGTCTCCCCATCATACTTGTTTCCCACAAACATGCATCCCTCTAGGCACATTTTATTCATATCAGCATTCCAAGGTGAACAGGAACGGGAGAATCACTTAAGTAACATTTTGATACAAACAGGAGCAACTGAAACTGTCACCTAACCTTGATTATCCAAAGCACAGTGAAAGATGCTTCTCCCTCCCGTCTGGGGTAAAGAAATGAGATGGATGTGTCACAACATGGTCGCTCCCATCCTTGTGATCCTCGGATACAGCACTATTGCCTAAATGGGTCTCCACCAGGCCCCTCCCTCATGACTCCTTCCCATTCATCTTTCCTTAATTGTGTAGCAGGGCCTCTCACTTCTGGCAACCTTTCTGCTGGTCTCCAACTGCTGCTTAACCCAAGTCTTGTATGGCTCTGGGACACACAATGCAGGCAGGAGCATAGAAGCCCCAGAGTGTGTGGAATTTGAATTAAGCTTCAGCAGGGCCAAGCTGAGAGGATGCTTGAGATTCTAGGGCCTGCTGTTGCTACTGCAAGTGAATGAAGAACGATTGGGAGCTTTTTTTTTGGAAAAGTGGTTTGGGAGAAGAACTTCCAAACCCCTTTCTCTTGTCTCAGGAAGGCTTGTTGCTACCTGGAAAAGGCGGAAACGATTTGGGGTCCATCTTAAAACTAGTTCTACAGAGAAGTAAAACCAGACTTGATTTTGAGAGGCACATCAGGCAGGGCTTCAAAAGACAAGGATAATTCAGGATCCCATTTACGCTGTGTCTGTTTTTTACATTTAAAGCTAAATGTCGAGCTTAAAGATGATTGGCCGTGCTGTAAAAATGAACTGAAAAGACTTAACCAAATCTCCATTCTTCTCTCTCTTCCATTTTCCTTTCTTTTAAACTGTATAGAAACTAGCTTGGATATAGCAAGAAGTAATAATCCTTGTCCACAAATAACGGAATTCAAATAGACGTCAGCCTTTCCCTTCACTATAGGTTGAAAACGCTCCTGCCCACTGTAGTTAAAAGTAAACTGTTGGCTAATTAAGCCATGTGGACACTCAAAGTTATCACAGAATTCTAAAAACTCTCAGAAAGGTAACAGAATGGCTAGACAACTCAACTGCTGGATGGGGAGTTTTAATTGACGTACGGCTCACAGAAACCCCAAGCTTAATTCTGTCATGTGAAAAAGGAAAAAAAAAGGTGGGGATTTTAAAATGTGGGAGTTTACCAAATTACACAAATAAATGACTCTAATGCAGGCCTAATGAACATTTTCAGGACTAGATACTAGCAGCTTCTGATCTGAACTGCCTATTATCTTTGAAATGCAAATATCTACACTTACAGGATATGCATTCATATACACACATTTATTTATTTTCTTATGGCTATATCAAAAAAAAAAAAAAAGGGCTAAAAGAAGAATGGCCATGGTGTTTTTTCATTCAACTCCCTCCAATGTATGGAGTTCATTTTTCTACAAATCAATGAAACAGGATATAAAGTACTCTACGGAAATGCCAACATAAAACATTGCTCCCCCCAACCCCATAACTCTGGTTACTTTTGAGACCCCAACATTTAAGGGTCTGCTAGTTCCTGAATATGAAGAAAGAATTTTTAATGGGGCCAAATGTAGGTGTTTACAAGGGGAGAATTGTTGGTTTTTTTATTAGGCGCTGCCTTATGTTCAATAGTTCTATTTACTTTTTCAGGCTAGCCAGAATTAGAAAATTCCCATTGCTAGGCAGCCCAGCGCATCTGTGAAGTATTTCTGGGCATTCAGAACTGAAGCATGTGCTGCCCAAAGGGAGGCTTCATTACAGTATGCTATTGAGTCCTCATCCTTCCAGCTCTTCCCCCAACCTCCAAACAACGCAGTGCTCCTGCAATAGGAAATCATCCTCACTCTATGCTAAAACATATTTAAAGAGAGAAAAACACAACAATCAACACATTCATAAAACTTAAGGAGCAGGTTCACTATAATGTTTTTTTTTTTTTAAGTACACTGATTTCCCCAAAGCTTTCAATCTGATTTTACTTTGTTCTACACATACAAACAAGTTCTTCACTATAGGTATTTGACCTATCTACTTGGAATACTTTGAACTAAAGAGAAAGAAAATAACAGAAAAAAATCATCTTATTTTTTATTTCCCTGTCTACTCCGACTCCACCACATTGCTTAACTCCTTCGCTGATCCATTGTAGATCAAGGGCTATGCAGCTCTTGTTCATGATCTGTAGAAGTTTCCATACAAATGAAGTTATGTAGGCTGTTTAGGGTCTGACAAAACCAAGTGTGGCTTTCTATCTCTGTGTCTTGTTTAGTAAAACTTTCTCTAATGACTGAAAGGCATAAGCTGTAGCAGCAACCTATGTGGAAAACGACTGCCCTCAGGAATTAAATTTTACTATGCTACAAACTTATGAATGAATAAAGCATTTATTAAGTGCTTACTATATGCAGAGCACTGTCCTAAATGCTGAGGGTATAAAACACAAAACAATATTTAGTAAGTGCTATGATTCTTTGCCATTTGTTTTCTTTCTTACATTGGTTTCCCAATATAAAATATCAGCTCTACTTAAAACACTTCCTAAGTCCACCAGGGGCTGTTCTTAACATAGACTTGCCAAATTCTTAATGTAATTTGCGCTCCAGAGTTTCTGATGACCAGAACTCATCAAAAATATCTAAAAGGAGGTGAAAACATCCCAGTCTCCTGTTGTTTCTGAGATTATGCCACTCGCCTGTTTTAACCCAATCCAGTTCACGTCATCATTCACATACACTGGATGCTGTTGGCCGGCACTGGGGTCAGTCTGGCCTCTTAGTGTCTTTCCAAGCTGTGGAAGTCCTACTGGCCTTCAGAGAGCTCCCTGATGAAGAGCAGCCAGCCTGCCACTGCTGCCTCTGCACAGCAATGGTCTAGAAAGAGACTAAGGGACCCTGGGGAATGCTATCATAATTCAAAAAAATCTACTTTTACCTTTAGGTTATTTCACAGACAAGATGTAAATAATGGCAAGGAAATCCTTTTTGTGAGCAAAGGAACACAAAGTCAATTTAGGGAAACAAGACAAGGAAAAATACTGATAAAACAGGAAAAAAAAAGGGATTCTGTAGAAAAATGGCTATAGGTATTTTTTCTTGGATTCTTTTGGTAGCTTAATCAAATGCATTCATGTTTCCACCGAAAGAGGTTAGTAAGAGCTAATTTTAATTTCTACAAGGATAACTTGTAAGTTAATTTTCATGAAATTTTACCTACACACATTAAAAACTCATCTGCTATGTACTTCCCTTATCCCCAAAGGCAGTTCTTTAAAAAAAAAAAAAACAACACGACAAAACAAACAAAAAAGATAAAATTTCATTTGACCATTGAGACAACTTTTTTTTTTTTAACAAGGATCTTAAAAGATGCTTCAATATAAGTGCCAATACTTGATACACTGAACTGGATGAACCCTGCAAGAGAAGACTGTTCTAAGGGGTCTGGCTCAAGGCTTGAGCCTTTCAAGGTTACAGGTATGTCCTTGATTCATGTGAATTCATACTGCAGAAATTTACATGCAAAGATGGGAAGCCATCTTCTTCACAAATTCATAGAGAGTTGTTCTCCGTGACAGAACAAAATGAGATCAAGCAAAAATGTTTTTTGTTCCTTTGCTCAGATTCTGATATTTTAAACAGATGAAATTTCTTCTGGTGCACAAAGCACAGGAAAACAGGATTTGTGTGAAAATACAAAATGTTTCTCTTAACTTCAATACCGATGTTACGTAATCCGAGAAGCAATACAGAGAAAAATGAATTTTAAATTCATTTTTAAAAAATTTTAAAAAATAGGGCAGGGCTATTTTTCAAGTTTTGTTATTAATGTGAAACATACCATACATTTTCTCATCTACAGAATATATATGCTGAAAGTAAATCAAATAACTATATTAAGTATCAGTAATTTTTCACCATTTGAAACCATTAAATACTTATAAATTACACTGTAAATTTCCAAGAGAGAAATTTAAAGAGCCGAATTTTAAAGAACATACCAGGATAAGCAAATTTCACATTATTTTAGTTTGTTTTCAACATAACCACTTAAAAGTACTTATTAAGAATCACGCAACATTGATTATTTTGAATGAATATTACATTTTACCTTATAATTAATATTTCTAAACAAATTAGAATTGGTAGATAATAAGAAATATCTAATGCTTTCTTTGATCATTTAAAAATATTAAAATCCAAGGGTTTTTAATAAATAACTATCTTGAAAGCTATGGTTAAAAAAATTAAGCCAAAAATGAGACATGTAAAGTCAACCTTTCTAAATTGGTCTAAAAAATTTCTAAGTCCAAGTAAATGACAGGACTTCAGTAACAAGTATCCACTACCCCAGAGCCATGGGATTTTAACATAACTCAAAGTAATGAATGTTTTGATATTTAGAATTCTTTCATTTATACACCACCAGTGAGGGACTAATTCTAGTTGTTTTTTAAACTGAATATGCCTAAAGAATCATCTTTTTAAAAATCATCTTTATGGCTTTAACATTTTTGATTGTTTTATCAGGTGGACTGTGTTACACATGTGTATGCATGTGCATATGGGTATATTATATTAACATAATTACTATGAAAATTCTGCCAAAACATACCTAAGTTTATGAACAGTCTATTTTTCATTTTAATCTGGTATACTAATCCACAAATTTCTTGTCCCGACATAATCTTATTAGTTTTCCTGATACTAGCACTCTCTTCTTTAAAAGAATGATATATACACTCACAAACCAAATATAAGAACTATTATGGTAAGTTGTTCATATCACTAAGTTCTGTATGATTTTCATTTCCACAATATTATATGAAATGGGACACAAGATACAGTCATTTTAAAAAATAACATTACATGACTTTCATAACCAATAATCAGGCTACTTTGTAGCTTTATTGGGTGATTGTTTT
>CM053772.1:252441774-252451774 GCA_028658325.1 Potorous gilbertii | reverse complement strand
AGTCTTTCTGCTTGAGTAAGTAGGAGAAGCCTGGAGGATAAATGCTCCTCTCTTGTCTCAAGTAGTTGTCTTGCACCCACGGCCTCAGAGAAAAGAGACAGAACTTGTTAGTCAACAGTAATTTTGAAGGGATGGAGGAGGATTAGGGAGGGGGGGGACCTAACATCTCATTTTCTTTCCCAATTGTGTATCTTTTTAAAAGCACAGTGAACCCATCTATCCTAAATATTTGCAACAAATCAAGTGACAGCAGAGGGCCCATATTTGGGCATCTGAAGAATGTGAATGTTATCCTCTGGAGAATATTTGTTTCTCATCATTACTGGTATACAAAAAGTAGCACATTATTACCTTTAGGGCAATCATTTAATTAAAATGATATACTTTACCCAATAAGAAGACATACATTCAAAAAAGGCAAAATCTTGATAGGAAGACACTACTGAATTCAGATTGTCTAATTTTCTCTTGAGGCTTAAAGAGTAAATATTTTAAAGTTGAATTAAAGTTTCCTGTATATTTTCAAACGCTGCAAAGAATGGCAGGGTATTCTTTTACTGAAAGTTAGTTGGCAAATGCCTAGAGGAAAATTGTTTTATCATTTCTATATTTCATGCATATTAATGTTTTGAGTTGAAAATATGGAATTAAACTTCTTTCATGTTAAACATTTTTCACTGTATTTCTTTTCCATTTTATTAAAACTAAGTAGTTTAAGTACCAGCATTGAAAAAGTGTAGTTCAAAACACACGAAATTATATTTTTGTAAACTGTGCTACAATTTCACGTTAGATTGATTTGATTTTTTTAAAAGAATACTTTTCTGGTGAGTGTTTATACTTTATTTTTAATTCTTTAAAGTAATTTTAGTTACTGTAGCTGGTCTTTAGACAGTGAAAGATTTGAAAATAACATTTGGAAATGTACAAAAGAAACATATATTTGTGTTGGCACAATGCAATGGGTAATGATGGTGTCTTTAGATTTAAACAAACCAAGAAAGGACAATGATTCTTATTGAAAACCTGATTTTTCATTACTTGGAAAAGTTATTCAGTTAGATAAATGACTTTTAAAATACATGATCCATTTAACTTGTTTGAAGCATGTTATTCAAAATCACATATACATATCTATATGAAATTCATTTATTTTTTAAAAGTTTATTGATAGTGAGGATAGGGCAGCTATTTTTCTACCACTTTTCACTATCTGTTCGCATCTGAGAAATATTTACTTTACATATCATAAGGTCTAAGTTGCTTAGGATCTTGCTAGAACTGGCCTCCAGGGTGTGGTTCTCCCTTGGTAGTCTAGGTGTCTCTGTTTGATTTAGGTGTTAAAAGCTGGGCCTACCTTGGAATGACATTTCATATGAGTAGGAGTAGGTAGTGGTTTGGTTCTTTGCTCCCCATAGAGAATAATTTCTCCATACCTTTAACCCACTCAATGTTTAATAACTTCCTTACGGACCCTTTGGACATCCAACCTAACTCACATATCAGTCCCCATCCGCCACTGAGCCCTCTTAGCCCTTTTTATTTGAATCTCCATTTTTCACTTAAACTTCAAACTTCATTTCTGTATTTGACAGCAATGCCATTGTTTCACTTATTTCCTGATTGGAGGCTGGCAGTCTCCTCTGAGACTGATGCCAACTGAGCTCTGTAAATCAGCCAGTAGGAGTCACTTAGAGCAGATGGTCATCACTCTCCCCTACAGCCCAAATCCCTGGCCTGGGTGGCAAGAGGCCCAAGACCACGCCTACGTACATGCCAACTGTCCTTATTTACTGAGACACTCCCTATTATTTTTTTAAGCTCCATAAATCATTTTCCCTACCGTCTCTCCAAAATGATGTAAGGATTCCCAATATTCCATTTAGTTTTAAGGTATCTTGCTGTCTTCCTGATATACACATCCTTGAATATGACTGGAAACACAAATCACAGCCCCAGGCTTTGTGTCACCAGGCCACAGTAGGGCTGTATGAGTATCTTTATATGCAAAACATATTGTGTTTTTAGTGTGATGTTAAAGTGCATAAAATATTAGTTTCCCCCATATCCTTTCATCTTTTAAAAACAGAAACCAACTCTGAAGGCTCCACTTAATAAAAATTACTCTGGACCCTTCACCTGAAAGAGCACAACTTAATGAACCTCACATTAAGAGCAAACACCATGAAGCTGAGTTCCCAAAAAGATGGATTCAAAGTCGTGCCTCTGACCCATCTTTGCACGGTGACCCTGGAAAAGTCCCTTAACCTCTTCAGTGCTTCAGGCCACTTTCAAAGATAAAGCAGTAGAGCAGGTGCCTGATGTGTGTCATGGGCACAAGGATTTTTCTGATAATAATGAAATCATGGTTGAGGTCCAAAAAAGCCCCCAGCTCAAAACAAAACAAAACAAAACAAAACAAAACACAAAATAAGGCCTGGACAAATGGTAAGATAAGAATGCAATGACCTATCAGTGAACTGTAAGAAATGATAAATATGAGAAATTCAGAGAGACACAGGAAGATCTATAAGAACAGAGACAGACTTAAGAAAGCAACACCAGGAGAACCATATGGTAAGTGTGACTAGTATAAGTGAAAACTATATTAAAACGTATCAGTAATCAGTTGAAATGGAATGACCAATCTTGTTTCTAGTATATCAATAATGAGGAAACATACTTTCCTCTCCACAGCAGAGAGAAGAATGTGACATAACACATCACACACAGCCACACTGTGATGGCTGGCTTGGGTTAACTGTTGTAAGGTATGGTACATCAGAAAAGGTGCTGTGCTCTACGAGCAAAGCAGAATTGAGACAGCACAAAGGAAACATAGGATGCGCAGATTTGAAGTAACCACCCTAAATATTCACACGGACTATCAGTGCCCAACCTGTGGTAGAGCATTCCGAGCTCATATTGGCCTGATCAGTCACAGTCGGACACACTGAAACTTCACTTTATCCAGGTGATGTCATTGTGGTCCTGTGAGAACGAACTGTAAAGTGTAAAGATCAATAAGCAACAATTAAAGGCTTAAATATGAGATAATAAGCATAGCAGGTCCCAGTAAGGAAATACTAATTCCAGCACATAAAACATTAGCTAATTCATATTAAGTGACCAACACTGTCTCTTAAATTTTATCTTGTAAGCAATGAAAAATATTGACAGATCAATCACAAAAGTCTAGCTCTCTAGGCATGTGGGAGGCTAAAGGTGCTCTCTTCAAAGTTATCAGTGATCTCATCATTGCCAGATCTAATGGCCTTTTCTCAATTCAAATCTTTTTGGATCTCTCTGTAGCCTCTGATACTGCTCATCACTGTCTTCTCTTTGATACTGTCTTCTCTCTAGGTTTTTGGGGTCCCACTCTGTCCAAATTCTCCTACCTATCTGACCACTCTCATTCTCCTTTGGTGCATCTTCATCTGGGTCACATCCGATAACTGTGGGTATACCATAGGGTTCTGTCTTTCACTGTTTCACTTGGTGATTTCATCATCTATGTTTAAGGATTTTCAGTTCTACTTATCCAGCTCTAACCTGCCTGATGACCTGAAGTAGCTCATTTCAAACTGCCTACTGGGTTTCTTGAATTAGATGTCATCTGGGCATCTTGAACTCAATGTCTTTCCCCTCAAACTTCCCTTATTATGGTGGAGGGTATCACAATCCTCCCCAGCATGGCTGGCTCACAGCCCAGACATCATCTTTAACTTCTGAATCTCTCGCTTTTACCCTCTTCCTCCATTCCCATATCTAACCTATTACCAAGTACTGTTGATTTTACCCTGGTATCACTTTCCATCTCCATCTCTGCTTCCCGGCTTCTCTGGCTTTTTTTTTTTTAAAGGGTCAGCTAACATCACACCTGGTGCAAGAAGCCTTTCCCAGTCCACTTCCCTCTGCAATTACCTCCAACTGATCTTGTATGTATGTCTTGTTTGCATATTAGTTGTTTGCATGTAGCCTCTTCCCCATTAGACTGTGACTCCTTGGAGTGGGGTCTGTCTTTTGTCCTTTTTTGTATCCCCAGCACTTAGCACAATACCTGCTTCATGACAGGTACTTAAGAAATATTTATTCACTAACTTATTACACTATTACAATCAAAGTGTAATGAGGTTTAAAAACCCCCTCAAGAGTAAGCATTTAATTTTCACTTAGACTCTTCAGGAGTGCCCAAGGAAAAAGTACTAAATATGATATTTCTACAAGTGTCATATGTTGTAAAATTATATGGAAATTAACTTCCTGTGATTTGAAATACACTACAGGAATTTGTGACTTAAATTAATGCTCTTGTGGACCACTATAAAGTGAGAAAACTTTTTATATTAGAAATACTTTACCCTGAATTGAAGGGTTTGTAAATTCTAATTAAAAAAAAAATCAGGCTTTCTAAAATTAAAGCACTTCTGTGCTCAAGAGAGGTGATTTACTAATCCACAGATCTCAATGTGAGAATAGTGACCTGGTATATGAAAATATGATATACAAGTGATACTCTTTCCTGGAGGAGGTATTTTAAATAGACAGCAAAAGCCCTGGGAAACAAGAAACAGGCCCTGAACCTGGAAACAGGTTCCGTGGCAGCTACACACCCAGCCTAGCATCATGATGTGATATGTGAATGATCAGAGCTTTCTGAGTTGTGCCATTTGGAGAAACCAGGCTGAATTCTGGGTCACAGCTTTCCTTAAAGTCTCTGGCTTCCTCCAGGGAGCACACACCCACACTGGCAACACTGCTACAGCACCCAGGGAGGCAGGCAGGTCAACATGATGAGGATTTTGTCATGTTTCTGTCTGTCCTACTGAGGACATGAGTCCTCAAGTCAGCACTCAGAAAGCATTTCCAAAGTACATGGAGAAGGAGGACACAGGCCCAGCATACAAGTCACACAACACTAACATTGGTAGTAACACTGGCTAGACTTTCCAGAGAGCTTTAGGGATCACAAAGTGGTTCAGTGTATTACCTCATTTGGTCTCCACAAAGACCCTGCTTGGCGGGGCAGTATTATTGCCCCCACTTTACAGGCAAGGAAACTGAGGCTGAGAGGGTTAAGTGACGTGCTCAAGGTTGCACAGCCGGTAAGTATTTTGCATGGTTTCTGTGGGGTTGGGGAAAGGAGTGGGTTGAAATTTCATTAGTTTCAGAGATATCCTTCCTGCCTTTTTTATAAAACAGAACAGATGATGATGCACCACAGGGCCACTATTGTATGAAAAACGCAGCAGTTCCCCTTGTTCAGGACCGATCAGGTCTCAGGAAGCGCAGGATGCAGGGGTCACAGTAGAAAAACGTGCTGAATTTAAAGTCTGAATGCCTCGGGCTGGACTCAAGCTATCCCTGTGCTTCAATTTCCCCATCTGTAAAATGAGGGGGGGGGAAGGGTGGAGAGGGAGAGGGGGGCATGGCCCAGACGACTTCCCAAATCCCTTCTTGATCCAAATCCAGTGGCTATAAGATCCTTATGATCGTCTACTGTTTCTAGCCAGAATTCCACAGTAAAAATCTATGGTGATTCTCTTAGAAGAGTCTCCCAGCTTCCTACACATCTCTTGTCAAGCATTTTGATGATGATGACATGTACATTTAATTCAAAGAAATGTGTTTTTGGGAAAAGTCCTCTATTTGCCCATTAAGATTCTGGAGGTGGCTAATGAGTCAAACAAATGGTTCTCCTATCTTGTGGGCTAAAGAAGAGCTCTGACATTTTCTTCTACATTTGCTTTTTCCCAATCCAGGCAATACTTCTCTAAGTCCTCTCTGTGAAGTTTTACAGAAGGGATCCAAGGGGGAGTTTCCAGCGTGTCGTAACGTGACGTCCAGCAGCCCGAGACAACTTCATGAATTACGTAACATGGCATGTGGTGTTTGTTACTGAAGACCTTTGAATGTTAACGTTTTTATTAAAAAGTTCCACCTTCTTGTCAATGTATCCGAAGCGAATGCAAACCAAGGCTTAGTCATTTCATCTCCAGTGTCTGGTATGTTGTGAGATCATACGCAACCTACATTGCCTGACAACACTTGTGCAGGATAAAAATGCCAAACCCAACAACATTCCAGATTGTCAACTCCCAGGGACAGACATTTATTGACTAATTAGATGGTCTTGTCACATTTTTGTCTAATTGACACTTGATGTGAAATAACCACAGAACAATGACAGTATGGAATAAATTGGAGGCAAAACATTTAGTCCCTCCATTCTAAGTATGTGTTCAACTCTGCCTCTCTGAACATCACAACTCTGTCAGCCATACAACAATGGACTGATCAAATCAGGGATGGTTTCCCAAGAATGTACAAACAGTAACCTGTTGATTAAAGGTTGGTCACATAGAGCCTTAGAAGGAAAGCCTTCAAGGCTGAGGCAAGTGAGAAATGAGGAGAGGCAGCCTGGCAGAGTGGAAATGAGCCAGGCAAAGTCTGGACTCAAATCTCTGCTCTGAGACTTGTTGTGTCATTTAATTTCCTTGTGCCTGGTTTCCCTATCTGTAAGATGGAGATAACAATACTTGTAAACTATATGCCTCTCATATGGTTGTTGTGAGAAAAGTACACTGTAAACCTTCAAAGGCCAAGTTATTGTTATTGGGTAATGAAAGCAAGTTGGACTTAATAACTAAACATAACAGGAATTTCAAAAATCACATGGTATAACAGCATTAAATCATAGTTTACCAGTTCCTGACTTAGAAATAATTATAAAATCTCCTAAGGTTTCTAAAGATAAAAGAGGAAACAAAACCCAATACTTTATCATGTCCTATAAATTTGGAAAAACAATTCCATTCATTTGGGAGGAAAAGGTCCAAACCAGAAGCCTAGGGGAGCAAGCAAAGAAGGATTTTGAATTCTTATTTAAAGACAAGGGAAAGGCTGGCATGCTTGAGCATTTGCCCTGTAACAATGCATTCTATTTCAGTTCCGTGCTGACTATGACAGATCTGGCATACATTCCTATATACAAATCCAATGACCAGTTAGCCTCTACTCCCCAAAGTCATCCTACTAAGACCTTTCCTTATTCTCAGGCCAAGGCTTGAGCAAACAGTAAGGCCCTGGCATCTTGGATAATGAGTCCTATCAAGCTCAGAATTCCTTTCATCACATTCAAGTGGCATTTGGAAGTACTTCACCTCAGACAAAGTTGGAGTGTTCTCAACGACAGAAAACATGCGCTGAAGAGGGATATTGAATAACCAGCCCTCCTTGTCTTCTCCTTAAAGAAACTGGGAGAGCTCAAGAGCTTCTGTGAGGATGGATAGAGACTAAAATGATGTGGTGTATGGTACAAAACAGGAAGCGGGTGCTTGCTGGCCGCGCCTCAAGTCTAGGTTATGAGAGTCAGTCATTATCATTTACGAGTAATAGGATTGTAAACGGGAAGAAATCAGCGAAATAAAAACTGTCCTTGCCTACAATTTTCCTTTCTCCATCCCCCCCACTCTTTCCCTTGTGGGTTTTTGTTTCCTGTGCCCTAAAGTAGACTCAGACCCAAAGAATGATCCCAGAAATGACATGGCTGCTTGGAGGCCTTTAGTACAGGCCTGGCCAGGGGATAGGGCTCTATACAGCCCGCAGCTGTTCTAGGCTGGATGTGTATCCTGGGGCTCTTCTGAAACCAAATTACGTTCCAGGAGGGAAATGGGAGGGCAAGGTCCCTTAACGAATTCTGTTTCCTGTCAGACTATGAAAAAAATGATATTCTGAACCTAGGGGAGAGGAGTGGGGGCGGGGGGAACACACACAGAACTTTAAAGTAGTTCCCTGAAGTTAAACTCTTACGAATGGAGAGTCTAGGATACACTGATCATCTTGGCACAGTGTAATGTCACTAAGAATCTGAGGAGTGAAATCATAGTACAGCACTATCAATTTTATAAAATGCAAAACAGACCCATCAAGAAGGGTTAATTTGATGCTCTAAGGGAATTCTTTGCCCTTTTATCTTCATTGTCTTCAGAAAACTCTTATATTAACTTTGAGGATTATTCCAAATTAAATAACTTTAAAAAAACCTATTTATTAAATAACAGTGAAATGCCAGATGATTTTTAGAGAAACATTTACTAAGCACCTACTACGTTGTACAGTACTCTCCTAGGCCCTAGAAATATACTGATTAAAACATTCTGTTTGCTGCCCTCCAGGAGTTTATCCTCTAAAAGGAGGGGTCTGACACTTAAACACAGATTGCGACGCCTAAGTGCACGAGATGTACAACCGTATTTCATGGCAATGTCCCCCATAGCTCCTGAATTATACTCAAGAGCTCAAGCTCTTGACAAAAGACATAAATGACAAAAAATAAAAATGAACACGATACTGAAAAGCTTAGTTACAATGCCCAATTGTCAAGCTGAAGAACAGGTGGATGATGAAGCAGATTTCCCTCCCCTAGCTGGAAAGGTGAGGGGCTAGGGCAGCAGAATGCTGCATACACTGCTTGATAGAGTTGTTCCACAAGTCAGTTTTGTTAGCAATTTCTTTTTGTTCAAAGAATTGTTTGAGATAATATGTGACAGATGTAAAAATAAAAGGCATCAATAAACATAACAATAGTTAGCCAATATTTATTGTTTACTAAGGCTGACTGAATGAACAAAGCATTTATTAAGCCCTTAGGGTGTGTCAGGCATGGTGCTGAGCTCTGGGGATATACAGAAAGGCAAAAGATAGTCTCTGCTCTCAAAGACCTCATAGTTCAGTGGGGAGACAGTGTGTAAATAATTATCTTTGAGCAGGACAGAGATGCAGGATAAAGTGGGGGGGAGGCTCTTAGAGGTAAGGCCCTAGAGTTAAGGGGGAAGGGAAAAGCTTCCTGAAGAAGGTGGTAATTTTGGGCAGGGAGGGAAGCCAGGAAGAAGAAATGAGGAGGGACAGCATCCCAGGCACTGGCAGCAGGAAGTGAGAAGGTGGAGTTGGGAGATGCAGAGCTGTGTCCTTGGACAGCAGACTATGGAATAGGGTGGCCTCCGCTGTAATCAGATGGGAAGGTGAGGCAGGTCTGGACACCACAGGGCAATGTGGCTGGCACTGACAGCTCTGCAGAGAGTTGTGCACATGTTAACTCATCTGTTCCTCGAAGGGTGAGACTGGAAGGAAGGTGTGATCACTACCCTTATTCTACAACTGAGAGATTAAGTGACTTCTCCAGGATTCCATGGTTAGTAAGTGTATGAGACTAGACTGGAACTCAGGTCTTCCAAACTCCAGGCCCAGGGCTCTATCAATTCAGCCACTTAGCTACCAATAATATTGAACTTTAATATCCGAACTAATAATAGTACATCAGAAAGTCAGTCAATAAGCATTTATTAGGTGCTTACTATGTGCTAGGCATGGAGCTAAGTTCTGGTGATACAGGGACACAAAAAAGGGCAAGAACAGAATGATGGATTTTGCCTCATATTTAAAATGGACATTATATTTGTTTAGTTTTACTTTTTTGCCCCTCTAAGTGGTAACTAAATATAAAATAGTAGTTTGGTAGGGAGCTGGATAACTTATTTTAGGTTGTACTGTCATTTTTATAATATTGTCTCTGCCTACCCTTGAGCAATCAATATTTTTACAATTACTTATGGCTATTATTATTTCTGTAAAAAAATGTTTTAAAGTTGTATTTGTACTGTAGAGTTTTTTATGGATCTTGGTAGGTGAACTCCCAGACAACTGACACACCGTGGAGCTATCTGAAATGGAATTCCTGTCTTTTCCTGCTGGGTGTCACTGATAAATGACCAAGATTTGTATCCTGCATCTTTCCTGAAGCTGTTCGTTGTTCCAAGTGATTTTTACTTGGCTCTCTAAGGTTCTCTAAATACAGGATCATGATCATTCTGGCTTCTTTTTTTGCTATTTTTTATTTCCTCTATTTTTCTTATTGTTATAGCAGCTAACGTTTCTAGCTCGCATTTGTCAGATGGGGGGGGTGATATTCTTGTTTCATCGCTGATCTTACTGGAAAAGT
>CM053772.1:252407888-252441274 GCA_028658325.1 Potorous gilbertii | reverse complement strand
TATGGTGGGCCAGCCATAGTTAAGAAGTTTGGCAAGCTACTGTGAATTCTTAATGGGAAGAGTGAATGGTGAAACTAAGTATAGAGATCTTAGCATCTTAGACTTTGGAAGGGACTCTGCTATTGTAAAAAGGATAACCTGGCAGTGATGTACTGGCAGATTCTCCTACTTTGTCGAAGCTCCTTCACTCCTTGGAGAATCCTCACCTAGCATATCTCTAATTATTTTTGGTCTGTCCTATGCTAAGTCTGGTACGTTTCTCAGCAACCAGAGATCCTGGGTTGACGGTCAAGAAATTGAGGAATTTAACCCTTTTGCTCTTGTGACAAATTTAATAGAGCATCCAACTTCATGCAAAAGACATTCTTTAAATCAAGAAATAAATTTCAGGTAAAGGAATTTGTTTTAAGCAAGGAAGTGTTCTTTTTTTTTTTTGTCTAAATCATTCTGATTCTAGCTGCAAATCTAATGTATCCTTAACAACTCAGAGGAACCTCTGAAGGCAGCCATGGTTGTTTTGTGAAGATGGAAAGATACTGTACTTGTACAATTACAAGATGTGGTTCTTGATTTTTCTTTGAAGATAAATAGTACAAACGGCAGGCAAGATAAAGATGAATAAATATGGTATTTAATGGAAATATATACTGCAATGGCTAAAAGAGAGATCACACTAAAACATTCAAATAAAGGGCTGACTGTGCATGTTTAAGAAAACGGTTTGTAATTTCAACCTAAGACATTTTTAACTCAATGTGTAATTTTTATTTATATTAAGTGCTTTAATGGTATTTGGAACAGGTTATATAACTATGTAGGCCTGGATAATTCTTAAATATGCTAATTTAATGAGAATATTAATAAAGAGAAGCTGGATTAGCAGATTCCCCAAAATAAATTTTAAAAGAACATTAATGTACATAACTAGTACTAGATGCCAATGGAAATACTGCAAGTTTATTTCTATCAATAACCCTAACCAATCAATAAGGAAAACTGGCTATGGAAGTTTAGTGAATGTATGGTACATGCCATAAAACATTTTTAAAAAGTGTCTACTGTGAAATAGCCCTAAGGCAGACCACATCATAAAAAAGTTAGCCAATGTTAAACCACTGGATCAAAGGGGGGAAAATATTCTTTTGACATCAGGAATGTATCACATTCCTACTTTTAGGATAACGGCTATATAGAAGAACTATGCAGTCTATATGGGTGCATTGCACAGATACTGCCAAACCACTGGCATCTATACGCACACACACATGTATATATGCTACACATATAGTGAATAAATAATATGTAACATACATACATATATAAACATATAAGCTACTGCACTGAACAAGTGATCCAGTTGTCCTTAGATAAGCTCTACTATCAACAATCAATCAATCAATCAAACCACATTTATTAAACACCTAATATGTTCCAGGCACTGTGCCAAGCACTGGGAATATATAAAGATTCAAAAGACAGCCTGTTCTCAAGGAGTTTACAATTTAAATGGGGAGACAATAAGCAAACAAATGTATTTAAGACAGCCTACCTGAAGAATAAATAGAAAATCATGAACAGAGTGAAGACACCAGAATTAAGAGGGACTGGGAAAGACTTCCTGCACAAGTTGGGATTTCTGCTGGGACCAAAAGGAGGCCAGGGAAGCCAATAGGTGGAGTGGAGGAAGGAGAACATGGGATGCATGGGGACAGTCAGAGAAAATGCCCAGACCCGAGGGATGATTCGGGAAATAGCCAGGAGGCCAGTGTCACTGGACTGAAGAGTACATGGTAGGGAATGAGGTATAAGAAGTCCAGAAAAGGGAGGAGGGGGCTAGGTTGTGAGGGCTTTGAATGCCAAGCAGAGGACTTTGTATTTATTCCTATTTTTGTAGGGGGTGAGTGTGGGCGTGTGTGTGTGTGTGTGTGTGTGTGTGTGTGTGTGTGTGTGTGTTAGAAAAATCGCTTTGACCGCAGGAAAAAGGATGAAATGGAGTGGACAGAGACTTGACACAGGCAGATCTACCAGCAGACTACTACAGTAGTCGGGATGTGAGGTGATGAGGGCTGTACTAGAGTGGTAGCAGTTTCAGAGGAGAGAAAGGGTATATTTGAAAGATGCTTCAAAGGGGAAATCAACAAGCCTTGGCAGCAGCTTGGAAATGGGGAGGGAGAGAGAGAGAGAGAGAGAGAGAGAGAGAGAGAGAGAGAGAGAGAGAGGGAGAGAGAGGAATGTAGGATGATACCTGGGTTGTGAGCCCAAGAGAGAGACCCTACTGTAATGGGAAAACTAAGAAATTGGGGAGGATTTAGGGGCACATTGGGATAACTTGAATGGGTCGAGAGGTTAGCCTTGGTAAGAAGTAAGGCCACTTCATCATGAGACAGGAGTGAAGGAAGGGAAAGTGGCAGAAGTGATGTGAGATGAGGGAGTGCAGGAAGAGGCAGGTCATGGTGACTGGCCTCATTCAACATAGATTGCGTCGTAGAACAAATAAGAAAGAAACAGAAAGCAAAGGAAGACTTTCATAAATTTTTAGTCACGTAGTCTAATTCTCACTAGGTAAATACTAACATTTGTCATTCTTTTCATCCTGACTCTTTCCTCCCCCACATACGCAGCTGGCCAATGCCTGGGTTTATTACTAGCTTATTTACTGGAGAGACAATCTTTTCAGAGATGATGGCGAGCTTGGAGAAACTGATGTCATGCGACAGTACGAGAGAACCATTGTGACTGATAGTGGCCGTGTTAGCAAGAACAGTGAGAGCTCCATTTACGTGGAGTTTTGCCTACATTATCCCAACTTGATTTTTCACAAATTTATAAGGTAGGCAGAACAGGTATTATTTATCACCATTTTAGAAATCATTTGTAATAATTTAAAGTGGGTTATTCAAGAATGTCCTTTATTAGTGACACTATAACACATACATATTAAGGAGAATTAGACATATATGAAAATTTTATTTTATAGGTTCAGAAGATCTCCTTTGAATCTGATTTCTGGAAAAATTTGTAGAAACAATCACAAATAAAAAAAATCTTGCAAATTGCTATGACTACCATAATATGACTTGATAACTTTATTCCAACCATTAGAGGATAATTCACATGAGAAGAAAAATCAAGTGGCAGTTTTTTAAGACAATTCATTATTATAAGGAAGGAGCTTACAGCAAAGCCTTTTAATCTGACTGTGATTTTGGTTTCCAAACAATCTCTATGTCTTCCAAGGTTAAAAGCTTTGAAAGCATATATAAACACCAAGCAAAATCTTAAAATTTCCTGAGCTGCATTAGCCATCCCATTTATATAACAAATACCTTGTTTTTTTTATGATGGCCTACATCATTAATCTAGATAAATAACGTAAAAGTGAAGGGAGCTCAGTCTGCTGTGTTGTCCATTGCCCAGCAACCAGGGGTTACAACTGTTTTTGTAGCAGTTTCAAAAGGCTGAGACCTATCTACACATATGCCATTCTCTTTTCCTATGCTGATTCAGGCACAAAACCAAATAATTCAAATTAATTACTTATCAACAGGATAATTTTTTGGGGAAGACATTTATATTTTAAAAATCAATTTGAAAATGCAAATGCAAAATTAGTTAATTATCCATGTTTTCATTCTTCAAATTAATTTTCAGAATGAAGACATGGGTATATTAAACTGTCTAAAAAATTTCAGGCACAGAAAAAACAAAACCTTCCCTGAAACAGACTTTACAACATATTCATAAAAGCCTCAAATATCAACATAGCATAAAATATGGAACATAAGGTAAGCATCCAAAAAGATAAGGAGAATGTTATTTTTAGCCTATATTATGCCAATTATTTAATATACTATAAACCAATACAGTTTAAAATATCAAATGTTACTGAACTATTATTTCTTATTTTTTTCTTTACATTATCCTTAGGAACTAAAAGTTATTGATGAGATATTTGGTACAACAACAGCATTATTTCAGGCTGATTATGAAGTCCAAATGATCATTTAATCATTCGATGTCTATTTGCTGAGGCCCCTAGTTACTACATATGATGTGATAAATAAAACCCCACTTCCATCGTGTCACTCTCCTGTTTAAAAACCTTCCCAGTGCACCATGCGCACACATCTCTAATAATACAGTGCTCAAATAATACAGCACTATTTCCTTCAGAGCTCAAAGTCAATGACATTGATAGAACCATAAATAATTTTCTTAAGGCCAGAAGAGTCAATCTAACAGGGAATTATAAAATTAGAGTTCCTTGATCTTAGCCTTCTACCTAATTAGTAGACTTGCCCTCTTTTGAGCATTTTTCATTATAAATATGAGGAAGGGCTAAGACTAAACAGTGTGATTCAAACATCCAGTTTAAGTACAGAAAACTCCAGGATAAAATTATTATTTATTGTTATTATTATTTTACTAAGAACCTGAGTTCAGTGTAAATGGAGTTTTTGTTTTCCTCTCTTCCTTTTTCATTCCCTAGCTTCTCTTCTTTTCATGACTTCTTCCTTTCTCCTCTCCTATTCATTCAACAAACACTTGCTAAAAAGGTAAACTTAGAGTGTGTCATGTCCAGTGGAAAATACAAAAAAAAGAGAACATGATCTCTAACCTAAAGGGGCTTGCAGTCCAGCAGGAGAGACTTCAGACCCCTCAAGGGCAGATCTGGAGTAAAACCTAAGTATGCGCTCTCTCGACAACCTGTCCGTGACTTCCTTATCCTGTGCAACAAAACTCTTGACCATATTTTTCATAAGTAGTCAACCCTTTGTGCTATGGACTGCTTTAGATTTCTTAAAAATATGAGAATTTTTTTCCAACCCATGAAATAAAGATATGTACACAAAACCCTACAAATATTAGGTATGACAAGGTTATTTGCTATAAGAAAGGTAACAGAATTTGAGAGTGGAAGGAGGAAGGAAATAAAAATGAAGATACTGGATTAGATTACAACCAAAGTCTATTCTAGCTCTTTATCTGGGACCCAGTGATGGATTCCCTATAGGGGGACTCAGAGAAGGTAGGAAGAAGGTAGCATTTGAGCTCCATCTGGAAGGATAGGTATGATTTAGATACTTGTAGACAGACACGGTTGGAGAACAGTGAGTGGTTCAGTTTGGCTGAAGCACAGGGTATGTGAACAGCAGTAGTCAGAAACAGAAGTTAAAAAGTTAAGTTTAGGCCAGATTGCTGAGGGCTTTGGATCCCAGGTTAAGGAACTATGACTGCCTGGTAGACTACTGAAAGATCTTGAAGGCTTTTAACAAAAGGATTAATTTTTTTATTTTATTAAAATTAATTTTACTTATTTTCAGTGTTCTACAATCACTACCATATAACTTAGATTCCCCCCCTCCTCAAGACTGCATACAATTTTATGTAGGTTCTACACATACAATCCTATTAAATACATTTTCACTATAGTCATGCTGTATAGAATTAAAATGAATGGGAGAAAACATATAACAAACCAAAATGTAACACACACAAAAACATGATCTACATTCTGCAATTGAATTCCATAGTTCTTTCTCTGGATGTGGAAGGCATTATGCCTTAAAAGACCATTGGGAATTTTTTTAAGTCCTTGCATTGCAATGAAGTTCCAAGTCTACCAGAAAAAAACCCTCACACACTGCAGTTGTGGCTGTGTACAAAGTTCTCCTACTTCTGCTCCTTTCACTCAGCACCAGATCATATAAGTCTTTCCAGACATCTCTGAAATCTTCCTCTTCATCATTTCTTACAGCAAAATAGTATTCCATTACATTCATATACCATTATTTATTCAGACATTCCCCAATTGATGGGCATCCCCTTGATTTCCAGATTTTGGTCACCACAGAGAGCTGCTATAAATATTTTTGTACATGTGGGTCCCTTTTCCATTTTTATGATCTCTTGAGGATACAGTCCTAGAAGTAATATTGTTGGGTCAAATGTTTTGTAGCTCTTTGGGCATAGTTCCAAATTGTTCTCCAGAATAGTTGGATCAGCTCACAGTTCCACCAAAAAAGAATTAGTGTTCCAACTCTCCCACATCTTCTCCAACATTTATCATCTTCCTGTTCTGTCATGTTTGTCAATCTTATAGGTGTGATGTGGTACCTCAGAGTTGTTTTGATTTGCATCTCTCTACTGAATAGTGATTTAGAACATTTTTTCATATGACTATAGATAGCTTTAATTTCTTCCTCTGAAAACTACCCGTTCATATCCTTTGACCGCTTATCAATTGGGAAATGACTTGTATTTTTGTGCATTTGACTCAATTCTCTATATATTCTAGAAATGAGGCCTTTATCACAGACACTAGGTGCAAAAATTCTTTCCCAGTTTTCTGCATCCCTCCGAATCTTGACTGCATTGGGTTTGGCTGTGCAAAAACTTTTCTGTTTGATGTAATCAAAGTTATTCATCTTGCATTTCATAATGCTCTCTATCTCTTCTTTAGTCAAAAATTCTTCCCTTCGCCATAAATCTGATAAATACACTATTCCTTGCTCCACCAATCTGTCCATAGTATAGATCTTTATACCTAGATCGTATACCCATTTGGACTTTATTCTTGTGTACAGTGTCAGGCATTGCTCTTTGCCTGGTTTCTCCCACACTTATCCAGTTTTCCCAGAAATTTTTGTCAAACAGTGAGTTCTTATCCCAGAAGCTGGGGTCCTTGGGTTTATCAAACACTAGATTGCTATATTCATAGCCTATTCCACTTGTCTACCCTTCTTTAACAGAAAAATTTTATGACCAAAGTTGTGTTTTCATGGACTCCTTAAGCATTTAAGTATCTATTACACTACAATCTACCAAAAGTATCTAGGTCTTGAGGTTGCCATTGGTGATATAAAGACAAGGAAGATACAGACCCAGTATTTCAGAAACTTACAATCCAAAAGGGGGAAAGAGGGCTACACAAATCGCTATAACACAAAGTAAGGAGTTAAGGGCAAAGTAAAGGTACAAAACACTGTGGGAAATTGGAAGTGGAAGACAGATATTATTTTTATGGGAGTGGGATGGGGCACAGTATTAAATCAGAGAAGGTTTCAGGAAAAAGGTTGTCCTGAATAGGCAAAGACTGGTGGGTAATTCTATTCCAGGTATTGGAGATCATGTGACTAAAGGCACAGAGGTAAGAGGACACAAGAGAAAAATGGTCGAAGAGATTTTGTTTGACTGAAATAAAGGAAAAGTGCCAGGAGAGTGTTCAGAGATATGAATGGTAAGGATGGCTGGAGCCAGACTGGCACATGGCAAATCATGAGTAAAGAATGTGGAGCCCTTGAAGTTTTTTGAGAATTGCTGAAGGTCACTTCACTTGTTTTGCAAACAATGAAAACTGGAGGATAAGGGTTAAATGATCTGCCCCATTTTGCCCAATTATTGACCATGTGATGATGTTCAAGTATCATAATATAATCATTGTGAAAAAAGTTTTAAGGAGGAGACAGAAGTCAACATTTTCAAATACATCAAAGTGATGTTTAGGAAAGATAAAGGAGCCAATATGAAATAGCAGAGAAACATGTGGATTTGGAGTCAGAAGACCTAGGCTCAAATCTTGGACCTGACATTTCTTACCTGTGTGACCATGGACAAGCCCTTAACTTTCTATGTCTCATCTGTAAAATGAGGGTGGTTAGACTAAGGAAAGATTTAAAAGATCCCTTCTATGATCTGACATGGCTTCCTAAGATGAGGATCAAAAAAAGACCTTACAGGATTTGGTTACTGGAATGATCTAAGTGTGAGTGGTGGACTCTGTAGAGCTGGTCAAAGGCAGACTGTATGACATTAAGGAACAAGTGAATAGTGATTAAAATGAGGTGACTTAATACTGTGCCCCACTCCACTCCCATAAAAATAATCTCTGCCTTCCACTTCCAAAGGTGTTCTTTAGAGAAAATTATTGGCAAAATAAAGGAAGAGAAGTGACAGGGCAGTAGTTTGAGGGGTACAACATATAGGACCTTATTCTATTCATAAAAAATAGTTGGTAATTATTAAGTCCCTACTACGTGCTGGGCACTGTGCTAAGCACTGGGGAAACAAATACAATTTTTTTCCCCTGCCCCACAAGAAGCTTACAATCAAATATGGGAAGATAACATACAAAAGGAAGCTGAAAAGTGGGGGCAAAGAGAAGAGGGGGGAGGTACCAAGTGAAGGAGAATGATGGAGAAGGCCTAAAGCAGAACAGCTGGTAGGCAACGAATGGGGAGGAGACTGTGCTGAGACTTTCTTAAAGAGACTAAATGTAATATCTATGTATACATCAAAATACAACTATTACAACTGTGCTGACCTATTGGGATGATAACATTGAATCTATACTGTAAGATCAACCAATGAAACAACTTATTAAAAAAGACTCCAACAGTCCAAATGTCTTTTATTCCTTCCCTTCGTCTTACATGGCCCCCTCCACCAGAGTAAGTCCTGCTCGGGAGTGTGGCCAGACTGAACAGGTAACACAACATCATCTACTTGCTTGTGTTCCCATTTTAACATGTGCCTCATCACTCCAACCATATTATATATTCCTCATAGGCAGAGGAAGCATTCACCTTTGCTTCACTTGAATCCCCCTCTATACAAAATTGGAGCTCCATAAATACTTACTAAAGGCTCAAAGGTCAAATTAAATTAAATGACTAAACATGATTACCATCCGTGTGAAATATTCTTTTCGGTCTTATTTGTAATTGGTAAAATTAGGTTGTCGTATATGGTCAGTTTTTTGAGGACTACGATAGTGAGATTCTATGGAGTTAAAATTCCTGTCCTAAAATAAGCAAAAATCATTCTTTGGAATGCTTACAGGCTCAGGTTTTAACATTTTATGGTGGGTTTTTGTACGAAGCCTTCAAAATAGTAACAATCTCCATCCCTCTGCAACCTGTCCCCTCCCCCACTTTTGGTATGTTGTTTATTTTTCATTTAAACAAGATGACTTAGAAGACTGTGGTTTAAGATTTACAGGTCAGTAAACCTGGTAACTATTTTTTATAGCTTGAAAGTATTAATTCCATGTTATTTTAAAGAGATGGCCTAACCCCAAGAAGTGAAAGGTGGTCCTTTGAAAACCTAAAGTTTGCTGTCATATTAGGGACACAAAACTATAAAAGAATTCTAATTCTATGAACCTGTTTTTGATCAAATGGCTCTCTGCCATGTATTAAACAATTTTTTAATAATAATTTCCACCCATAGTCCCCAGTTTTCCTTTATTAAAGTTTTCTAGCAGAAGTCCCCTTTGCTTTATGTCTTATCAAAAATTTATGTGATTTATCCATGTAGCTTCTGTGTCTTTTTTTTTTCCTGCAAGTAATTAAATATGTTCACTCACACTTTCCCAGGTGTCAATTCTGCAAAGATGAAATACAGCTTTTATTAAGAATATCCTGCTCATTGTAAAAGTAAAAGCTTGAAGAATTATATTCCAATACCAATCTTGTTTATATCTTAACTGATGATTGCTTTCCAATAGTAAAGTTTCCTAATAATTTTCTGCTCCTTGGTCAGCTTTCAATGAGTGCCAAAGAGCTAACTTTCCATTTATTTTCCACTGTCAATTTTTTGATAGGGTTTTTTTTGTCTTTTCTGGTCAAGAATATATACTAGGCTGCTGACTTTTTGACTTTTTACCTCTCTCTCACTTAAAAAAAAAACCAACCAACTATGCTTCTGGCATCACACTGATGTTTCAATGTCATTGGTCACTGAAGGATGTTCAGGTTATTTGGTTCAATTCATCCTGTTCCCAAGTATAACCATTCAGAACATGCTGTTTAAAACAGTCCTCTGAAATTTGTTATGCCAAGACTCCAGTCACCTCTCCTTTCTAGAACATGAGGTCGGATGTCATGATTGCCTCCACTGAGGAGCTCACCTGGAGAAGTAGCTCTGGGTGAGGCTCAGCAAAGCCCTAATTCAGATCACAGCCTGATCCTGACATTAAGAACCTTTATATATTGGCAAAACACTCAAACTTTCTCTATCTGTAAAATAGGGATAATACTTTTTACATAAAAGCTGGCAATTATTGTATTTTAATGTCTTTAAAGTACTTTAGATATCACAAGTCATTTCTGATACAAACTTTGTAAGGTCAGTAATATTATCCCCATTTTACAGAGGAGGAAACAGGCTGAGAAGAATGAAGTGATTTTTCCAGGTTCACACAACAAATAAGTGATAGAAGCAGGACAGGAAACCAGGACTTCTCGACTTCTTAAAGCATCACATGAATGTACCTTGTTGCTGTTACCTTCTTCTAAGAGTTGTTTTTCATAGGCTCCCACAAAATGCTACCATTATTTCTCATTTTACCACTTGGCTGATTTGATCCTGCCTAATAAAGAGGCATTCTTAGACCTGTATTCACATTGTATCCTGCCAGTAGCTTTAACCTGCTTGAGGGTAGGGATGATTTTGTTTTTGTGTCTGTGTCCTGAGTACCTAGCTCAGTGACTTAGGAGGTGCTCAGTCAATATTTGTTGAATTGATGGATCTATGTGCTTATCAATGCATTTTTCTTCAACAGTGCAGACTATAGCCCATCCATACACTGTCATTCTGTGAAATGACTCCTGAACCCTATAAGTTCTCCATAGGGTGCACACAGCATGCTAGGGATCTCCATCAAACTCTAGACATTGTATAGAAACCAATAGAGCGTACACACTACCTGTCTGTTACTTATGGCTCACACTCCTCCTATCACACATCTCTCTGGTGACATTCTTTAAGCTGCTTTTTTTGCACAATTCTTTATTAATTTTTTTAAAGAAGAGTATGAATATGTTGGTAATCTTGAATTTATTATCAAATATGAAAATATTTTTATCATTTTTTTATATTGACTGGATGGTTGAATAATGAAAACCAAAAGAAAGGACATGAACTTATGTAATAAATTAAATATCCTAAATAATTTTATTTTTGTTATGGTTATTATGAATTTTTTATGTCTTTTGTTATCTTATTTATTTCTAGGGTAAAAAAATCCTTTCCAGCTTCCTGATTGAATGCTTCTTTGTAACAGGGAGAAAGCTGAGAAAAATTATTAGGTAAAAACACCAAATATTTTTGATAGACAATGACTACATCAGACAATGTGCTGCCTACAACATTTTGTCATAGGAGTATTCTATTTCTCTGCTTTGGGGAATGAGGTATCCTTCATTATCTGTCTTTTGGTATGTTCTCTAATTTTTCCATTACTTAGACTTCAACTTCCTTTTAGTGATTTTTAATTTACATTGTTGTAGTAGTGGTGGTAGGCGTAGTAGATAGAGCACAAGCCCTGGAGTCAGGAGGACCTGAATTCAAATATGGCTTCAGATACTTATTAGCTGCGTGATGGGCAACACTTAATCCTGATTGGCTCCCAAACTTTTTTTACATTGTTATACTTATGTATATTATTTCTTTTATTTCACTTTGCATCAGTTCATACAAATCTTCCCATGTTTCCCTAAATTTTCAATATTCATGATTCCTTATTTCACAACAATTTTCCATTACATTCATATAGCACAGTTTCTTTTTTATTCCAGTCAGTGGACACCCATTTTGTTTCCAGTCCACTGCTATCACAAAGAATTCTCCTATAAATATTGTTCAGTATATTAGAACTTAAATCTTTTACTCCTTTGGGGAATGTTTCCGATACAGGGAGTAATGAGCCGAAAGTGACAATTTAATCACTTTCCCTGCCTAATTTCAAATCAATATCTAGAATGTTTGGGAAAAATTAATAGCTCTACCAACAGTATGATACTAATGTCTTCCCATAGGCCGTCCATTGGCAATATGTTGGAGACTCTTCATACCTACCATGCACCTCTTTACTGCCCTTTGGATAATCTTTAATTTAAATATTTCCAGAGAATGCTACTCTATGATTCACAGTCATGAAAAACCAATGGAAGAATACTGATATTACAGATAAAAATGACTCCCCTGCTGGGAAAAGCTTGAAGTCATGAAAAGTATGGTGAAATTTCTCATTCACCTTCTTCCATTCTCAGCCCAGTTCAATATGCACCCATAACTCTGTCCACTGTACTGATGGAACATTTAACTGTATATCATGGGGATCTCTTAGAGTAAATAATCTGCAATTCTTGCATTTTTGGTGAACAACCCAGAGATTTATTTTGATTTTGGTCCTTTAATAAGAATCTTATTAAGGAATACTGAGTTAGGCTTTAGTTTCAACTGGCCCTTGTCACTAAGAAGTCTTACATAGCAGAGGTCTAGACTAGTTATGATGATAGGGGGTAACTGAAGGTTTCACTTAGTATTAAAACAATTAGTATGACTACATAACTTCATTAAATTGCACTCGATTACAATTATAATCACTTTGCTAAGGGATCTCAATCACTATTAACATGAGATAAGAATGATATAAAACTATCATACTCACCTCACTCATTTTTTATTCTTAATTTTCCATTTTTCACACTAATGGAAGAAAGCATTGATACAACACATCTTAAGCTGTGAGTAATCTAAATTATGGCATTTTGAAGAGTTTTTTTGCTTCTTTAGGATCTGTCTAATATTGTTTTACTTATTTTAACATTTGAACAGTATAGGTAGATTACTGGTACCAAGATGTTGTCAAATTTTAAAAGGGAATCTAAATTTTAAGTCACTAATATTCACCAAGGTAGTACTGTAAAGAAGTTTGTAGACTGATTGTCCTGAAGGTTTAACAGAGATATAGGCTGGGAGAGTAGTACAGAGGGCAACTAGAGAAAGTCAGAAAGAGGTGAGAGTACTCGGGGCGTAGAAACAAGTAAGCGTCTATTAGCAGGAGGGGCATTAAAAGTCTATTAGCACTTACTGAGAGTTATGAAGGGTGAAACATTTGCCGAAGTAAAACTATAATGAATCAATATCAAGTACTCCTATAAATGTAAATTGGTTTTTACTTTAATCAGTCCTTTATTTACTTCTAATACTAATCAGAGTTCTAGTGATCTCAATATTTAAATGCAGTCTTTGAATCCCTATGGTCCCAAGGTTTTCTAATTTTGCATTTTGTGGGACCTGTGATCCTTCTCTGTCATTGATGTGTGCCTTCCTCCAGTGCGGAAGATATTTTTAAATAAACTATCCAAGGCAGATCTAAGCAATATACTGGGGGCCTTCTGTTAGGTCTTTTATAATATTTAATGATACTACAGCACCATGTGGGTTATTTCTCACTTGATAAATGACTGACCCACTTCCTTTTTCAATGATGTCTTTTATGCTAGGATGCTGCCAGATTTAAATGGAGTACCCCAAATGTAAAGCCACCAAGGTCTCTTCCACATCCAGAAGCATGACTTGCTCTAATGTATGCTTACTGAGGCAAAGCAAACTCAGGACCTGGCTGCTAAATCAAGTAGAGAAATGATGGACTTCATGCAAAGTCATGAGTCAACAGTACAGTTTTTGAAAACAAGTTTATCCAACTCACAGACTATGAATAATTTCGTAAGTCAAAAGCAGTGCTATGTTGCAAAGTGTACAGCATTTTCTCTATGATGCTGTTTTCCATGATTTTCCTTTTTGGGGTGGGAGTATAACAACAGGAATAACCACAAGACATGCTGGGTATCAAGATGGGATCTTATTGGCCCGAGTAAGTCATCAGGAACTCTTTTAGCATTAGAATAGAATTGCTCTGACTATATGTCAAAGCTCATAAACAAAAAGTACTAGCATCCTGATGAATACTGAAGGTAAAACATTTCCTTGACATGAGCTTAGAAGCATATCTTTCCAGGGACTGTATTCAAGCACATCAACAACAAAACAGGGCAGACCAAACATGGGGACATACTTGGAAGCATAATTATCAAGCGGAACAAAATGGGAGTCAATGTCATAGGTTGCCAACTTTGAGTTAAGAAGCCAAGAACTGAATGCTGCAAAGACCCTCACAAAGTGGCAGGCTGGGCAGCAGAACCCAGCTGGACTAGAAAGCAATCCCCTGTGAGAGGAGGGCCTAAGTAGATGAGGCCCAAACCCCAATCTCCAGGCTGCCCCTAGATTTCCACAAACCCCACGAGCTTGAAAACCTTTGGCTGCACATGAGAATATGGAGAGATCTGACTCCCCCTCCATCTGGTACCTGGCATTCAGGCTCTTTGTGTCATCTCTCGCAGGTGGATGTACTCAGGCCTTGATTCTTCTTCTCTTTGCTTTCTCACGAACCATATTTACATTTCTAGAAAGCAAGTTCCAGAACACCATGTCCTAGGTCACACCTTGAACTGGTGGGAAGTGATGCTCATTTCTGAAAGTGTCCAGCTTCATAGTTTTTTAAGTTAAGAAAGTCCAAGGACCATTTGTTAACCTAAATGCTCTTGAACTTATAAATTACAGGCACTATATCTTCAGATATGATTTAAATGATGCCTCATTTAGTGGCCTAAATGGTTATGTCTGCATCAATGTGCCTAATAAATTCATTTAAGGCAAAAAAAATGGTGTGAAAACAATTCTACTGGAAGATACTTTAAAACACATTCATAGTGGCCTGTTCCTTAGCTCCCTAGGCTAGCACATAAAAGTGTTGTTCATTTTCTCATTCTTTCTCTTTTTTGGCCAGAGTATAGCAAAAGGGTGCTGAAGTGCACTCCTGCACCAGCAGGTCACCACTTCAGCACAAGTCATGGAGAGCAATTTGCACACATGCCAGGCTATTTTGGGAATGGGCAGACAATAGTGCCCCTTCATGATTACATGGATAATGTCAATAGGGGACATGCTGCCGAGTTTGAAGAAAAGGGGAAAAAAATTAAAGTGACTGTCCATGAAGAAAAGGAGGTCAACGATTTCAGTGGGACAAATAGCTCCAGGAACGGCTCATTCAAGTCCATGACGCTTGGCCATTGGCTTTCTGGTCAGAGCACTGTGGTGGAACTTTTGCTACCTCATGATTCAATGAGAGTATTTTGAAAAAATGTTGGTGATAACAGTTATAGGTCAAGATATTTTTATGGTTAAAATTCAGATGGCTTTAGAACTACTTGAATGATTGACCAGAGAACAGTGATTCACCGGTCCATGTCAACTTGGGAGAGAGTTTTCTAATAAGAGTGCCCCAGGGATCTGTCCCTGGCCCTATACTAACATAACATTTTTACTATTAATTTCATTGAAGGCATGGATGCTATGTTCATCAAATTAGTAAATGACAGAAACACACTGATGGCAGTTAGAAATTCTAAAGATCTCAACAGACTAGAACAATGAACTATAATAGGAATAACTATAAAATACTAGACGAGATTAAAAAAAATAATTTTACAAGTACTTGCGAGGATTTTATGGACTGCATAACAAGTCCACACTGCAATTTCTTAAATATTTCAATATTCTTGAACTCAGTGATATACACAGAACCTCCATTAGTACCACAATCCATGAACATGTTTCTTCCCCCTGCCTGATTCTTGTCAATTTTCTTCTACAAATCTTCCAGAGAGGATCTATTTAAATGTCGTGGAGATCTTCTTTTAGGCGTTTTTACATTTCGTTAGTACCAACGCAGGAAAGCCATGAACAGTGAGACATGGTAGCCAAAGTAGCACCAATGAAACCTTAGGCTACATTAATAGAGGAAGAGTGTTCAGAACACAGTGATATTTCCACTTTATTCTAGGCTCATCAGACCCAGTTCTGGTGTTATATTTTATTTTTTCCCAATTACATGTAAAAACAATTTTAACATTTCTTTTTCTTCAAATTTTGAGTTCCAAATCCTCTCCCTGCCCCCTGTTCTCCCTCATTAAGAAGGCAAGCAATTTCACATAGGTTATCATGTAAAGTCATGGAAAACACATTTCCAAGTAAGTTATTCTGGGAAAGTAAAGAAAGTTATTCCACAAAAGAAAACATAGTCAAAAAATCCCCAAGGAAAAAAAAAAGTAAAAATAAAGTGTCTTTGATCTGCATTTAGGTTCTACCAGTTCTTTCTCTGGGGATGGACAGTACCTTTCATCATTAAGTCCTACGCAACTGTTTTGGATAGGAAGATGATAAATGTTGGAGAAGATGTGGGTGAGTTGGAACACTAATTCATTGATGGTGGAGCTGTGAGCTGATCCAACCATTCTGGAGAGAAATTACGAACTATGCCTAAAGGACTACAAAAATGTGATACCCTTTGACCCAGCAATATCACTTCTAGGACTGTATCCCCAGGAGATCATAAAAATGGGAAAGGGGCCCAGAGAAACAAAAAGCTCGCTGTGGTGGCCAAGAACTGGAAATTGAGGGGATGTCCATCAATTGGGGAATGGCTGAATAAATTATGGTATATGAATGTAATGAATGATGAATGTAAAGAAATGATGAAGAGGAAGACTTCAGAGAGACCTGAAAGGATTTATGTAAACTCATGCTGAGTGAAATGAGCAGAACCAGGAGAGTATTGTATACAGTAACAAATATATATAAATATATATATGTGTGTATATACACAGATTTTGATAGACACTATCAAGCTTTGACCTTCCTATCAGAAAAAAGCTCATATAAATATGATATTTTGGTTATAAGTAAATGTACAAAGTTATATTCTGGCTGGTTCTAGAGGATAGAAATAGCAGCAACGAGAGGCAGGTTGCAGCTTGCTAAAAGGAAAAATTTAGACCGACACCTAGCTGTGTCTCTAAGTGGCATGGATCCCTGTAAAGGCAGTGGGCTCTCTGTTCTAGGGGCCCTTGAATGGAGGATTAAGTGGACCCCTTGTTGAGGATTTTGGAGAGATTTCCATCCAGGTACAAGTTGGACTAGATGATATTTGACATCCCTGCTAACCGAGATTCCGTGAAAATATTCAGGGGCCCTAGGAACTAGCCAGGGCAAACAGCCCCACTTCTTTTTCTTCCAAATGTTTCAGCATTGTTAGGTACATCAATCTGAGTATAAGAATCTGTGGGTCCTTGGGTTGGAGGCTGCTGGGGACCATTCTCTAACTATTAAAATGGGAAATATTTTAGCTCTCATATTCTTTCTTCCCATTTGTTTATTTAAAGTGAAAAGTTCTCAACTTAGCTTAGATGTTTTCTAGTTGTTATTTCTTTGGAGAAAGGGATATACCTTAGGTATAAAGTCCCTATTTTCCCTACATAGATTGGCTTTCTGTGGTTGGTTGTCATATAGCTAACATTTCTATACAGTTTTAAGATTTGCAACATCTTTTACATATGTTATTGTGCCATACCCTCAGAAGCACCCTCTGAGGCAGACATTACTAGCCTCATTTTATGGATGAGGAAATTGAAGCCGAAGTGAAGTGATTGGCCCAGGGTTCCACAGCTGCTAAATATCCTGAGGATGGATTCAAACCAAGGTCTTGATAACTCAACTTCTCTGCTCTATTCACTAAGCCACTCTAAAGTGAGTACCTGTAAAGGCCAGCCTACAAAGGCCAAGGTTTCCCATTGTATTCTGGGCCATCTCCAGTCATCCTGATGAATATCTGGTCACTTGACCCAGATGGCTCAGGAGGAGAAAGTGAGACCTTGGTGACCTTGCACAGCCCTCCCTCAGTGAAAGCAAAGTCAACTGCAAGTCATGTCATCATTTCTCTGATGTCATAGTCTACCTCAAAAACAAAGGGCGAACACAGACTGTGAGTAGACCAAGCTGCCTGAGTAGGGACCCAACTGATCCTCTCCCTTCTGTCTCCTTCTCCCCTTCTTTTGGGGCTTTGGGGTTTGCTGATGTCCTTCTTCCCTTCTTTCTTTCCTGTTCCCAAAACCTTAAACCCAGTGCACTCGGAAATCCATGGGCTGAACAATAACAGGTCTCTGCCCAAGCTCCACTTAATGGCTGGCTTAGATTGATTATCACCAGGATTAGTTTCTGTTGATTTAGTTATTTTTCTTTTCCTCATCAAAAAGGCCATTCCTTGACTACTTTTTAAAGAGGCCTATTCACTCAATGGACGTTATCTCCCTCTAAGTGAGTACTTGAAAAGGCCAGCCTACAAAGGCCAAGGTCTCCCATTGCATCCTGGGCCATCTCTAGTCACCCTGATGAATATTTGGTCACTGGACCCAGATGGCTCAGGAGGAGAAGTGAGGCTGGCGACCCTGCACAGCCCTCCCTCACTCAAAACAAAGTCAAGTGCAAGTCATGTCATCATTTCTCTGATGTCATGGTCTTCTTCAAAAATGAAGGACGAACACAAGCCACTCTATATCACTCTAACTAGTGCTGTTAAAATGGACAACAGAAGCCTACCTAGAAGCAGTGACATGGCAAAATATTAAATAATTAAATATATATGAATAATATGTAAATATATGTAATATAATAAAAATATAAAGAAGTAGGAAAATCTCCATTTCTTCTCCTGTGGGTGGATGACAATGAGGGTGAATCTGGACCCTCTTTATAAATTGTTGGTTTGTTCTGCATCATCTGATGCCTTGCAGAATTGTTGGGAGCATCAAATCAAACTCAGCAATAGAAAAGTACTCTGCAAACCTGAAAGGATGACACAAATGCTAGACATGATTGTTGCCATTCTTGGTCCTTCTATTCTAGAAATCCAGTCTGGCTCTCCTGTTTAGGGTTTGGTGGAAGTAAGGCCTGTGGCAAATCTCCACCTTACCTAACCCTCAGTTTCCTTTATCTTTAAAATGAAGAAGAGGGGCTAGAATGAGTCTAAGCCTTTGGGCTGTGTCATTCTATGATTCTAAGACACTGCACCTATATAAACAGGGGTTTAAAATAGATTCAATCAAAACTGGACATGGATTGGTCCACATAGCTTAGTTTAACTAAGGTCTAAATGGCATTCATTTGAAAAGACTGATTTAACTTCCAAATTAGAGTATGTTAAGCATGATACGACGGAAACTGACCAAGAGCTAGGTCATTAAAAAGTTAATGCAATTTCCCTAAACGCTTAATTTACTCTCAAAGTGCTCATTAGGTATTCTTAATTTCCAATGAAAAAACTTTGTCTAAAATTATTCAGATGGCAAGTATGCATCATCATCAACTCTGGCAATAGGAAGACAATTTTCCTGAAAGTTTCCTTTCCTGTCCTAAGAGTGGGCAAGAAGCTAAAATCAGGTGCTTTTTTTTTTTTTAAACTTGACCAAGTATGAGAAGTACGAACCTGAGTTTTTTCTATTACTTTCCAATGATTACTCATGGCAGTAATAAAACACACACATAGAGAGTAAATAAAATACATAAATAATGATGACGATAAGTAGAGCACTTGAAAGTTTTCAAATCCCTTTACACACTGGAATCAGAGATTGTGAGTGTTGTAAAGGCCTGTGGAGATCCTCCAGGTCATCCCTGTCTTACAGGTTCCCAGAGCAGTTAAAAGGGTTATTCATGTGAGGTCTGACTGATAGCAGAGAAAGGCCTAGAACACTGGTTTTTGGATTCTCAGTGTCTTGCTCTTTCCTGTACACCATGTCTCTAAAAACTCAGTTGCTTAGAAAAAAAAAAGAAAAATAAATCTTGTTATCTTAGAAAAATATATATATTTTTTAAAAATGATGTCAGCTTAGGGGAAGCGTAAAATGAGAAAGGTTTGGGCTGCCCTGCAGTGAAGAGTAGAGAGTGGAGAGCGCGGGGAAGCCAGCGTGGGAGGTGAGCTGGTTCCTGAGAACCTTTCCTACGCCCAACAGTCAGAAGCTGCTTAAGTCTGTAGCTGTCCAGCAATAAGCACTTCTGTCAACAATCAGGTAGATGTCTTTGGTGAGCACTGTGTTTTTCCTAGAAGTTATTTACATGCTATAAAAGAGTTAACATTTATAGAATACTTTTGAAGACTACAAAACTCTTCACCTGCATGAAGTGCAGGTATTTACGGACAAACAACTGAAGCTGAAAGAGGTTACATGACTTGCCCAGGGTCACTCAGTAATGATTAGGGAGAGGATTTGAATCCAGATCTTGACTCCAAGTCTAGTACTCTCTTACTACACCAAGACATAAAGGAAATGCAATTTTCCAACAGTCAACGTGTAACACGAACATTAATGCTGAACACCTTTATTTGTGGTTTACATCCCTCCCCGCTCCAAGATTCTAAAAATCCAGCACATCATGCTGCATGATGTGTTACATTATCATAAATGGGTCACTGGCATGTCCACAGTAACATGCACAAGGAGTGATGCTTTACTGCTAGTTAGGCTGATCTCTTTTGTCCTTGTGACCAGTGGTTCAACATATTCTCCGGAATGGTAGGGTATTCTCCATGTGCACGGAACTAGCCTAGATGAAACACCATGTTCTAATAGAAGAAATCTATCAGTAGGGTGACTTTTTTTTTTTTTACTGTTGTCATTGTAAGCATTTGTAAAGGAGGAAAGGGTCTTTTATGTATCTTTATATGTAAGTCAATTTTTAAAAATTACCTATTTTTAATTAACAATTTACATGCTTATTATCTATCCATATTTTCTCCCTTCCTCTTCCCTTCTCTCATCCATTGAGAAGACAAGAAAACAAAACCCATTGCAAATACATAAGACACGCAACACAAACTTCTGCATTAGCCATGTACAAAAAATAAGAGAAAAAATATGCTTAAATCTGTACCCCAAATCCATCAGTTCCTATCTGGAAGGAAACATTGTTTCATCACAAATCCCTGGGAAGTGTGATGGATCATTGTATTGATCAAAGTTCCTAAGTCTTCCACAGCTGATTAATCTGAACAATACTATTTTCCTGGTTCGCCTCCCTTTACCGTGCATCAGTTCGGGTAAATCTTTCTAGGTTTTTCGGAAATCATCCCCTTCACCATTTCTTACAGCACAATAGCATTCCATCATATTAACGTATCACAACTTATTCAATCATTCCCCAATTAATGGGCATTGTCTCAGTTTCCAATTCTTTGCTACCACAAAAAGAATCACTGCAAAGAGCTTTGGACATGTGGGCTCTTTTCCTCTTTCTTTCATCTCTTTTGGCTATGGGAGTAGTAGCAATATTGCTGGGTCAAAGGGTATGCAGTTAAATTGCTTTTTAGGTATAGTTCCAAATTACTTTCTAGAATAGTTAGACTAGTTCACAGCTCCACATCTCCTCCTGCCTCTGTCATTTTCCCTTTTTTCTTTTTTTACCTTAGCCAATCTAATGGGTATAAGGTGTTATCCTTAGAGTTGTTGTAATTTGCATTTCTCTAGTTATTGGTGATTTACAGCATTTTTTATACAGCTATTGACAGCTTTGATAATTTTTGACTATCACTTGGAGAAAGTGTGAACCAATTCTTAAGATTACAAACAGATACTCTGAGATACTGTGAAAGCAGGTATATTATTTCAGCATAACCAGGAAGGAAGAATGGTTGGGCCCAAGGTAACAGCTCTTGGACCTGTGGTCCTAATCTTCTCTTTTGGAGCATTAATATAATATGGGTAGAGGTTTGAAAGAAAAGATGAGCATTCTCTCCACCACACCACCTTCCTTATTGTTCCCTGCCCTCCTTCCTCAACTTATCTAAAACCTAACCATGTCTCCCAGTCCAGCCCGTAGTTCTCTTCTTTCTTGGATGATTGACTAGGAGGAGCAGCATATTGGGAGATAAAAGACAAGGGGGCTACTCTTGGCTTTTGCCACAGATTTAGGTGACCCTGAGCTTTTTATTTTGCATTTCTGTTCTCAGTTTCTTAGTCAAATGAGGGAGTTAGATGAGATGATTTTAAGGTCTCTTTCAACTCTAAAACTTTATGATTTTAAATCCTCTTTGGAACTGTGCAGATTGATGCACTCTAAGAATACCATCAAGTCCAGAACTAGGTCATTCCCTTCATTGTTTTATTTTTGTGTTTTTTCCTATTATGCTGTCATTAGCCATAACACAACACATTCAACAGACAAAGTACTGGATACACACTTGGTGACTGATTCCATCTGCCTGGATGTCTGGATATAGATCTGAAATTATGGATGAGATCCTGGGCCTGGACTGTGTGTGTGTGTGTGTGTATGTGTGTGTGTGTGTGTGTGTGTGTGTGTATGCATGCATGTGCACATGTGCAGAACTTGAAAAAAATTCACTTTTCTCATCAATTATCAACTCTGGCAGTACTGGGAGTTGTGGTGATTGAGAGATGCACATAAAGAAAATAAACCAAGGTGTGCAAAAGTGTTTTCCGTGATAGTTGTGAATACCATGTTTGCAGTGATGATTGGTCATAACAGGCTTCTAGCTGTAAGCTTTCCTTCCTCTAAATGTATTATTGTCTAGACCAGTCATTTTGCATTTACAGTTCACTAACTAGTACAATTCTTTACTTTTTTTCTATATGTTTATCTCTCATCTCCCATAATTAGATGACAGGCTCCATGACATCAAGACTGTGTCTTACACATCTTCATAATTGCAAAAGCACATTATAAGTGACCAATAAATATTTATTAACTGATTAGGACCAAAGAAGATATAGAGAGTATTACAAAATATAAAATAGATAATTTTAATTACATAAAACTCAAAATGCTTTGCATAAACAAAACCAGTGCAACCAAAATCATAAGGAAAGCACAAAACTGGGGCAAAATTTACAACAAATACCTCTGATAAAGGCCTTATTTCTCAAATATATAGTGAACTGAGTCAACTTCATAAAAATACAAGTTATTTCCCAAGTGATAAATGGCCAAAGCTGTGAACATGCAATTTTCCAAATTGCTCTCCAGAATGGGTAGATCAGTTAGAAACTCCAATAGTGCATTAGTGTCCCAGTTATCCCACATCCCCTCCAACATCCAACATTTTCCTTTACTGTCATATTAGTCAATCTGAGAGTTGTTTTAATTTGTATTTCTTTAATCAGTCGTGATTTAGAGCATTTTTTTCATATGACTATAGATAGCTTTGATTTCTTTGTCTACTTGTTTGGAGGGGAATTTGGGGGAGTTTCAGAGGATTCCTTCTTCACTCCATCATCTTGGCACCAGGGGTGCAATAAACCTTTTTTAAGCATATATTGAGATTCCTTAGATTCAAAGATGAAATCACACAATCCAGTTTCAAGCAGTTTGAAATAGACAATTATTGGTCATTCTAAATTCACCAATTTAACATTCTGGTGAACCTTTCTCCCCCGCATAAGTCAAGTGAAATACTATAGTTGAGAAGGGGAAGGGAACAGTGGAAAGAGAAATGGATTTAGAATCAGACAACTTGGGTTCCAGGTCCCTTCTAGCTGTTAACAGCTCTGTGAGCTGGACCAAAATAGGACAATAATTCATTTCAGAGACACTGAAGTCGTTTTTTTGTCACTGCTGTCTATGTAACAAAAAAATGAACTATTTATTAACAGTCATGAAAACTGACAGAATAACATCACTAATAAGGAGACTAGTTAAACTAGTGAAGCTTCCAGGTGGCTGGATTAATAAGTGATATTTTCTTAGTCTATGTTAGGCAAAAAACAACACAGAAGCACAACATTATAATGTTCACATTCTTTTCAACATTTTACTAAAGCTTATTTTCATGTGGTTTTGGTTCTCTACATTATATGTAATAAATAGTTTCCCTATAAATCATACTTTAGTAATTGAAATGGATCCTACATTTATAAATAAAAGTATATGTGTAAACGTGATTAGGGAATAAGAAGTAACAGATTTTACTTGAAATACAAGAAATTTTTGGTTACACTAAATAATATTTTTTAGATATCACTTCTCTACCCAGGAACTTACCATGTGCATTTATTGCTTATGCACAGGTAGTAAAGAGGTAGTACCAGACTTGAAATCAAGAAGACTAGAGTTCAAATTTGGCCACAGCCAGTCAAACCAGTCAACAAGCATTTATTAAGCACCTACTATGTGTCTCAGGCAGTTGGACGGCACCACAGTGCACAGAGTGTTAAGCCTGCACACTCATCTTTCTGAGTTTAAATCTGCCCTCAGACACTTACTAGCTGTGTGACCCTGGGCAAGTCATTTAACTCTGCCTTAGTTTTCTCATCTGTAAAATGAGTTGAAAAAGGAAATGGCAAATCACTCCAGTATCTCTGTCAAGTAAACACAAAGGGGGTCATGAAGCATTGGACATGACTGAAGATCACTCAACACATATGTGTCTCAGTCACTTACTAGCTGTGTGAACCTGGCTAAGTTATTTAATTTCTGGTAGCCTCGGGCTTTTCTTTGGAAATGAGGCTAATAACAGCACTTACCTCACAAGATAGCTAATCAAATGGGGTCACATGTAAAATGTTTTGTAAACCCTAAAGAACTACGTAAATGCTATGATGAAGATGACAATGATTTCTTTCACATATCTAGTATCATGTTCACTATCCAACCTTATTTCCAAGTTGGATCCTCTTCTCTGGTCAATCCATTCTCTTCACTATCCCCCAAGGAGCCATATTACTTCCTAACTCCATTCCCCATACAGTATCATATTGTTTTTCTCCATACTGTCTCTGTAAATTCTACAAATCTTTTAAGGTCCATCTACTTTTTGGTTTCTCATGTGACTACTCAATGCTCTCCTTGGAAGTCTTACAACACAGTCTGAAATATATTAGTTTCGTTTGATCTCTTGTTTTGTACATGTGCATCTTTCTGAACTAGCTTACAAGGTCTTTAAAAGTTAGAACTCCATCTTATCTTTGTTTTGCATGGTGGAATGATGAGAATTTTTAAATACTGAAATGGAACACCATTAGAAGTTAAATTCTTCCCTAGAGAGATGTAGAGAATCGATCAAGTATCACCTTTCTCAAATTCTAGATTTCCCTACTCCTATATAATGCTCTCTCTGTATGTATATATCTTTCTATCATCTATCTATCTATCTACCTATGTATCTATCTATCCATCTACCTATAACTCTAAACTTAAACCTTCTACAGTTTAGAAAAAGCATGGCATGAAAGGATGATTTGATGTCAGACCCCTATCACTCATGCATGGCCTTATCATCCAGTGTATTTAGTTATTTATTATTTAAAGAGAAGGATTGGACTCTTACTTGGTATGGAGTACCACATACCATTTAACATATGAATCATCATCAACAACAGCTATAACAGTTTATAGCCCTCTTCCTTTAAAATCTTTCCTCTTATGTTGGAAATATTCTTAAAATAGAAATGAGAGACTAGGCATCAGGAAATGACTGAGGCAGAAGGTTATTATCAACGTTTGATAAAGAAAAGTTAGAATGGCCAAACTTATCACTGCTAGTTTATACTATATAACAAAGTATCAGCAACAGAAAATGTTAATTAATTTCTAATTCTCTATTCTATTATTTAGATTCCATGAAGGTTGATTGGACTTGATCCATCATTTTACGGAAAATTAATTATTTCAAATACATGCACCACTGTATGCAACCTGCCTGATTTGCATTGAGGAAAATTCAGCAGAAGTAATTGAGGCACAAGCAAATACTGGCACTGACTGAACTCAATTTTCATTCCAAATTTCCGCAAAATCCCAAGGCACAACAATATCAGATGCAAGGGGAAAAACAAACAAAAGCAATGTGAGAAGGGAACATGAAGAGAGAATATTACAAGAATCGGAGAACAAAGGGATTGCAGAAGTGTTTTAGTGCCATCGATGAGCAGTGAGGGCTCCATTCAGGCAAGGTGGAAGGAGATATCATATGGCATGCTGACAATTGATGTCTTCATTTAAATGTAAGAATTTACATTCTAATTAGAAAGAATTTACATCTTAATCAGAGGCAGCTGTATTATCTTGTTACTGTTTTTTTCAAAGGTAATGAACTAAAGTACTGCTGTGCTTTTTCAACCAGAAACTAAATAGACAGCATACAGTGTTATTTTATAGCTTACCTGCTGTAAGCTGTTATTAATATTTTCAAAGATTAAACTCTAACTAAAATCTTTTTTAAATGAAAATTTTATTTGACATCACTCAGAACAATATCATAAAGACTGATTTAAAATATTTAAGCAAAATCTTTTCTAACATATTTTCAGATGTGTTTACCTTTCAAGTTATAATTAATAGAAGACCAATGAAGCACTATTAGGATTCACAAAGTCAATATTGTTTTACCTGGAGAGAAGAGTAGAAAAGGTAACTCCAATATATCAGTATTACCACATTCTGATGGAGCACTGAGATGAAGGTCACCCTGCACTTAGGTAACTAAAGGAGGCCTTGCTTAAGATAAATTTTCCCTTACTGAATGACTAGATGAGAATAAAAAATGGGGGAATTTCAGAAAGAGTGAAAAGGACTGAACATATGCTGCAGGGTGATAATCAATAAATAATATTTATTATAGGCACTTACTATGCTAAGAGTCAAGGATGCAAAGAAAGGCCAAAATGGGTTCCTGCTCTCAAGAAGCTCACATTCTAAAGGAGGAAACAACATAGGAACAACTCTATGTGCAAGACGTACAGTATAAAGGAAAGGAGATCTCAGAGGCAGCATGCCAATGGTGGGGGGTTAGGGGGGAGAGGGAAAGAGACAGAGACAGAGATGGAGAGAGACAGACAGAGAGAGAGAGAGGGAGGGAGGAGAGAGAGAGAGAGAGAGAGAGAGAGAGAGAGAGAGAGAATGGGCTAGAAAAGCCTCCCATACAAGGCAGAATCTGAACTAGGTCTTGAAGGAAACTGGGGAGGGATCATTCTTCCAGGGATGAGCAGTCAGACTGTGAAGGGCTTTAAATGTCAACTAGAGCATTTTATATTTGATCCTGGAGGCAATAGGGAGCCATCAGAGTTCAATAATAGAGGGGTGATATGCTTGGACCTGAACTTTAGGAAAATCGCTTTGGCAGCTGTGTGGAAGATGGTTTGGAGTGAGGAGAGACAGGACCTGGAGAACAACCAGGTGAGAGCGGAGGAGGGTCTGCATCGTGATGGTGGCTATGCTAGTAGATAGAGAGGGAAATATTACAGTAGTCTTCCAATTGTTTTTTGAGTACACACACGCACACACATGTAAAGATATGTGTGGGTATGTGCGTGTGGGTGTATGATATTTTAAAGAAATTCCAAGATTTTGTATGAACCTGCGTAGTTAATGTGAGAGACATCAAGGATGATGCTGAGGTTGAAAGCCCAAGTGCCCGGGAGGCTGGCAGCACCCTGGACAGTAACAGTAAAATTGGGAAGAGGAGAGAGTTTTGGGAGAAAGACAATCAGTTCTGTTCTGAACCTATCAGCAGCCAGTATCTATATGGTGATGTAAGGTTTGCAAAGGGCTTTCCACACGTTGTCTCGTTTGATCCTTTCAACCACCCTATGAGACAGGTATCACTATTATCCTCATTTGGCAAATGAGGAAGCAGAGGCAGCCAGAGGTGAAGTGACCTGCCCAGGTCACACAGCCATGAAGTGCTTGATGCCAGACCTGAACTCAGGCCTTCCTGATTCTGGGCCCAGCTTTCCTTCCACTGAGTGCCCTAGCTGATATAGTCACTGAGTGAGTTGGTACAGAGGAAGGGGAGAAGACCCAGGACTGAATTCTGGGGGACACTCATAATTGGTGGGAATGATTTAGATGAAGGTCTGGCAAAGGAGACCAAGGAGGAGCAGCCACACAGGTAGGAAGATAAACCGGAGAAGAGCATGGTCACAAAAATGTAGAGAAGAGCAAGAATCCAGGAAAGGAGAGGGATCGTGTCAAAGGCATGAGGAAGGTCAAGAAGGACAAAAAATGAGGAAAGGCTATTAGATTTGGCAATTATGAGACCAGTGGAATGAGCAATTTCTATTGAATACTGAGATTCAAGGTACTAAAAAAGTTTTTTCTTAAGTTTAGGATGCTTCTGCTCTGCGGTGAGCTCCGCAGCATGGTGTCACGGGTAAGAGTGCTGGATTTGGAGTCAGGAAAGCCAGGATTCACATTCTATCTAAGACATTTAGGAGCTATGGATGTTGAAGGTGTCATTTAAATGCTGTGTGCCTCAGTTTCCTTACCTGTAAAATGAAGGGGTTGAAAGTAGTGGCCTCAAAGCCTCTTACAGCTCTGAATCCGTGAGTCTATGATCCTTTGTGCTACCTGACAGTAACTAGTCTCTTTTTGGGGGAGGCAATTGGGGTTGCGACATGCCCTGGGTCACATAGCTAGTAAGTGTCTGAAACTGGGTTAGAACTTAAGGAATAATCAATTTCTCAACACAGTTACTTTGCATTTTTCAAGCCACTGCATATGACCTTCATACATGCACGGCAGATAAGCTCCGGTTGAGATCTTTTCAGGTGGTGATTTGCTGATCTTGTACTCTCTATTCATTTCAGTCAACTGCGTAACTGTAAAGATGCGGTAGGCTATAGAACATCATCTCCGCTTTATACCTCAAGGATGAAGTCTTCACTATGTATGCAACTGATCCTCCTCAAGATTTTGCTAGTCTGGGTAAGTGGGCACATGGTTGGAGAGTCACTGATAGAAATGCTGAGTCTGAGATCCTGGAAGCACATCTGCATAGATGTGCTCTCTAGCAGAGAAGCTATGTATCTGTATAGAGGTGAAAATGGAAATCATGAGAATGAAGCAAATTATGAACTGAAATAGAGTACAGAGACTAGTCTGCTCTTTGAAGTCAGGGGACATGTCTCACAATTTCTATAACCTCTCTTCAATAGAGTTTCAAGTACAGAACTGTCCTATGTGTATAGCGAACGCTCAGTGGGTGATGAACAAAAACAAGTCAATCTTAGTTCCTTCAGGCAGTCACTGTCGATCAATCCATCAATCCACAAACATTACATAGCTGACATGTGGTGGGCGCTGCACCATGCCTTCTTATACCTTATTCTCATAGTGAAACTGGTCTCTTAGCTGTCCCTGCAGAAGATACTCCATCTTTTCACTTGGCCCAGAAAAGTTCTGGCCCAGAACTTTTTACCTCATCTCCACCTCCTTGCTTCCCTGGCTTCCATTTAAGTCCCAGCTAAAATGCACAAGAAGTTTTTTCTAAACTCCTCCTCCCTCCTCAATTTCACTTTGTTGATTATCTCTAATTTATCCTGTTTATATCTTGTTTGTACATGGTTGTTTCCATGCTGTCTCTCCCATTAGACTATGAACTCCTTGAGGGCAGGGACTGTCTTTTACCTTTCTTTGTATCCCCTGCGCTTAGCAAGGTGCCTGGAACATAGTAGGCACTTAAATGCTTGTTGATTGTTGACTGACTGACTGCTAGATGGTGAAGTTACAAAGACAAAAATTAGACAAGGATTGTCTTCTACAGGGGATACAACAAAAATAGGTATGATTAAAGAAAAAAATGGTAGGGACCTGACATAAGTAGAAGAGATCAAGAAGTTGTAGCAAGAATGTACAGAAGAACTATACAAGAAATATCTCAACATCACTGATAACCATGATGGTGTAGTCACCGTTCTAGAGCCAAACAACCAGGAGAATGAAGTCACATGGACCTTAGGAAGTGCTGCCAGCAATAAGGTTAGTGGAGGTGATGGGATTCCAGTTGAGCTACTTAAAACCCTCAGAGAAGATGCTGTTAAAATGTTGCACTCGCTATGCCAGCAAATTTGGAAAACTCAGTTGCCATTGGATTGGAAGAGATCAGTTTATGTCCCAATCTTAAAGAAGGGGAATGTTGAGGAATGTTCAAATTACAAAACAGTTGTGCTCATTTCATTCTCCAGTAAGGCTATGCTTAAAATTCTGCAAGTGAGGCTTCAGTACTATGTGAACTGAGAATTACCAGAAGAGGCAGAGGAACTGGAAACCAAATTGCCAACATTTACTGGATTATGGAGAAAGCAAGAGAGTTTCTGAGACACATCTACTTCTGCTTCATTGACTACACTAAAGCCCTTGACTATGTGAATTACGATGAAATGTGGCAAATTCTCAAAGAGATAGGCATACCAGATCATCTTACTTGTCTCCTGAGGAACCTGTATGTGAGTCAAGAAGCAATAATTAGAACTGAAAAATGGAACAACTGATTGGTTTAAGATTAGGAAAGGAGTAAGACAAGGTTATATATGGTCATCTTATTTATTTAACATATGCAGAGCACATCATGTGAAATGCCAGGCTGGATGAATCAAAAGACAGAATTAAGGTTGACAGGAGAAATATCAACAATCTCAGATATACAGATGATATCACTCTGATGGGAGAAAGTGAAGAAGTAAAAAGCCTCTTGTTGAGGGTAAAAAAGAATGAGAATAAAAGCTGACTTGAAGTTTAACATAAAAAAAAAAGTAAGATCTGGCAACTGGTCTCATCACTTCCTGGAAAATAGAATGAAAAGAAATGGAATCCATGTCAAATTTTACATTCCTGGTCTCAAAGATCACTGCAGACAATGACTGTAGCCATGAAATTAAAAGATGTTTGCTCCTTGGAAGGAAAGTTATGGTGAATCTGGCCAGAAAGCTAAAAAGCAGAAACATCTTGGACCACAAAACTATGGTTTCTCTTGCAGCAACATATGACTGTGAGATTTGAACTATAAAGAAGCTAAGAGCCACAAAATTGATGTTTTCAAATTGTGGTGCTAGTGAAGATTTTGAGAGTCCCTTGGATAGCACTGGAGATCAAATCAGTCAAATGTTTAAAGAAATTAATTCAGACACTTCACTGGAAGGTTAAATACTCAAGTTGAAGCTTAAATACTTTGGCCACATAATGAGAAGATGGGACTCATTGGAAAAGACGCTGATGTTAGGAAAGATTGAAGGCAAAAGGAAAAGGAGATGGAAAAGGATGGGATGGATAGATGGTATCATGGAAGCAATGAATATGAGCTTGGACACACTTTGGGAGACCGTGGAGGGTAGAAGGTCCTGGAATACTATGATCCCTGGAATCATGAAGAATTGAACACGACTGAACAACAATAAAATATGACCTGGCTCTGATCCTTGTCATAAACATCGGCTGGCCTCTCGCTCCCTGGCTCAGTCTGCCCTTGTATTTGGGGATTCAACCTACATTTTGATGCCCTTTTGAACTCTTTGGTTTCTCCTTCATCAACTTTCTTAATTTCCACAACCTCTATCTTCACCCAACCTTGGTCACCTATGCATGGTCGTATCTTCTCATCATTCTCACATTTCTTTCTTAGTCGAGGGCACCATCACCCTCCTTGTCACCCAGGCTCATACCCTCAGTGTCATCTTGAACTCCTCACTCACACTCACCCTGCATATCCAATCTGTTGTCAGGACTTGTCTTTTCTAAATTCACATCTCTGAAATATGTTTCCTTTCTCCCCATTCTAGTAAACGCAACCATTGACTCATACCTAGATTACACGAAGGGTCTCCTGGTTGGTCTTCCTGCCTTATATCATCTTCTCCACTTGAATGTCTAGTCACCATATTGGTGACCATCAACACTTCTCCCTTGTCAAACTCAAATCCTAGGTTATTGCCATCCCTCTCACCTCATTTGCTTTTTCTGCCTGCTTGAGAAAGTCACATAGTTGTGTTGACTGAGTTCTCTACAATTATAGTATCTAATCTCACTTGGGTGGTTACTGCTGCATGGTCTTCTTCATATCCTTTCTTGATGGATCCTATCACATGTTCCACAGCAGCTATCCACAACTTTCTCTTCCAAACTCTCCTATACTATAGCCTCTCCTCTACTAGGATCCTTACTTTTAATTGACAGGAGATTCCAGATTTTTCTCCCCTATTCTCTCTACAGTTTAAAAGCCTTTTTGAATCTGTCCCTCCCCCCATTCTCTACTCTTCTGCCTTGGTCTCTGAGGAGAAGACGGCTCTCCTTGAAAAGGTCAACTTGCCTTCTGGTGGTGACCTGGATCTGATCCCTTCCTGTTTTCTCTTGGAGTTTGTCTCCATAATCACTCCCTCAAGGTCTCTGCCCACCATCTCTCCTTAACCACCAGCTACTACTTCTCTATCTCCTATAAACTTCTTAAACTGCTATTCTACTTCTCTTTCCTCATTCACAGACAAACTCCTCCTTAGGGTCATATACACTGACTAATTTCACTTGCTCACATCAACCACTTGCAACAGGTGTAGCATTATTCCACAGAAACTGCTTTCTTAAAGGTTATAAACTGTTTCTTAATTCCTAAATCCAATAGCTCATTCTCAGTCCTCATTTTATTTCACTTGTTTAGCTTTAGACATTGTCTATCACCACCACATCCTTCTCCTAGATTCTTTCTCTTCCCCTAGCTTTTGCAGTACTGCCTTGGGCCTTCTCTTGTCTGTCTGACTGTTCCTTATTAGTCCCCCAAAGTTCTGATCTGGACTCTCAATTCTCACTATAATCTCCCTCTTGGTGATTTCATCAACTCCAATGGATTCCATGATAATTTCTACAAAGATGACTCTCGGAGTTATAGCTCCAGACTTTTATTTTTCTCCCGAACTCCAATACTGCATTGACAAGTGCCTTGCTGGACAGATGTCCTAGATGATTTTTTAGAAACTCAAACTTAGCATTTACAAAATGGAACTCATTTTCCTCCAAACTTATCTCTCCACTAAATTTTGCTATTTTGGTTGTGAAGACCACTATCCTTCCAATCATCCAGGTCTATCATCTTTGAGTCATCTTGGATATTTCCTTCTCTCCCACTTCCCACATCTAATTAGTTGCCAAATCAGATAGGTTCTATATCCACAGCGCCTCTTACAATCATCCTCTTTACTAGTTCACACAATATTTCCACAATTTAGACCTTTAAGTGACCAGAATAGCTTCTTGATTGGATACTACCTACAGAGCCTTCATTCAAACTGATAATTCTAAGACGCAGGTCTGGCCAGGACACGCTCATAAACAAAATTTTTTAGTGATTTTCTGTATCCAGGACAAAATATAAACTCTTCAGTTTGGGATCTAAAACTCTCCACAATTTGGCCCCCACAACCTTTCCAGATTTATTTCATTTGTCTCCCTTTCTATTCTACATTCTGACCAAACTGGCTTACTATCTGTTCTCTAATACAGAGGGGCCTCTGCAAGAGGTGCTCCTCAGTGCCAGAAAAGTGGTTCTTCACCTCTGCTACTTAGGATATCTGGTTTCCTTCAAGGACCAGCTCAGGTGATAACTCAATACAAGAAGCCTTTTCTGAATCCCCTAAGCCCTATCTTGTTGAGGTATATCAGGCAGATCACTAATATTGAATCTGTTTGTACCTATTCTAGAAATATTTGCCTTTTCTGCTTTGGATGCTGGGAGCTGGATAGCTAGAAGGTCAGGTCAACATCCAGGTCATGTTTCATGCTTGTGCTGATGTTTGTGCTTTCCCTACATCTAGCTGTGTGTGTGTTCATCCTTCGTTGCTGAAGAAGGCCATGCCATCAGAGAAATAATGACATGACTTGCACTTGACTTTGTTGAGGGAGGGCTGTGCAGGTCACCAGCCTCACTT
>CM053772.1:252376468-252407388 GCA_028658325.1 Potorous gilbertii | reverse complement strand
GGAACAGACCTTTCCCGTGGATCCTCCAGTCTAACGTGAGCTCCAAAACTGTCACCTTCTGCCTCCCACTGGATTCCGCACCTCCAAACTTTGGTCAGATTCTCCTTTCGGAGGTACCTGAAGGCGTTTGTCCGAGAGCTTAGTTGAGTCGTTGCTCTCACTCCGCCATCTTGGCTCCGCCCCCAGAAATGTCTTTTTAAAGTTGACAGAGACCTTGGTGAATATCTGATGAATGCTTAACAACCAATACTCTCATTCTGTGGAGAGGGAAATTGAGGCCAGAGAGGTTAAGTGATTTATCCATAGTCAGAATCAGCACATCGTGGGACTGGGAGAGCCCAAAGGTCATTTGGCCCAACTCCTCTAAGATCTCAAGGTATGAAGAGAGAAGGCAGCTCACTCCATTTGTGAACAGTTCTAATTGCTACGAAATTTTTCCTGAAGTGAAGTTGTTACTTCTTTCGCCGTGATTCATTCACTGCTCCTAGCTTTGCCTTCAGTTAAAAAAAAATACATTTTTATTGCTACCTTTTGTTTTTCTATTAACACGTTTTTCTTAGCACCCTTCTCCACTCCTGGTAAGTTATCCCATAAAACAAGCAATACGTTTTAAATATAAAAAGACTGAAAAAAATCAACACTCAATAAATATATAAAAATATGCAATGTTCTATAGGAACCTCTTGCTTCTGCAAAATAGGAGGTGTCTTTTAATTTCTTTTAACTGCAGCCACATGTGTTCCTTACGATTTCACCATGTTTACTTTTGATCATTTTGAAATTCTTTCCACTTATGAGGTAGTCATGAATATTATTTTCTTGGCTCATTATTCCACTTCACATCAATTCACGTAAGTCTTTCTACGCTTTGCTGTATTCATCAGTTCTTACAGAACAGTAATATTCCATTACATTCATGTACCATGATTGGTTTGACGATTCCCTCATGATGGGCATCTCACCTTATTTCCAGTTCTTGGCCTGGTTCTGCCTTCCAGGTTCATGAAGTCTGCTCCCTCTCTCACAGCTTGATCCTTAATACCTGAAGACAGCTATCACACTGTCCCTCAATATTCTCTTTTTCAGGCTAAATGTCTCCATTTTCTTTGAACTAATTACCTCACATGGTTTCTAGTACATGTTTATCACTGAGTTAGACAAAGGCATAGATGGCACGCTTATCAAATTTGCTGGTGACTCAAAGCGAGGAGGGACAGCTAAGAAAAAGCATCTTGAAAGATCTTGAAAGGATCGAGTGTTGGACTGAATTTAACAAGATGAAATTCAAGAGGGATACATGGAACATCAACTATAGGAAAGGAGTAGCATGGTCAAGTAATAGTTTATCTGAAAGAAGGTCTGGGGAGATACCAGGAGGAGGGAGTAAGGAGAGGCAGCCCAGGTGAGAAGAGTAATACTCCTGTACCAAGCAAGCAGTAGTGGGATCCAGTCTGTGAGAAGTCTCTCCACTGCCAGCTTAGGTGATATGGGGAAACTCAGTTTTTTGAAAAAAATGATCAAGGAGGTTCACAGACTGAAAACTCAGTAAGAGTCAGCTATGTGATGTGCAGCCTGGACAGCTAATGTAATCTTGGGATGCACTAAGGGGGGCAGAGCTTCTAGGAATAAGCACATGAGTATGCTGCTGTACTCTCGCTTTGTCAAATGACATACAGAGCAGTGTTTAGCAGCATCCAGAGAATTACAACCTGGATCATGAACAGCTTTTGTCTATGTCATCTGAGGATGGGTCAGAGGAACTGGGGATGTTTGGCCTGGAGAAGGGAAGGCTCAGCAGGATACGATAACTGTCTTAAAGTATTTGAAAGACTTATGTGTAAGAAAGATTAAGCTTTTTCTCTTTAGTCCCAGAGGACAGAACCAGGAGAAATGAATCCAAGTTACAAGAGGAAAATTTACCTAAAGCAACGACCACTGCTATCAAAGGAGGGAATAGACTACCCAGGATGTGACACGTTTCCTCTTTGGAGGTCTGCAAGCAGAGGCCAGGGGTCCATTTGTCAGATATTTTATGGGGGGGGGGGTTTCCTTTAGAATATGGGTTGGCCTAGATGGCTGCTAGGGTTCCTCCAATGCTCAAATTCTGTGATTTCCCCTCATACTTTAACTACCCTCCTCTGAAATCTGAATGTCCTTTCATATAATGCGGTACCCATAACTGAACACAGTTACAACAGTATTAGAAGCATGAATCACTTTGGTCATGTGTTTTCTATGTATGGGCCTCATTACCAATATACTCTAAATCCATACCCACTCTTCCTCTAGACAGTCTGGATATTTATGGGAGCATGTACCCCAGATTTTAGGGTGTCCGACGTGATGTTAGTAAATATCTTTGCTTTGAGCTAATTGTGTTTACTCTCTGATTATGAAAGTTAGTTCATGGGTTGGGGTTCATAAGGTATATAATTTTAAGAGGAGAAACTCAAAGGAAACTTGCCCACCCACCTCCACCCCAGAACAAGTAGTAAATAAGAGTAGTAGTAGTCACCCCTTTGGGGACCTAACTTGCATGGTTTTGAGCCTTATAAATGTAGCCGCAGAAGGGATAATACATATCTCTCTGTCTCTCTCTGTCTCCCAATAAGGGAGAACTGCAAGAAATCACCACCAAACCAAGCAAATTCTCAAGGGTTAGCTTCCTGAAAGAGACCAATCAAGAAATGACAGGAGCTACACACAATTAAATAATGGATAATTGTAGGAAGTTGTGCAACTTTTATGTCTGTCTGTCTGTCTATCTACCTAATCTATCTCCACTTAAGATAAAGCTAAACCCTACAACCTGCAGGGATTTTTTTATTCTTATGGGTAAGTGTTGAGTCTTGATTGATGTATTAACAGATGAAATCAATGTGATCACACACAAGCCCATAACTCCAAGTAGAGCCCCACTCCTAAAAAGCTGTACAGTCTTGGTCAAATCTTCACATTGGGATGGTCACTGTATGCAGGGCCTCAGTTTCCTCATCTATCAAAAAACAAAGTTTGAGCACAAGATTTCTATGTTCCCTTCCAGCTCTAATATTTTATGGCTCCGTAATTCTAAAGTATGCTACTTCCTTTTAAAGTTGATCAGGATATGCTATGTTATGGCTAAATATAAAATACCTACTAAAGTCAATAATAGAGAACCATAAGTAAATTCATTATGATAGAACTAATTCTTCTGTTCTACCATTTGGTTAATTAGAATGATAGATTCGGAGTGTTAAGACTTAGAATGTCTACTATCAGAATCAAATGAAAACCCATGAAACGTTAGGTCACATAAAATGAATCTGAAGACAATCAAATACACTCCTGAACACATACAAACAATTTCATTTACTAATGGTAAAATCAAGACAGAGGAACTCTAAAAGAACAAATCAGTCTGAGAATCAATCAATAACTGAAAAATATTTATTTAATGCTTACTATGTTCTAGGCACTGGGAATACAAATACCAAGAATGAAACTATTTCTGCTGAAGGAGGTTATTTTCTACTGGGGAGACAACATGAATATATATATGGAAAAATGAAAATAACTTATATGACAGCTACTATGTGCCAGGCATTGTACTAAGTGCTTACAATATTATCTCATTTAACCCTTGTGAGAATCCTGCCAAGTAAGTGCTACTATTTTCCTCATTTCACAGATGAAGAAGTCATGGCAAACGGAGGTTAAATGACTTGTTGAGGGTCATAGGGTTGATAAGTGTCTGAGACCATATTCGAACTCAGGTCTTCTTGACTCCAGGCCCAGTGCTCTAACCACTACACCACCTACCTGCTGCAGAATCAACACAAAAATAAATATACGATTGTTAAATATAAGCCAGTTAGGGAGGAAGGCCATCAGCAGGTGCAGGAATTAGAAAACAAACTATAGAGAGCCAGGTGTCTTCAATTTGTTCATTGTTCTTTCCTGCTGTAGCTATTAGCTTATATTCAATCTTTGGCCATGCTATATTAAAAACTAGAAACTTATGAACCATATGTTGAAAAAAGAAAAACATTTTAACATACCATCTAGAATACCACATGCTTTTGTAATTTTTTTTTAAAGGCAGTATTTAAACTTCACATAGTTTCCTAGTAGGCATATGCTGAATGTGTCAAATTCCGATTTGAAATAGAACAACAGAAAACCCACGCGTGTGTACCCAGAAGTCGCAGATCCTTCCAGTCTACATAACTACAAGTTAGAAAACTGGTCAGGGCAAGGACAGAGACAGCTGGCTTGGAGAACAGAGACATCTGTAGAAACAGGAGGGAGAAAGGCAGCTCCTCTGGCATGCGGGCTGCAGAGTTGTGTGCAAGGCAGCTATGTTCAGACAATGGAACAAAAAAGGTTATTCGCCCATCCACCAGACTGAAAGGGCGGCTCCTCTGCTTTTCAAACAGAAGGAAGTAGGTAGGGCTGGCAGATGGTGAACAAATGTCAGACCCCATTTTTCTCACTGCTGACCTTTGAGGGGCTTCTCTAAAACTCTCTGTTTCTACTTCCAGGCTTTCCCACCTTGGGTGGTGACAGGAGCTCTAAGTTTTTTATCTTTGCCTTTTGTGCAGCGTACCTTTACCTCTTTCAAGCCTGGGGAGAAGAAGATGCTCCAGGATTCCATGATTATTGAACAAGTCCATGTTTATTATATCTATACCCTATATGACTTTACTGACTTAGATCTTACTCCTTTTCATCCTTCATCTTTTTGAGATCAAAAGGGCTTTTAAAATCTTACAGAGCCTCCATTCTATGAACCAATCTCATGATTGCGTTGGTCAAAGACAATCTATCAAAACTATATGTGTGTATACATACGTATATAATGTGCTTATATACATACACCCATACATACATACATGTACATATGTCTCTTCCTAAAAATATTTCATCATTCACTACTAGCATGGAAATTCAAAAGGATACGCATTTAAGAAAATTAGCGTCAAAGGACTTTGAATTAGTAGTTAAAATCTGCTTAAACAGACAATATAGTTAAGAACAATGAAACAGCTCACAGAAAGATAATGTTTACCTAAAATAGTATCATATGACCAGAATTTATCGGTCTAACACTCACAAATATGTGTTTAAACTTTCAAATTGAAATATACTATGCATATTTTGTACCAAATCTGGCTAACAAACCACCCCCGCTACAGCTGGGAAGGTTAAACAATAGTCTTCAAACCTGATTTTGATGGAACAGCTGTTCAAATGCCAGGGCATGTTTTGTTTGAAAATGTGACCAGTTTGGGAAATTGCTCCTCTGGCCATGTGCATTGTCTTTAAAGAAAAATGTTTTTAAAAGAATTTTTAAAAATACTGAGTAGAAATATACTAATGAAGGTCAGTGAAATCTTGGTTTGAGATGACTAGACAGTCTTTCTTCACTTTTAAAGTTCATAGACCATTTTAATGGGATGGTTCCCTGCACCGTGCCCATCCCAAAGACTACTAATTGAAAATGAAAAAAATTATGAATCAGAATTAATTGTAGGATGTTGAGACCATAATAAGGTAGAGCATAACTAAATTATTAATTCATGTCAGAAAAAGTTGAGGGATTTTGGAAAACTCAGCTGTAAACAGAAAGAACAGAAAAATGGAAGCTGACCATTGTGTAATTACAATGAAGCTCGGCCCAAGAGAGAAGTGAGGAACATTTCCCTCCCTTCATTGGAGAGGAAAGAGACTGGGAGTCGAATACTGCATGTACTGATATATATAGTTAATGTGTCACTTAGTTTGGGTGAACTACTTTTTCCCCCCTTCCTTTTCAATCTGTTACAGAAATGACTTTCTGAGTAAGGGAAGAAGAAATAATATAATCAGAAATAAGTGTGAAATAAAAACAAAATGCATCCGTAATGTCATACCTATATGAGATAAATACGTGTGTGTGTGTGTGTGTGTATATGTATCTTACTTTGAAGGACAATTATATTTTAGAGAAAACAACAGCATTATGAGTGCCAGAGAGATTCTGAGTTGAAGTCATTTGCTATAGACCATTAGCTAGAAGCAGGGGTGGGAACCTGCAGCCTCAAGGCCATGTCTGCCCTTCTAGGTCCTTTGGATGCCCCACAAACCTAGGGTCCCTTTTCACTTTTGACTGAATCCAAGTTTATATAAGGAGATTTGTTCTGTGAAGTTGGATTCTGTCAAAGGGCCGCATTTGAAGACCAAGAATGCCATATGTAGCAGAGGCCTCATTCCTCAGGTTACTGGGCTGTCCAGTATAATCTCAATTCTCAAAGGGATCTATCTGTGCTCTCATCAATCTGAGAGTTCCCTTGCACACTGAGGGTCCCCCATAAAGTTCTACTTCAATGCCATGTTGTGAGTTTTCAAAGGCAAGGCTGGCAGAAGGTAAGCTCTAACAACATGCTGAAAAAGCTTCAAGTACATCCCTAGTAACAGGATGAACCTGCTTTCTGAAGACCAGCCTAGGTAACTATGGAAAAGCATATTCACAGTAGGTTGGATCCCTGGTGATAATTTTTTAGGGGTATGTGTGTTTGTGGGGGAGGTGGTAGGGGGGACTCTGGCAATGTGAGAAACAAAGAAAACAGAAAAAAAAGCCTTCAGTTCTGTGCAGCTCCTCTTGTCTACTTCTACAGTAACAGGAGCAGAATACTAGGAAATGAAAGTAATAGGTAGAAAGAATTAAAATTTTTATAGACTACATATAATAATACACAATATTAATATACAATATACTGATATATAAATATAACTTACATATAATAAACTTCAGTGTGACCCTTTGATTTTAAATCTGGTATTTCCTGCACAGTGACAAACAAGTGTACCTATGACTAGAAGAGCTCGATTTCAGTCTTGACATTCTCACTCTAAGTGAAATCAGAAGAAAGAAGGCAGCAACTGTCATGAAAGGATGATTATTGGCTAGATGACTACTTTAGACTTTACTTCTTCTTTGAAGAAGCAAAAAAACCCCAAAAAACCCAAGCTAGAGAGGATTTTATCATATGCCCAGATACAACATGAGACATTATTTCATGGGCTATCTGGCTATCCCATAGCTCAGTACTAATGATGACTACTTGCAAAAAGATGACCATGACAATAATTGTAGCTTATGCACCACAATGAAGGAAGTGGCAGAGAAATTCCACAAAGAACACACACACACATAAAAGAAAACCTGGTTCAGGAAGGATTGAAAAGCCAGAGACTTATAGATTATTCAGAGGTGCCACGCAAAAAAAAAAAAATCATGTCTTCACGTAAGCAACAAAAAACCATAAAAAATAACAAAATGGATTATATTTTGAAAGAAAAAGCCTTGATGCTGATGTGGGAGGTAATACCAGGCCTATTGTCATCATACAGAAAGACTATTGACTCATCGCAGCTAGATCAGAATTAATCAGAAATGTGGAAGAAAAAGAAAAAGATATGACATACAATTAAAGTGGCTTCACACCAAGTTATTTAAATGAGTACTTGAAGATTAAAAAAAAAGAGAAATGGAGACAAATGATATCAACACCATCAATATCTACTACAACTAAATTCAATCCAAAAATTTAATACAAATTAGTTACCAAAACAAAGAGAGCAAATGAATTCAGAAAAAGTCTCAGCAAATATTTTGGCTTACTTGCCAATGGAAAGAGATAGTAGCCATCAACAAAATAAGATTAGAATATAAATTTATTTCTAGAACCTTAGAAATAATGATAAATAATTACAAGCAATATTGTTTCATAAAATAGATAGAAACAGTGGTGAGTAAAGCCAGTTTACAGAAAGCTTAAGAAATTATTCAAATAGCAAAATAATCCAAAGGACATTTAAGTATGAAAACAGAAGGACTGAAAACAAAAGTAAAATGGAAAATATTTGCAAGAACCATTAAGAACTGTTTTCTTCATTAAAGATGGACTTTAACCTGGACTTTAACATCACTGTCACAGATGGGATTATAGAGGAAACAAATGACAAGAAGAAGAACAAGGATGGCAAGGGCACTAAGAGTGCACCAATTACATATTAAAGGAGATATAACTGGGGGAGAGGTGAGGGACCAACTGAAGGATAGGAAAGTAGAAAAAGGGCAAGGAAGAAAGTCTTGGATCTGTTAGTCTTGACAAAAAGTGGCCTAACTACTGGTCCCAGATACACAAACATCTTTATGACAGTCATCTATACACGAACCAGACATGTTCATGAGGAAAGAAGTAGCAGTTCACAAGCACTATGAAAAGTGGACCACATCTTTACCTTCACATAATGAGCTAAAAATGATGAGAATATAAGATCCCATAGTCTTTACCGTCTGTTGATTAAGAAAAAGTATTTGACTTGGCTGAACAAAACAACGCCTTACACGCTCTTTTATAAGGAGCTGTCTGTCTGCTGTGCCTACATCAAGATTATCTAAGATTCCTTGGAAGATAGAACAGAAAATTTTGATTTTGTTAATCCTAGATTCAGGAAGAGAGGAGGAAAAAGGAACAGGTGGCTGTTACTTTCTGATGCTTTCCATCTGCTTACTTAGCTATCTTGTTTATAAATGGGTCTACTCTTGTTGTCTTCCATGAAAACATGTAAGCTTTCTGCAGGCAAAGACTCTTTCTTTCTTTCTTTCTTTTCTTTTTTTTTTTTTTTGTCTTTTTGTTCCCAGTGTTTGCTGCAGTGCCTGGAACTTAAAAAAATACTTGTTGATTGATTGCTAATTGGCTACTATGTGCCAAGAAGTGTGACAGAAAGATGTTCCTAAGTCTCAATTCTCAGACCATTCTTCCTACAGTCATTAATGACAGAGGTTGGATTAAAGACAAAAAGGAAAGAGAATTCTTGGACTATAAATTACAGTCTTTCAAATTTTAGGTCAAAGCAATGCTGTTTGGACCACATAATTGCTAGTAGTACACTATCTTTTTTACTTTATAACCTTAGTTTACTGGATGAAATTCATGAAATTCCCAGCTTTATGCTTGGACTATCACAGAGGGTGGCATTTCCCCCTAAGGTACTGAACCAAGCCAGACCTATGTGACCTAGCGTCTGTCATTAAGCTACTCCTCCAGGTCCTAATAGGGAAGCTGGCATCTCACATTCTGTTCCACTGTACAGGTGCCCATGCTAGAGACCAACAGAAATGACATCTGTTTCCATTTTGAATAAAACACTACTACGCTGAGACATGTATCAGGCACCACCAGGCAAGTATGATTAAAGATAGTGTAAAATCTAGCAAAAGTAGATATGGCATAGCAAAAACGTCTACTTAGGAGAAACAGAATAATGTATTGAGTTTTGCTAATACTGCGGTACATAAACAAGTTTATTAAATAATGCTAAATAAAAATTATAGATACTTTAATTTTTATAGATAATTTTAATAGATACTAAGTATTTTTAATATTTTTAAAAAAGTAGTAAAAGTCACTATCATTTCCATCAAGTATTATCAAAAATATAGCAGTGGTGAGAGAATCCTAGATTTTACCAGTGACTGTTTTTTTCCTTTAAAGCTTGAAGATAAAACTAAAGCTAAGATTCATTTATATAAAAGAGAAAATGATGTACTCAAAGAAAGCCACTAAATCAATTTTAAGCACCTAAACACAATTTATGCCTGACTTTAAAACTCATCCTCAAAACATTAATCTATACAAAGGCCAGAAGCTGAATGAAGCATAATTTGTGAAACTGATACCTTTCATCACAACCTCGAGCTGAAAAGGTCATTAGATATATTATATCTAAGTGAGCAGCTTATCCCTGCTTCATTACTGATAATTAAGACAAGTAATATTTTCTTGACAGTAATGTGTCCAGTTAGAGATATAGTCTAGTTTGCATAAAATAAGCATTAATTACCATAGTACTAACACAGATTAAAAATATTAAGTACCTGTGTAACATGGCTTCATTATTTTTTTCTTCATTTCTTTAAAGAATTAGGAGGCTCAGAAATATAATGTCTGCATTGGGAAATTCATTTTCAGTCATGTATTGAAATTCATCACATACATAATACTAAACAGATATTCTAATAACACAAACTAAAATGAAGGCAAATATAAACAGGCATTATTGAAATTCTCTGTATGAGCTTGTTTAACTAAGCCACTTTAAATTTCTCTCAGTAGGCTGGATTGTCTCTAATTCTTAAGAATGTTAGGTCCAAGCAAAGTGTTGAGTTGGGGTCTCAACAAATGGTACTCTTTAAGAATTTGAAAGAATTAAAGGGTGTGCAAAAACATTTCTTTGACAACTGGGAGCTGGCTTTTATAGAGAGATAATGAGCCCTAACGATAATGACTAAAAGAAGGTTCCAAATGAACAAGCCCTCCATAAACACAGTATTCTAGAAACAGAAATCATGGCTACTGTGTTAGGTGCCCAGATACATGACACCGTCCAATCCAATCTAATCTGATTTGTAATCTCCTCTCCACATGATCGCAACTCAAACATCTGAAGAGAGAGATCACATCCAGGCTACACGAAGTCAGCTGCTTCAAGTGATCACTAAACACATGGCTTCTGGTCCTTTCATCATGGTCATAAAATCCATCACCCCAAAAGGAGTACAATATGCACTGGCAGTCTGACTAAAGGAGAACACAGGAGAATCGTCAACTCCAATGTTTATAGACACTTTTGGGGGGAGGTTTGGTGAGGAGGACAAGTGGAATTTTATTGGTGAAGGGAATATCCAGTGAGGATACTACTAGCCCATATGGGTACCTACTCTGCAACTTGGAGTGTTAGAGAATGGTCACGCAGTGATGATGCAATAGAGAATGAAGGGGTTTTTGTTGCTTGTTTTGCTTTTTTATAAATTGAGGCCAGTTCTCCATCCATCATGACACGTAGTTTCTCTAAGATGAATTCTAATAGGTATAAACATAAAATTTTGCATTTGAGTCTAAAAATCAGTTTCACAATATAGATTAGGAAACATATGATTAGGCAGCTTTAAAAAAGATCTAGGAGTTTTAGCACCCTTAAGTTCAACATGCATCAGTAATGTGACTTTATTATTTCAGTGACTAGTGATGTCTTCTAATAGGTACTCCCATTCCATCCTAGTCATCTCATCTATAATTCTTGTCCATGTTACTGCATAAATTCTCCATAGAGGATCGACCCAATATGCCAGCTTGGATGCCTTCTCTGAGTCTTTTCTACCCTCCACTGTACCAGTGCAAGGAACATATGAGTACTGTAACATTTTAGCTCCAACAGCTCATGCAACCTTGAGTTACTACCATCTAGGATATAGGAAGTCTGGTACAGTAGATAGAGAGCTGACCTTAGATCCAGGGCAATCTCAGTTCCAGGATGATCTTTATAATGCTTCATACATGTAGATGTACCATCATTGGTAATAATATTGCAGACAATTCATGCCTTCCCTTCTTCTTTCCACTTTCTTTTGTTGACCCATGATTTTGATTACTTGGAGGCTATGGTATTAGGTTTGGATGTATATGACATCACCGAAAGCATAATAACGTTAACAAGACAGATTTTCCTTCAGGTTCATTGTAAGTATTATACACCCTCTTCTGCCTATTCAATTCTGGACCTAGCTTACTATTCATGTACAGTATCTATTCATGATACAGGTGCTGACGGATTAATACAAAGGGCTGTCTATTCAACTATATATAATAGTCTGAGAAAATCAATCCATCAGCAAGTATCTATTGAATGCCTACTATATGCCCGGCATTGTACTAGGTACTGGGGACAAAAAGACAAAAATGAAGTCCTTGCCTTCAAAGAAAGCTGGAGTCCATAAAGGGAAACCACAATTAAGTAGGAAGAACTCCAAACTGAGAGGGATTAGGAGAAGTCCAATGTAGAAGGAGGTGTTTGAGTTGGCCTTTGAAGAATACTGAAGTTCAAGGAAACAGAAGTGAGGAGGGAGCACATTTCAGATACAAGGACAAAGACACAGAAAAGAGAAATGGTATGTCATGGGTGAGGAACAACAATTGGAGAGACTCTGGCTGGCCTGTGAATTCCTAGAAAGGAAAGGATATGTCATAATTCTTTAAAGATAGAAGAGCTTGTATTGGATTCTAGGGGGCCAGTAGAGTTCACCGAGAGCAAAGTGACAAGATCAGAGCTAAACTTTATGAATATTACTTTGGCAGATGTGCAGGGGAGTCAACCGGAGAAAGAAAATGCCTCAAGGATCCCATTCTAGGTCTTTTGCAACAGTCTAAGTGAGAGGTGACTGAAGGTATGCAGGAGGATGGTGGCCAAGTGAGTAGAGAGAAGGGGGCAGATATAAGAACTACAAAAGTAGAACTGACAACATTTGGCCACATACTGGATGGGGGAGGGATGTGAGTCAGAGTAAGAGTTCAAGGATAACTGGAAGGATAGTGGTGCTCTTGATGGAAACAGGGACATTCAAAAAAGGACATCTAATTGGGAATGCTCATTAGGCAATCAGTGATGCAGAACTTGAACCAAGGATAGAGATAAAGCCTGCATCCATATGTGGGAGTCATCTGCAAAGAGATGATAATGGAACATAGGAGTTGATGATTACTAAGAAAGTATATAGAGAAAAAAAAGAGGGCACAGGAAAGAAGTTGGTACACACCTACAGTTAAAGAGCAAACGTGATGATCCAACAAAGGAGACTTTGAATGAGTAAACAGAGAGAGGAGAGAACAACTAGAAAAAAAGGCTGGTCAAGTGCCAAATGCAATAAAGAGGCAAAAAAGAACAAGGGAAAAGATACAAGATCTGGTAATGAAGAGAGTGAGATGTGTCAGGAGTGTGAGGTCAGGAGTCAGATGGCAAGGCCAGGAAGAAGGCAGTGTTTCCTTAGTGTCTGGCCATTCAAGGAGGAGGAATATAGAACAATAGCATGAGGGGTGAAGTGAGGTTTTTTTTTAAGGATAAAGGAGACCTGAGCATGTTTTTAAGTCAGCAAGAATAAAGTCAACAAATAGGGAGAGAATGAAGAATTAAGACCACTGGAGAATGGTTTTAGTGGCAATTTTCTGCAGATGGAGGGGATGTGGTTAAAAGTACGTGTGTGTGCGTGCATGTGTGTGTTTGTGCACATGAGCACAAGAGCACAGGTCAGGACAGGTTGGTCTTGGGTAGAAAAAGGGCCATCTCTTCATGAGAGACTGGATTAAAGGAGATGATGGAAGACAGATCTTGAGATGTGAACTATGACAGCAAGGGAGCAGAGTTGGGGAAGGTCCTTCAAGGCAAAGTAAAGTGTGAGGTAAGTACTTTTCAGAGGATAAGGGAGAGAGTGGTGTGGAAAGCCGAAGAGTGGACAAGATCTGGAATAGCCTCTGTCGTGAGTGTCAGAAAGGGACTTTTTGTGGCTGGAAAGGAAAGGAGTTCCATGGATGCTGTCTGCAGCTAGTTAGGAAGTGAGAAGAACTATTCTGCCATGTTTTAGGTGACCCACACACTAACTCCTTGCTAGCATGGAGAAGCCTGCTGAGTACAGGCAGGATTGTCAAATGCACCTGCTCACAAGTCTCTCTCCACTCCCTGCCACGTTTTGGGACTTGAGGTCACATATACAATGGGCAGTTCATGCTTTCCAGAATGTTGCAAGGAGTGGGTCAGTAACACCTTGCATCTAGATGACATTCTAAAGGCAGTGGGGAGGATGGGGAAAATCAAGCTGGTTTTGGAGTTAGGATGACACGGGTTAAAAATTCAGCCTTTCCAGCTGTGGTACCCAGAATGAAATATTTAAACTCTCTAAGTCTCTAGCAACTCTGTAGGACCCATCTACTTAACTATGTAAAGTAAGTGGTGGAAGGAATTTCCACACCAATGAAATCACAAGTGATATACACATATAACACTTTAAGTTTGAAATGTATATAATGTTTCCTTGGTAATATACAGAAATACTCATGATTTATATAGGGTATTTTATACTCTTAAAGTTTGCTGAAGTTGTCACAAAGTGCTTTGTATGCATGATTTCACTTGGTCCCTACAAAAACTCCAAGAGACGGGTAATTCTCACTTTATAAATAAGAAAACTGAGGTTCTCTCTAGGGGTTCACTCTAGGTCACACACCTAGTAATTGGTGGAATTAGTTTCCAAACTCAGTTTCCAATCAATCACCTAAAAGAATGCAAATGAAGAAAATGCCCAAAAGCTCCTTCGGCACTTGTCCATGTGACTTGCTACACATTCGATGAGTCTTAACGGATGAAGTGTCAACTATGTGCCAAGCAATGGAAGTTATTATAAAATTTTTAAATATCTTTTTTTTACAAACAAAATATATGAACCATGCAGGAAGGTTATCATTGTTTTTTAAATGAACTATGAGACGATAACAAATCTTTACTGGGTACCTCATACTGTGCTGTGAGGATAAAACAGAAGTATAGAATGGTCTCTTGTCCTATTTCACCATGAAAACTTCATAGTGAATGAAATGAGATACAATCATTGACCTCTTTTTACCCACCCCCAATATATTCCGCTAAAGATTCTGGTTCCTCTGTCAGACTAAATCATATTACTATTGTCATAGTCTTTTAGGAAAGCAGAACTGAAAGGTTTGTCCTAAACCTGAATAATATTCAAAGATCAATACTTTTATCAAAAAAACACTGCAGAGATGATACAGTAATTTAAGTCACCTACATAAATAATACTACTACACTTTAATTACACAGAGGAAGGGACAGTAACATTGAGAAGGTTATGAGTGCAGGAATAATGAATTTCTAATAGGCATCTGGTTTTTTTTCCCAGAATATTTTGGCTAAAGTCTGATTTGCATGAAAACACAAATAACCTCTTGCTCCAGACTTAGAGCATCAGCAAGCTTTAACAGATGGTCTGATTTAAAAATCATCTGTTAATATACCTCATGTTTAACCAAAATGCTATCAAATTTCTTCTTTCAATTCAATCATGATGTTAAATACAGTGCTTCTACCCTAAATATTTTTCTGTTCTGTGCATTCAGGGATCAAAATCCTTGATTATTTTTAATTTTGCTTTGGTAGCAAGTTTGATCTTCTAATTGTGACATCATTAACTAAAAAACCAGAGAAATAAGTTTCCTAAAAACAATAAAGTTTAATGCCAAACCACAAAAGCATATTGAGAAACAAATAAACTGGATTTTAAAAAGGTATCTAAATGAGGTTGAACTTGATAAGTCTTTTATGGCTCTACACCTGATAAGTTCCTACACAATCTTTTCTCCAGTTCATCTCCTTCTTCTCCACAACACATTCATAGTAACTTTTCTTTTCTTTAAATTTTTTCTTCTTTTTTCTTTTTTTTATTGAGTTAAATTTATTTAACTTTTTACATTCATTTTCACAAAATTTTGAGTTCCAAATTTTCTCCCCATTTATCCCCTCCTCCCACCCCAATACACCAAGCATACTAATTTCTCCTATCACCAATCTGCCCTCTCTTCTATCATCCTTCCCTTCCGTTGTCCCCATCTTCTCTTTGTCCTGTAGGACCAGATAACTTTCTATTCCCCATTACGTGTATTTCTTATTTCCTAGTAGCCAGAACAATACTTGACAGCTGTTCCTAGAGCTTTGAGTTCCAACTTTTCCCCATCCATTCCCTTTGGGAAGGCAGACAATTCAATATAGGCCATATCTGTGTAGTTTTGCAAATGACTTCCATAATAGTTGTGCTGTGTAAGACTAACTATATTTCCCTCCATCCTATCCTGCCCCCCATTGTTGCTGTTCTCTCTTTTGATCCTGTCCCTCCCCAGCAGTGTTGATTTCAAATTGCTCCCTTCTCCCACTGCCCTCCCTTCCATCATCCCCCCTACTCTGCTTGTCCCCTTCTCCCCCACTTTCCTGTATTATAAGATAGGTTTTCATACCAAAATGAGTGTGCATTTTATTCCTTCCTTTAGTCGAATGTGATGAGAGTAAACCATGTTTTTCTCTCAGCTCCCTTCCTTTTCCTTCCACTAAAAAGTCTCCTGCCTGCCTCTTCTATGAGAGATAATTTGCCAATTCCATTTCTCCCTCTCTCCTCCCAATACATTTTTCTCTCACTGCTTAATTTCATTTTTTTTAAGATATGATCCCATGCTATTCAATTCACTCTGTGTTCTCTGTCTCTGTGTGCACGTGTGTGTGTGTGTGTGTGTGTGTAATCCCACCAACTACTCAGATACTGAAAAGTTTCAAGAGTTACAAATATTATCTTTCCACGTAGGAATGCAAACAGTTCAACTTTAGTAAGTTCCTTATGACTTCTCTTTGCTGTTTACCTTTTCATGCTTCTTTTCAATCTTTTTTTTGAAAGTCAAATTTTCTTTTCATCAAGAATGCTTGAAAGTCCTCTATTTCATTAAAAGACCATTTTTTCCCCTGAAGTATTATACTCAGTTTTGCTGGGTAGGTGATTCTTGGTTTTAGTCCTAGTTCCTTTGACTTCTGGAATACCCTATTCCAAGCCCTTCAATCCCTTAATGTAGAAGCTGCTAGATCTTGTGTTATCCTGATTGTATTTCCACAATACTGGAATTGTTTCTTTCTAGCTGCTTGCAATATTTTCTCCTTGACCTGGGAACTCTGGAATTTGGCCACAATGTTCCTAGGAGTTTCTCTTTTTGGATCTCTTTCAGGTTGTGATCGGTGAATTCCTTGAATACTTATTTTGCCCTCTGGCTCTAGAATATCAGGGCAGTTTTCCTTGATAATTTCATGAAGGATGATGTCTAGGCTCTTTTTTTGATCATGGCTTTCAGGTAGTCCCACATTTTTAAGTTGTCTCTCCTGGATCTATTTTCCAGGTCAGTTGCTTTTCCGAGATATTTCACATTGTCTTCTCATTCTCATTCTTTTGGTTTTGTTTTGTGATTTCTTGGTTTCTTGTAAAGTCATTAGCCTCCATCTGTTCCATTCTAATTTTTAAAGAACTATTTTCTTCAGTGAGCTTTTGAACCTCCTACCATTAGGCTAATTCTGTTTTTTAAAGCATTCTTCTCCTCATTGGCTTTTTGAACCTCTTTTGACAATTGAGTTAGCCTATTTTTCAAGGTGTTATATTCTTCAGCATTCTTTTGGGTCTCCTTTAGCAAGGTGTTGACCTGCTTTTCATGCTTTTCTTGCATCTCTCTCATTTGTCTTCCCATTTTTTCTTCCACCTCTCTCACTTGATTTTCAAAATCCTTTTTGAGCTCTTCCATGGCCTGAGCCCAATGAATATTTATTTTGGATGTTTGGGATACAGAAGCCTCGACTTCTATGTCTTTCCCTGATGGTAAGCACTGTTCTTCCTCATCAGAAAGGAAGAGTGGAGATATCTATTCACCAAGAAAGTAACCTTCTATGGTCTTATTTTTTTCCCCCTTTTCTGGGCATTTTCCCAGGCAGTCACTTGACTTCTGGGATTCCTCTTCACCCTCGCCTTATCTCCACATCCACTTAGCTAGTGCTTGGGGGCTGAGATTCAAATGCTGCTCCCCAGCCTCAGGGCTTTTGGTGGGCGCAGGGCTGCTATTCAATGTCAGATTAAATTCAGGTGCTCAGGTAGGGATGGGGCTGCTATTCAGTGTGAGATTAAGTTCAGCTCCTTGCGTGAGGGGCCGGGCAACCACACAGGGCTCAGTTCCCTCAAGGGGTTTATGGGGAGACCTTCAATAATGGATTCGAGTTCCTGCCTGCTTTGGTAGCCCCTGTCTGCTGCTGCCTCCCGAGGGGGCCTGAGTTATGGGGACTCTTCATTGTGCCTATCACTCCATCTCCTGATTCTGTAACCTTATACTGGTTACCTCCACACCTGGAATGATCTCCCTTCTTACTTCTCTTCTTGGCTTCCTTGAAGACTCAGCTCAAAGGCCATCTTCTGCAGAAGGCCTTTGCTGGTTCCCTTCACTGCATTCCTTCTTAGATTACCACGTTTTCTTCCTGGTCTAGAGCTTCATGGCCCTGGAGTCAGGAGGATCTGAGTTCAAATCTGTCCTCAGACACTTGACACTTAATAGCTATATGATCCTGGGTAAGTCACTTAAACCCCTCACCCCCTAGAAAATCCCTGAATATTTATCATCCCTTCTCCCTTTCTACTCCTTATGTAATACAATATTATAATACTCAAAATATCTAAGTATATGAGAGGGAAGGTACACAAAAACAAAAGATAATTGGCCGGCAAATTTCAATTATTGTTGATGAGTCTGCAAACACTGACAATAAAAAGTACAGCAAAGAAAATTTAACCTGACATGGATCTCTGTGGAATGATTTTAACAAAATCTGCAACATTTGGATATACCAAAAATATTTACAATGAAATGGGAAAAATTAGTGTATTAAGCTAAATCAATGTTTTAAAATGATTTCTTTTTATTCACAAAAATTTCATTATTACAGAGAAAAATTCTGTAACGTGCATCTAACTTGGACATTGTCCAAAAAGATATGCATTGAACTTCAAAAAGGATTTTTAAATAATCTGTTTATTTTCTCATATTGATAGCCTGAGGACACTTATTCTAAAGTTATATGATTAGGACATTAAAATATTAGTGATTGACTGTTACTATTTACTAGGTCGAAAGTTGCATAAGACCTTAAATGTGAAATGCAAAAAGAAAGTAATATTTTAACGTAAATACTACTTTTCAATCACTTACATATTGAAAAGCTACAATCTTGCAGAATCAGCTTTTAATTTCTACAAACATTAAGGAATTGCTAAAGAAAGACATGACAAAAGAGCATGACTCCAATAAATTTTATGAGATTGTTAAGTAATTCTTCATGAGTTACCCTTCCTCAATAAACAGGTGATTGTCAATGATTAGTAAAGGTATTGAAGTTGAACTAATACAAGTCTGCAAAATTGCAAGTAATTTCGTGTAAGTTGTTTGAGTGTGAAAGTACCCTGTGAAAGCATGATTCAAGAAAGTGCAAAGGAGAGTGAACAAATCCATGCCTCATCTTTTTAGAGTATGCAAAGTCCATGACTTTTTAACTTTTGATAGAAGTACCTATTTACAACTGGAAGGAGCTTAGTGGTTGAGCCCTGCCCCTTTACTAGATAAATAAGGAACCTGAGGCCCAATGGGATCAAATGCTTTGCCTATAGCCACAAAAAAAAATGGTGGGGCTAAAATTCCAACCTAGAAGTCTTCTCTCTCTAAATCCACCATTTTTGTTATTATATTATATAAAGTTTTTGGAAGCAGGGATCAAATTGTGCAGTTCTCTGTAAAATACCAAATACTTAGCTGGTGTAACCCTAGTCATAGTCTTATTTTGTCCCTAAAAGCATGAGACTTGATTGGCCCTGGAGGCTAAGTCAAGCCACATAATTAACCAACCAGCAGCTTTAGGTTGTGGTGATAGGTACGTCTAGTCATCTAAGAGCATATAAGGATATGCCCATTTGGAATCCTATTCCTTCAGTTTTGGAGGATGTCTCAAGGTGCAGTGAATGACCATACCTTGACAACTGAACAGGCTCCTTTCCATATGGAAACATGGTGCAGTCAGTAAGTTAACAAGCATTTTTAAGCACCTTACCATGTGAGTTGGGTTTGAGCAAAATGCTGTTTATTTCTTTGTTGAGCATCCTTTCTATGCTAAGGAGAAGAAAAGCTCTTGTCATTAACTACTGAATGACCAAGTCTCATTTCATTCCATTATCAGACCTAAACCAGCAGGCTGGTACCTGAATCTGGTTTAGCCTGTTGTAGCAGGCAAACATTTAGTGTGGCATCTAAAGACCTCTTATCAATTTTTACTAATCTCATGACTGTGTACATGTTATTGTTTGCCTTATCTATGAATGAATGCATGAACGAACAAAGCATTTCTTAAGTACTTACTCCATGCAAAGCACTGTGCTAAGTGCTTAGGATAACAAACAGAAACAAGGGTCCCTACCTTCAAGGAGCTCACATTATAACAGGAGAGACAAGACAAGGTTTCAGTTACAAGTCAGATGGAGAAGTGCCATGGTCCTTCGTGTGCAACACTAAAAGCACACAGTCATATTTCTTCTTCAATGTCACTTCCGCTGATAGAATACCATCAGCTTCTGATGTGGAACCATTTGGTACCTGGTGACAAGAGGTAGGAATTGTGGCTATAGAAGCCATAGGAGTGACTGCCAGGCTGCATCTGTTTCCATCCTGGGATGATGGTGGAGCGCACTGGGTTGGAAACATTGCTAATCTCAAGGCTCTTTTAAGTTCAGAGTCCTGGGAAGTCTCCAAAGAGGTCAGGGAAAAGGCAGTAGTCAAGATGGAGGTACTGGTCTGACTACCTAGTACATGCTGCCTCCTGTCTCTCTCTGAGTGCCTTGCTGCTTCAGTGAGGCTATCTGTGAGTAGCGGTTGGTTGGCAGTTGGTGGAGATGGCTAGTTTGTCTTCCTAAACAATGGCTGAGATGTGGGTTAGAAGCAAGATTGGTAGTCTAGAGGGAGCTGCCACCTCCAGGGTGCCTGTGTCTAATATGCCTGTTAATGGTAGTTAGCGGTGTTGCTGGTGACGAGGAAGGTGGACACCTTTTCAACAGAGATTCACAGAGATCTGTTAATTTTCTCCATACTTACTTTTTATTAATGTTTAATATTTGTTAATTTATATTATATTAATAAAATCAGTAATATTAATACTATATGAATCATTAATATTAATTAAATAATAAATTGATTAATGTTCAATAAATCTATACCCTCAAAGTGAAAACTTTTTTAAAAAGGACTTTAAAAAATCAACCCATAACAATCTAGACATCCAGTATTCAAAATATTCTGTATATGTATGTTTGAGTGACAAAAACAGTTATTTACATGGCATATTAAGGTCTGCAAAATGCTTTACATATATCTCATTTGATCCTCACAGCAACCCTGTGAGCTAACTGCTATTGTTATCCCTATTTTACAGATGAGAAAACTGAGGCCGACTGTGGTTATGTGATGAGCCCAGCGTCAGACTAGCAAGCTACTCTAGTAAGACTAGACAGTAAATGTCTGAGGCTGGATTAGGAGTCAGGTGTCTCTGGCTGAGTCCAGCGTTCTATTCACTGCTCCATCTGGCGGTGTGCATGCCTGAAGGGATAACTTCTGTCAGTCCTCCCACCTTCATCCTAATTAATAAATATTAATAAAATTCTAATGTAATTTCACTGCCCCTTCTCAAAGGAAATAAAACGGGAATTTTGCCCCAATGTACAGCACTCATTTCAGCTACGCAGGCTGAGGTTTACATCTATTTCCATGCGTAGAATACATGACTTGCAGTTGATTTTGCAAAGTACAAGCTGTCTGGCAAAGCACTATCCCCACACCATCTACAACCATAGCATTTGCGCTTTTAATTTAACACTGCTTTTAATTCAATCTCACAGTTTAAAATTTATATATGTAACTATCAGGGATGATGAATTTGATTGTGTGTGTGTGTGTGTGTGTGTGTGTATGTGTATGTGTATGTCTAGTTATTGACTCATTGCTCTCCCTAATTAGAATGTGAAGTACTTGAGGGCAAGAAGTGTTTTTACTTCTCTATTTTTACCCAGCACACAACAGTGCCTGTCACAGAGTAAGTGCTTAATAAATGCTGGTTCACTGGCTCCCTCTTTTTTCAACTCCCTTCCTTCTCATACCCCCAAGAATATTTATGCTCTTTGTGCATAGGGACTATATTACTTTTACGCCTATATTTCAAGTAGCATAGTAAGTTCTCAATAAAAATTTGCTGTTGGCTCCAGATGAAGGAGAAGGACCAAAGAGAAGGATCGAAAGAGAAAAACTTGAGCTGAAAGAAAAGCAAGACTTAATTAGGAGGAAAAGGAGGAGGACTGAAGAACAAAGAGAAGGACTTGAGAGAAAAGGAAGCAAGAAGAAGGAAGATGATGAGACAAGGGAGAGGAAGTTGGGTGTGGTTGTCCAAGTGCTAATGAAACTAGACAGTGTTAATGATGTGAGGTGAGTTCACTCAAGATTCCTTTCAGCTTCCTCAGTCTTCTCTATTTTCTTTTCTTTTTTTTTTTGCACAGTGAAGCCTTCCTTCCAGCTTTTAAAAAATTGTGCTTATTTGTAAATAACCCATAGGAAGCCAGATGGTCAAACATCTAATTTTGGTTTGGGGTTTTTTTCTGCACTAATGATAAAAATACAAGATGATAATACAAGTAGGTTATGTGAGTTATGCAAGATTTAGCTGCAGTAATTACTATAGCAACACCATGGCCACATGATACACAAAATATACCTAGCATACTTTGCAACCGTATGTGCCAACGTTTTGTCATAGTGAGTCCTAGAAAGCACATTAATGAAGGCAATGTACTTCGTTTGATATGAATAGGTTAACATTTCCCTCCTTTTAAAAAGGATACTATTTAAATGAAGTAGATTTAAATATACAAAGGCATATCTTATTGGATTCCTTATTAGAATACAGCTTGCCCTATTTCGTGGGTTTCTTCATTTTACCGAGAAAAACAATGCCCCCGATCTCTCCAATATACCCACTTCAGAGAATATCATGCCAATCTGCATTAAAAAATCTTATAGCTTAATTTAGCAGGATAAAAGGGGTCTGAAGGGTCAACTGGGTTGCCCTTTAGAATCATAACACATGTAAACAGAAGAGTACAAATGTGATTTTTCTTTGAAATGCCATCAAACTGTTTTGGTGAAGCTTCCCAAATATACACACAAGGCCTGCTTTCCTGCTTCCTCTTTTTATTAAAGAAAATGTGTCAGCTGAGGAAGTGGTGATGACTGGTAGCATCATACTTCAAAGTTTTCCATTAAAATCCGAAAAGCATGAAAGCAATTTAACATACCAACTCAGAGGTAATTTTTTCTACATTTAGTACGTGAAGAGTGAGTCTTGAATACTCTGGTGTGAAACTATTATTAAATAAAGTATGGAAAATTGAATGGCTCTGCACAGTCCCCATCCCTCAGTTCATCTGCACTAAAACACAACTTTGGTAGCGCTGGTTACTTTCTGTGGCCAGGTGTGAGTGAATGATGCCTGACAAAAAAGGCCATTTAACCGAAAGAATATGAAAGGTCCGGCCTTTGGTGTGTAGCTGTGACTGCTTACTTTTTCCTTCCAGGTGGGTAAGGTCATCTTTAAATGGATGTGATACATTGTGATTCAGCAGGGAGTTCTTTAATATGGGAATTAATTAGAATCCCTAGTAATCTAAGAATAAAGTGACCAGTCACAAACTTTCCACAGGGGGACCCTAAATGTCCCAGAGTCTTTTAGATCTCTTGTCTTTGTGCCGTTATTGTGGAACACCAATGGATCATGTGGTCATCCCTCAGTCCAGTTTCATTTTGCTTTCACACAGTGTACTCCATTAACACCTGAAGTGTAAGAGGTTATTATGGAATGTGGATAATGAGAGCTAAAGCAGCTCAACTGCAATCACATCATTACTGCCGAAACTACTGTTATACCATGGCAGTTGGAGTTGGAGTTGGACTCATTATGTAACAGTCTAAATGAGAGACTATTATCAGTATCAAGCTAAATGAAAATCATTCAGGACATATTATCATAGTTGTAAATGAAAAGAACAGCTCACTGGGCTTTTTGAAAAAAATCAAAACAGCTTCTCAAATTCATATGTGTTCATTAAATCTCTTGCCTGAAATGTTTTTTCTACGAAGTGCTATACCCCTCCCATATTAGAAGAGTCTAGTTACTCTTACAACTAATTCCCGTACGACCAAAGATTCCCAAGTCCCAAATACTGACTGTTAACATCCCAAGCACTACGTAATACAGTAGTTTTCAACACAAGAAAATAATTTGGATAATTTTCTCAGAGGATTTGATCTACATAAGCAAAATACTGATTTACTGGGATAGAAGCAACAGAAGGATGAATGTGGATTTAGTGACTGATTGCCTTGGGCATGGACCCTTTTGGTCCTAAATATAGGCCACAAAGCAACCCCTAATAGGCCATGACAAAAGCCAGGCATTATCTCTCCCTTGCTCTACCCTACTGCCTCCCTCCCCATAAAGAGGATAGGATAAAAAAAAAAAGCTCCTAATTGTTGGAAAGGGATGATGAGTTTTCACCCTCTTGACAGAATGTTGCTGAACGATTTCAGCAACCAGCAGCTACATTTTTAAGTTCTGTTCCTCCTTCCCTTGAAGGAGCATGGGACTTAAAATGGAAACCGTACCTCTGGGATGTGGAAGGAAGGGAGGGGAATGCGTTTTGTTTAACCCGTTTGCACGTGTTCATCTTGCTGTTTCTTTCTACTGTGGAATTCTCTAGTCACTGCTTACTGCAGGGAGCTCTAACTACCGAGAAAGCATGAAGATTTGTGCTTTAGGATGTCTGCTTTCATTTGTGTCTCTGCATCTGGATATGCATGTTTCTGGAGGAATACATGTGAGTTTCTGGGGGTATACAATAAGCTTTGTTGCGTGATCCTTTAATGGACATGGACAATTAATTCTATGGGCTATGGATAAGGGATATTAGAGAATACTCTACTACATAAAAATGAGGTTTTACAATAGTAGTTTAAAACTAACATCTATCATGCAACATGGCTGTTTAATAATACACAATTCATGATGTTTATTTTTAATGAGTGGTAATATGTGAGATTTCTTTTCAGTGACTTAAAAAAAACGAACAGAGTAATTACCTATTTCCCACTACAGAAGCACAAATTCTTTCTATCAGCATCGGGTTAGTTAATTCATCTTCTACTGTCTTGCATGTAGAATGAGTCAGCTGATTCATCAAGTTCATGTCTAAGTGCAGGTATCCTTCCAGGATAAAAACACTTTTAGGATAACTTCTTTGCACATAGGTTAAGCAGACTGCAGCTCCTTACTGTGCAAGTAAAAAAAAAATCACCTCTCAAGTGGTTTTAATTTTCTTTTTGAAAAAGCTTAAACTATGAGGAAATCAAATCTCTTTTACTTTCTTCTTAAAATCCTTAATATTCTATAAAAGCACTTTAATTACAAGCATGCTACAATTGAAAGGCATCCTAAATTGAGTCTTATCTCAGCTCTACCTTTATATACTTTTATATAATTACCCTGATGAAAGATGTAATTATAGCATTATACCAAATTACCAACTCATGTTTTCTTATATTTCCTAAGTGGGAAGACACTTTACATATGGGTTATGTAATGTACAAATAAAATAGTCGAGAGTTAATAAAAAATAAGGCCTTAAATTTACACTTCTAATATTCAAGAAATGATTCAGTCCTATGAAAACAGAATTACCCTTTCATTTGGAAATACAGTTTACTGAAAGAAATATAAGTGGTATCTATATAATTACAAAACAAAGGTCTATCTTAAAGCAGTCAATTAATTGGCAAACTCAATGAAAAATTCAGGAAAATCTGATATTTGGCACTGTAAAAAACAAAACAAAACAAAACAAAAGCTGTCTAAAACTGTTCGTGTTGTGTCATTTAGACTGAATCAATGTTTCACCTCTGTCAGCTCCTTTGATGTCCACAGCACGCAATTATAACTGTTACAGAAAAGAATGATCTCTCATTTTGAAAATAATGGTAGATGTTATAAATCTGTCACTCGTTAAGAAACAGATATGGTGAAAAGCTTCTACTTCTCCAATAGTGGAATGCTTCTGAGTTCCCTACATGCATGCATGCATCCATCCATATATACATATACATACACACACATACAAAACTATCCAAACAAATTTGTCTCTCCTAAGTTATGCAAATTATTCTAAGATAACTTGGTCATTTTTTTATTCTTGTGATACAGATAAGGACGCCAAAAGTTCGTGGACAACAAATAGGAATGCCTTTGAATTGTCATTTCTTAAGGCATCATCAACATTACAACTACCCTGTATGAACAATCGTTTCAAAAGGTTTAATCTTTCATGGAGACTACCTGACTTCTGAATTTCATACATTTCTGCAGGGAAAAACAAAGATAACAAACAAACAAAAAACCAACAGTGAGCAGATAGCTGAACAAGCTTAAAGAGGCAAATAACCCTTGAATGAGAAGGAAACCTACTCAACACACTTGGGAAAAATGGATGTATAAAAAGCCATGAGTGTTCTGTTGAAGCAAAGGACTTTGATCCCTTGGTAAATGTGCTAATCTTGGGTTAGTGAAAAGAAAAGGATTTGAGGGAGAAGGCCTGGGTTTGGCATATAGCTCATCTACCATCCAGAAGGTCTTGCAAGCCATCTAACCTTTCTTTTCTCATCCACAAAATGGGATCATCCTACTTGTAGTGAGGATTTTCTAAGATTGTTTTAAGGACCAAATGAGATGATGATATAATACCAGGTAAAGCACTTTAAAAATCTTAAATGCTACATATAAGCATACTTTACCATCATCACCATCTCTAAGTCTTTCTAGCTCTAAGTTCTAACTTCTAGTTCTAAATTCTAACCTTCCACTAATCTGGAAATTTCTACTCTTCTTCTTCTTTCACTCTGCTTCTTACCTAATTTCACAGACAGTTACTTAGATGAAGTTGAATTTTTCTAATAATGGCCCAAATGCCATTACAAATATCCCTTCCACATCATGGAGGTTAGGGACACAGTGCCCTCACAATCCGGAAAATCCATGTAACATTTTTGGCTCTCTTTTCATACCAGAGAAGAAGTCTGAATTTTTTCTTTGCCCTTTATAGGGTTTACAGTACCTTACTGTAAAATGTGGGTTAAGTACTTGGTCACATTTTAACTTTAAAAAGGAAATTGTGTATATTTATAGTATTAAAAGATAAAATATGCTGATATTACACAGTATTTTATGCATTTCTGAGTTTCTGAACTTTTTCCTGTGTTATATGTTGGCCTTTGAGTGTTGCCTTGAGTTTTGCAAAACTCCCCGCAAATTCTCATTTCATTTCTTATGCTCACCCTTGATATATTGAAACTGTGATGGGGAAAGTCACTACATGGAAGGGATAGATGTACATTCATGATTAGAGTCTGTAGCATTAAGATTCAAATGTCCCATATTTGCTGTTCCCTAAATGCATTCTATTATTTTGCCTCTATTTGCAAAAACCCATTTGTGAGTGGGTGAACAGGTGTCCAAAGAATGGCTCCTCTTCCTATGCCTCTTTCCTGACTCCAAATTTTAACTCACTGTTCCATCCATCCAGAATATTTTCTTTATCATAGCTCTAATGCGCCAAAATACTGCCCTCATCCTCCAAGGGTGAGCTAAAATATGATACCACTATCTTTTGGAAAGGAACTCTATTCTGAACTCACATCATGAGTTGTACCATTTATCCAATCCAATTCAACAAATATTTATTATTTAATACATTCAAATCACTGTGCTTGGAATGAAAAGATAAAGAACAAAACATGACTTGCCCTCAAGTTTACAGGGGAACACAACAGGTACATGGATAAGTATAAAAAAGATAATTTGAGAACAGAGAAAGTATGAGGAACTGGGGGCATCAGGAAAGGTTTCACAGAAGATATAATCCTTAAGCTGAGACTTGAAGGAAACCAAGGTTTTTTTCAAAGTGGAGGTAAGGAGGCACCAATTTGCAGGAAAGAGGGACAACAAGGGGATGGGAGACATCTGAATTGGGGGAACAGTTAATCAAATTTAGCTTGGACACAGAATGCATGAAGGGAAATGATAAAGTAAGGTGGAAAGATGTAAGAGAGTCAGTCTAAGGAGGGCTTTAAATAGCGACTGAGGAATTTCTATTTTCTGCAGGAACCACTAAAAATCTGAACGATGATAATACTAAGAAGAAATAAAGGTGACAGTAATTGACACTTGTCTACATAAACTTTCAGATTTGTAATGGTTTGGAAACCAGAGCCAAACAATAATCCTGTCTAAAATATTCCTGGGCAAGGATGCCTCCAATGAGGCAGGAGATATGCACTCCCAAAGCAGCCCATTCTTTTCTTATATGGATCTAATTGTTGGGAAGTTTTTCTGCTGAGTGAACTCAAATTTGCTTCTTTATAAATAACTTCTACTCTTTGCTTGTGGTTCTACCTTCTTGGGACAAGCCAAGAAATCTAATTCCTCTTCCATATGTCAGTCATTATGACTTTTCCAGGCTAAACATTAGCAGTTCCTTCAACTAAGCCTCATGGGGCCTCAGTTGCAGCCCCTTCCTTCTCTGCTCATCATCCTTCTTTGAATCTTTTCCAAATTCTCGATATTCTTTTGACAAGAGGGTGGCCAGATTGAACACAATGCTCTCTCCACATAGGTCTTCATCATGGCAGAGAGTACACTGGGGTTTTGGTCACCTTCTGGATACTACATTTATCTTAATATAACTTACTTCTCCTGACTGCCTTACTACTGTGCTGAATCATACTGGGTTTGCATCCCAAGAAAATACATAAATGTTTTCAAACTTATATTTGTGAAGTTGATTTTTTGAACTCACGTAGGACTATACTTTATCCTTTTTAAAATAACTTACTAGATACGTGCTAATTAGCTCTAGAGCAGTGGTGTCAAACATATAGAAATAGGGGTCACTGATTTGTACAGATTATACACTGATATCATTTTAAAGCATGTTACCTAGATTTTATTGCATTTATATTTCTTTTGTTAAACATTTCCCAGTTATATTTTAATCTGGTTTAGGCTGCTCCTTTGACACCTTTGCTCTTGAGCATCAAGATCTTTTTCTATTCTGTCATCTGATGTTAGCTAATCCCTTACAGCTTTGTGTCATCTGCAAATTTCTGAAATTCTGTGAGTCTGTCATTTGATAAGCATGCCACTGATGTGTTTATTCAAGCCAAACTGCACAGGACCAAGGACAGATCCCTAGGACAGATCATTGGAAACCTCAAAACAAGGCGACATTGAGCTTTTAAAGAATATTCTTTAGGACCAGCTATTAAAACAACAGTGAGCCCACCAACCTATCCTACATCCAATCCCCAAGCCTCTACTTTTCCATAGCAATTAATATGAGGCATTGTCATCAGGGAGAAGGACTTGCCCTGTAATTTCACTGGAATAGGGAATTCCTGAATGAAGAACCTCCCTCTATAAATGCAACCTTTAAGAAAAAAAGAAGGGGAGCAAGAAGGAGAATACAACCTGCAGACTATAGACCAATGAACTTCTCCAATCCGAAGACACCTCTCATGCTCCCACCATCTTTTGAACATCACTGACAGTGGCTGAGCAATGTATCTATTAGTCTGTTTAGTATCCTAGGATGTGGACCATCTAGGCCTGGTAACCTGAACTGATTGATCCACAGAGGACTGAGCTGCTCTATTAGTTTTTTTTCCAGGTATTATCCTTTCCAGCACAAAGATACTTTTCCTTGGAAGAAAAAAGAGAAACAAAATACTGCTTTGTCTCCACTACCACCTCTCTCATGGACAATGATGGGAAATTAAGAATCTTCCTATCCTAAGAAACCTCTTTAAATTCTTATTCATATATTACTCATCTCTGTGTTTCAAGTGACACATTAAATATATTGTACTGAAAAAATCAAGTTCTTTCATTCTAGGAAAAGGGTCAAGATCTTACAGAATTTCCACTCTCCCCCTCCCCCATAAAGCCATTTTTTTTTTTTGTTCAAAAAAATAAAGATGACAGAAATCAAGGAAAAATTAACTCCTATTTTTCAGGAAAAAAAAGATGCACAAATTCTCTTAGCTAGAATAGCTCTTGCCTGAGGCACTGGAGAATTCTAGCAAGAAGTTGGCGGAACCATTTTTTGTCTTTGAAGGATGTCTATCATCCTTCAAAGAACACCCTGAAAATTAGCAATAACCAATCGCTTTTTACATCTAATAGTCTTAAGAGAACTCTCTAAACAAAGGCCCTGTCTTCCTACCTTCCTATCTGGCATTTCTTTTTTCTCAGAGTTTCATGGTGTAACAGGAATAAGAACAGTGAAAGAGGTTACAAGGGAACATGTGAAAAAGGATCTACCATTTTTCTTTTAAGAGTAGAGGGTACAATATTAACTGAACTTATATCATTATGAGAAAAGCACTTTGCAAGCCCTAAAGCCTTACAGAGTGTAAAACACCTCCACATGTGTGAAGTCCTTTCCTCACAACAAGCCCACGAGGTAGGAAGTGTGATTGTCAGTATTCTCATTTCAGAGCTGTTCTGAGAGGTTAAGTGATGTGCTCAGGAGAACACAATCTAGTGTGAGGCAGCTTCCCAAACAAGATCCCTTGACTTTAAATCTAACACTACCCAAGTGAGGTAATCATTCATTCAAACATATAGAGAGCATCCATTTCAACCCACAGCACCCGCCGGGCTTGAAAGTTGTACTCCAGTCAGAAATAGTCTGGGATCCAGTGCATTCCACAATAACACAGTACGTATTATGCTTCAGGTTACTTGTGTTCTTAGGATTTGTTTAATGGAGAAATATCACTTCAAGTGAAATAATGCTAATATTAAAACACCTTGGCCCAAAAAGGTATTAACTATCAAATTTTTATTCTGATTATTTACTGTAAAACAACATAGTAGAATGAGCTCCTCTGACCATAAAATCGATATGCTTAGGTGTAACATAGAAAGAATTCAGTTTGATTTTTGAAAATATAATATTTAATGTGTTCTATGAAAAAACAATTATATTTAGGGATTTCAAACTTGTAATTACCCGGGATAAATAGCTAGGATGACTACAGATGTCATTGTTGAAGTTATAACCTAGCACATAATTAGACCTTTTGGGAGTCATATTCAATATCTGTATCAGTTTGTCTGCTTTTTTTTTTTTATAAATTTATTTATTTAACTTTTTACATTCATTTTCACAAGATTTTGGGTTCCAAAATTTTCTTCCCATTTGTCCCCTTCCCCCTCCCCAATACACTGAGCATTCTAATTTCCCATATTACCAATCTGCCCTCTCTTCTTTCATCCCTCCCTTCCCTTAC
>CM053772.1:252235607-252375968 GCA_028658325.1 Potorous gilbertii | reverse complement strand
CTTTACCTGATGGTAAGCATTGTTCTTCCTCATCAGAAAGGAAAGGAGGAAACATATGTTCACCAAGAAAGTAACCTTCTATGATCTTATTTTTTTTTCCCTTTCCTGGGCATTTTCCCAGCCAGTTACTTGACTTCTGAGATTCCTCTCCACCCCCGCCTAGATCCTCCCAGCTAGTGCTTGGGGTCTGAGATTCAAATGCTGCTCCCCAGCCTCAGGGCTTTTGGCGGCAAGCCAGGCTGCTATTCAATGGGAGCTTAATTTCTGGTGCTCAGGTGGGGGCAGGGCAGCCTCCCAGGCTCAGTTCCCTCAGGGGGTTTATGCAGAGACCTTTTGTAATGGAGCTGCTGCTGAGCTCCTGCCTGCTCTGGGAGCCTCTGGCCCCCTGCTGCCTCTGCTGCTGCCGCCGCCTCCCAACGGGGCCTGAGTCCCGGAGACCCCGGAGACACCCCACTCCCCTCTCATCCCGTCTCTCTCACTGGCCTGTGCGTCTGTGGATGGAGGGACCTTCGCGGCTGCTGGAGATTCCGTCCCTGAAGCCTGCTTGGATCTGCTCGCTCCTCTCAGTGCCGCATTGCCGGGGCAGGGCAGAGGAGGGTTCCACTCCTGTCCAGTGTGTGATGGACCTTTGGGATCGGTTTTTCAGGGCTCTCTGGAACGGAAATCTCCTTCACTGTGTTGCTGTGCGGCTTCCGCTGTTCCAGAATTTGTTGGGAGTTCTTTTTAGAGGAAATCTATGGGCTGTGGGTTCGGAGCTAGCATATGTGAGTCTTTCTACTCCGCCATCTTGCCTCCACCCCAGTTTGTCTGCTTTTTGAAAAAGAATGTGTTTAAATAGCTTGGCAGGTTCGTCTTTTCTACAGGATGCACATACGTTTATATGCTGATATTACATTACTTCACTAGCATATGTTGTTAAACACAAACCAGCATGTAAAAGAATGACAGATCAAGCTTTTTAGTTAAAATTTGGCTTTATATCCAGTCATAAAAACAGCTTTTAAAGAACTAAATAGAAATTATTCCCCCAACAGATAATATCAGGGCCCTGTATTACACTTATATTTTCAAAATGATGTACAGTTGTGTCCAACTCTTTGTGACCTCATTTGAGGTTTTCTTGGCAAAAATATTGGAGTAGTTTGCCATTTCCTTCTCCAGCTCATTTTACACAGGAGGAAACTGCAGCAAATAGAGTTAAGGGACTTGCCAAGGGTCACACAGTTAGCAACTGTCTGAGGCTGGATTTGAACTCAGGTGTTTCTGACTTGCAGGCCCAGTGTGCTCTATCCACTGGACAACCTAGCTATCCTATTTTCAAAATGGGTTAATAGTTACTTGCTATGGGAGACTGATCAATTATGTATAGAGCTGATTATTGCTTATAGTACTTGGTAAAGGTTGGAGAAAGTAGAAACTCTCACTAAGAAGAACATATACTTCAAATATATAATCAATGAATAAAAAGGATATTTTAGAGAAGGGGTTCTTAACCGCTTAACTTCTTAAATGCGTTTGTGGACAGATATCGGGGATCTGTGAAGTTAGATGGGAAAAATAATACAATAACTTTACTTTCTCTAACCTCTAACAAAAATTTAGTATTTAGTATGAATTAAAATAAATATTCTGAGAAGGGATCCAGTGACTTTACCACACTGCTAAAGGGTTCTGCCCATGACACACAAAAAAGTTAATAATTCCATGTGCTAGGAACAATTTTTTTTTGGTGGGGGAGGCTTGCTCTGACTAATGCAATGGCTGAACTGTAACTGATCTGAATACCTTCATGAAAGAGTGTGGTTCATCTTCCATTACATCAGTGACAGTTTTTGAAAATCCACCCATTTGTGGAACAACTCTTACAATCAACAAAGTTTTCCTTTTAACACAACACCTCTATTCTGCAAGTCCTGAGTGGCTTTCATAAATTGCAGACTGTGGGCAAGTTACACAACAGTCTTCCCTTTTCAGGATCAATAATATTAATTCCTTTAACTTCTTCCCAAGCCACTGTCGGAGTTTCATATTTTCTGATCTTAAGGGTGAAGAAGGGAAACCACAAACAGAATGAAGGCACCATGTTATCTACGATGGTGGCATCACAGCCTACGCTGCTCTTCTCTGAAGCAAATATGAGTGTTAGTGAGACATAGTCACAAGTGCAATTAAACATTTCTTAGGTTATTTTTTATCACCAAGCTCTAATCTTTCAGACACGAATATTAATTTCAAAACAACCTGTTTGCCAGACACAGGTCCCTTCTCACTATACGTTCATAATTTCTCAGCTGATTAAGATGTGGCAGGAAAGTCTGGTAAAGCTTACTGGGCATTCTACTTGTTTGGTAATGTTTTGTGAATTAAAGAATTTTTTCCCTATGGATCAAATTATTTCAGAACCCTAAAGCTGTAGTACAGTGTACTATACTATAATACAAATATATTTCTAGCAACTTCAATAGATGAAAATCTTTCCCAAAATATAAGTAGGGGGATTGTGGTATAAAAAATATGAAAATATTTTTAAAAGCACTGATGCTTAATTCCTGCGCCTCTACCTCCACTCCTTCCAAAAGTGTCACCACAACTCTTTTGCCACAAATAGCATATGGAGTAGTTGCTATATCCTTCCAGGGATGGTCTGTAACCATGCTCACCCCAGGCATGCTAAGGAGAAGTGGACTGTCAAAAATAATTTTCATCAGGTGGTTTGGTTAAGGCAGGTTACTTGTATTCAGTCATGATAGATAGTTTATCCCGCCCCCAAACAGTCACTTGGGAAATCTTGCATGCAAAAGAACAGAAATTCAGTCATTGTTAGTGTCAAGAAGGGACACAGGACAAAATGTGGTTGGCAGCCAAGAAAAATGAAGCAAAGCAAAAAGTGACCAATTGTATGTTCAAAATTGAAATGGATAGGTATACAAGGGTTTGAAAATACTTTAAATACCAGAAAAGTCATACATTATTAATTATTCATTGATTAATATTTAAATAGCATCTCTACAGTAATGAAATTTTTAAAAAGCCATTGTAAGTTAGGTACAGTAATGTCATAATTTTCAGTCTTTACCTTGAGCAATATGGAGAGGTTTCTCTTTTTTTAATATATAGCAAAATTTCCTCCCCAAAATATCACTTTCCTTTTTGGAATTTTGAGTATCTTTTATTCCACTGAATTTCACTTAACCATATTTTAAAAGAGAAAATGAATCAATAAATAAATTCTTTTAAGTCAAATTCTGGATGTGATAAAATTCATAAGAGGGGGTTAGGAATAATGAAACAAGGCATCTTACTATACATACCATCTAATATATTCTACTGCCCCCTAGTAATAGACACCCACCTTTATGGGTCATCAAAGGCAAGCTGTGCGCCCCTTAACTCAGGCCAAAAATAGTCCAAAAGGGACATCCTCAAGTTCCTGCGCCTGAAGTGATGCGCTCTGACAAATCTCACAGTCCTCTCTCTGTGTCACTCCTAATGCACTTGTCACTCAGTATTATCCAACCTCATGAATGACAATGGGAAAGCTTATCTTCCGAACACGTTTTAAATCATCCACTCTTTACAATGGGACCATGAAATCTCTTACAAAACACGAGGCGGGAACTACTTTGACAACAAAACCCCTTCCTGGCAGCTTTATTCTTAATTCCTGTTCAAGGAATAATCTGTTTATTATAAAATCATACAGAACAATATATTAAACAGAATTTGAAACAAGAATAGCTAGTGTGATTTTCAAGCTTACGAGTATTTTTACAACATTTTTTATTAGGCTTAGTACAAGATATTGGTTCCTTTTTCCAAGTGCCCTAAAATAATTCTCATTTTAGTTATGTATTAACTATGAGCAAATTAGCAAAATAATCATAAATATTTTATTTCTTATAAAGTCTTCAAAATGCTCTATGTGAGTCCACAGCTGACAAAGAGGAATGTTAATTAGTAACATTCATTAAATAAAGTTACTTTGAGTAAAAAGATACTCAAATAATTTCTATTTCCTAATTTGGAATGCTTCAAGATTTGTGTCCCACTTCCTTTTCTGACTCAATAAGAATCTCATCATGCTGAAACTTATTTTCGTACCATAATTATGTCTTAAGTTTGAAAAGGATCTCAGTTCTTTGACCGGAAAACTCCCTCAGGTTCCCCCCCCCCCTTTCAGAATCTCACAACAAAGTTAGGAAGTTGAAGCTGGCCTCTTGGAGATGCATGCAGCTGGGAACAGGGTCTACCAGCTTGATTTATATAATCAAAAATGGAAACTACCAAGGGAGAATTTTCTTCTGCTTTTTTTTTCTCACAAGAGCAAAACCAAAGGAACAGAGGAAGGGAATGACATTCAAGTCTGTCTGGTTATTCTACCTTTAATCACTTTTTGCCGTTTTTAGATTTATAATTTAAATAATCTCATAGTAGCATATAATCTAAAGCAGAAATACAATTCAAAAAGCACTACACTAAACACAGGTGAAAATATTTTAAGACCTGCTTTTATATTGCTGTCTTTGAACTTTGTATTCATTGTAACAAAAATATGAAATTTGGGTACTGAAACAAAAACATGCTGAGAGCATAATTTTGTTACAGGCTTTCTGTAGTCACTGTTCTATAACATTATAAATTATCAATTACCTTGAAAAGCATTTTTTTCTAAAGGATGTTAGAAGAATCCAACTGGCCTTTCTCTAGTTGAGGTTCTAAATGAAAAGGATATTGATAAAACTGGCACCATAAAAAGAATACACTTAGGAACACAGGGTTCGCTAAAACCTTTGTGTATATCTAGCCCAAATCCCTCATTTTAAAGATGAAGAAAGTAAAGGCCTGAAGAGTGTAAGGGAAGTCCCCACATACCCACCCAGAGGGTGGAGGTGGCAGTGACTGGAGGTGAATTCTGTTACTCAGATCCCCAAACAGGTGCTTGCTCTGCAGTCAGAGAGATAAAAATAGACTCAAAGGTAGAAAAACTCTCAAACTTGCTTTTTGGAAGAAGTTATACAGATGGAAGCAATGAATAACAACTAGATTTCCCATGGAATGGGGAGCAGAATTCATTCTGAACAGGAAGATTATGTGTCCTGTCGTTATAAACATAGACACTGAGAAACAAAATGGAAATACATTAAACTTATACCAAAGTTACTTACTTAAAGCAATATTTAATTTAATTTACTTTATGTTGTCCTCTGAAGCACTAGTTGCATATGATATCTATAAACATTCAATATTTATACTCTTTTCTATCAATTTTTATAAGGTATTAAAAGCATAGTTAATAAAAAGTGGCAAGAATGTTATTTTTGGGTTGGCTGATAAAATGGACAAAGTGGAAACAGTCCAAAGGCCATGGGAATTCTGAAGTTTATCAAAATTCTGAAATTTCACTTTAGACTTTCCTTCTTTACTGAATTATAAATTATGCATGTAAATATTCTATTTTATACTGCTGTCTTGACCAAAATACTTTTCTAGGAGGACTCACTGAATTGAAATCAAAGGGCAACATGGAGCCTAAGGACCCAATAGCTTTGTATATTCAAGAAAGTTGTGAGGATAAGAACACTGGAGCCACCCCAAGACTAAAGCAATAGATCTCAGTGGTTCCCAATAACGTGCGTAGAAACTGAATTGCCACGGAAAGGCAACTTGACTGCTTTTTAAGGCAGCACAGTCATTTCTTAAACTGAAAGTCATATTTAAATGAGTAAAATTAGTAATGAAATTCACAAATCTTTCAAAATATTTTAATGACATCTACAAACATACTCAAGACCTAGCAAATATAAATGAGATAAAACCAAGGCTGTATGCTGGCATTTTGTACCAGTGTGGCCCTAAATACTGCAGAAAACTGGAGGTATCTTCTCTCTTATCTGTGCTTCCCACCCTACTAACTCAAAGTGAGAACTGAATTAAATTGGACAAACGTTTATTAACTTGCTACTGTGTACAATGCCTGTTCGGAGGTGCTGGGGATACCAAGAAGAAAAAGACCTTGTCCCTGCCCCCAAGGTAAGCTGCTATAGAGAAGTGAAATTGGGAAGACTCTAGGTTGGAATCCTGCCCCTTACGGCTAACTAATACCTGGGACAAATTACTTAATTCTTTGGAGTTTCAGTATCTATAAATGAGAATGTTCCTTATAGTAGGCATCTCACAAGGTTGTTGTTGAGGATCAATGGATCATGTGTAAAGATCACGGCAAACTTTTTAGTGTGATATACCTTACTGTTGTAGCCTAGAAGCAGTGGTAAAAGTTACGAAGGAGTCCCATGGTACCGGGACTAGGACCACAAAACATTCATTACTATATACTCAATATACTAAGCAACCATCACATCCTTCAAGCTGAACTTTGTATATGTAACTGGGGTTAGGGAAAGAGCTTCCTGATGACAGCAGTACATTCTGAGGTGGAGACCCATTTCCTCTCCCATGCCCCAGGGCAGCTACAGCCTAGGACAAAACTTAGGCTGCCAGGACATGTCAACGTTAACAGGTAAATGTTAGGCTAAAGGGAGTGTCCTTGGATCTGGCCATTTTGGTTGGTTTTTATCTGCTTGGGGGCTTTTTATATTCTTATTATTACTTCATCCGACAGATCCACCCTGGGCCTAAACTGGGTTGTCCTTCATAGCCCTCCTTTTCTTCTGGAGGTACCTTTTAAGTCATCATTTCTAACAGATTATATAATTTAGATTTCATTCTATTAGGACTATTCTATTTTATTTAAATCACCCCCACAGTGAAATAAAATGGGAGATATTAAAACTTATAGTACCTCAAAAATCTATTATTTTGTATTATGAAGATAAACAAGGATATTTTTCTATTGAACTTATATTAGAGTCAGTCAACTAACATTTGACTGCTGGTATATTTTTATTTTCTTTACTCCCTAAAAGCAAGCAAGTATCTGTAGAAACCCACTTAAGTCTTTGGAAGTATATTAGAAGACCTAGCTTTTTATATGGTAAGAATTTAGAGATTAGGACCACATTTAATCTGCTGTAGACAGTGCCAAATGTTCAAAAACATATGTGGGAGCTTGGGAGCCCCAAGACTTTCTGGACTCATGGTACTCTACGGCATTAATTCTATATGAAGTTGTGCCAACTACTCCAGGATACTGAAGGGCAATTCACGACACTGAAGGGGTTCAGCACCTTTAGGAGTGGGACTGGGCAATGTGTCGGTTTAGGGTTTCCCTCAACCAACAAGGAGAGAGAATATAATCTTGGAGGAATGGCCAGGACTTTCATGGCTGAGCATTTCTTTTGAAAATACTTCAAGGCTGGTTGAACTGGGTGCTGCTTTTAGCAGCATACTTCACCTGGAGCATGATACTGAAACAGCGTTCTCATAGGCAGGCCAATCAGGCACTATGAGTTTAAAGAATAACATAACATCATTCATTCCTCTTCTAATGAAAATGTTACTATTGAAACCTTTTACTGGCCACATTGGAGGCCGCTTGGTCTGCATACATCGGAGGCAGCTTGGTCTGAATCCAGTGCCATAAGCTTTTTCAGTGTTAGTAAATCATAGTAACTTTGAAATACTCAAGAGTGTAATCAGAGTGCATGACTATCTGTGTATTTGTTTCATTACTTCATTTTTCAAATCACTCTGACTTCAAAAGAGGAAATCACAAATGGGATAGAGGTAAAATGGCTTTTATTATGAAACATTTAATATAAAATAGAATTTAAATATATTTTAAAATCAATGATTCCTACTGCTAAAGTTGACTATTTTGGCACTTACAGGTTTGAAAAAAGTAATTTATCTTAGCAACAGTGTTAAACTTGTTCGGAAGTCTTGATTTATTAAAAACCAGACAGCCAAAATTCTCAGTACAAAATATGTAGCTTATTTTATACAGGACAGCATCATATCGACACTTAATTTCAGACTGACGAGGACTGGATAGATGATCCATAAAATCTCTTACAAGCTTTGATATTCGGTAAAAAATAATTAGATTTATTTACAACCTGTGCTTTTCATTAAAAAAAAATTTTGAACTCTGGAATACAAAAATGGAATATGTGATTATCATGAACCATTCAGAAGACATATTGGTCTTAGTATTAAAGGAAATTTGAGCAGTGTAAGCGTTCTGTGTTTCTTGCATCCTTTAAGTTTTTCAGGCTTGCTTTTCTTTACTGTTAATGAAGATAAATGCACACACACACCAATTAAATAGATTAAACTTTGCTCATAATTACATGTAAACAAAAAAATAAACTTTCTCTGAATGCAAGTATTATATGTTTTAAACAGTTTCTTTAATTATCTGCATTAAGGATATAACACCAGTGCATTTGGCTCTTCTCTACATCTGAACAATTTGTTTGTTAAAATATTAATAAAGTAGTGCTGTGCTAATCTTGTTCTCTGCCTCCTGAATACAAGCTAAGATGACCTATTTATTTACTGCCTCCACAAGGGCAATCCATTTCATGCTGTAACACTGACCCTTAACACAGATCTTGTAAATGAGTAGTCCATTACAATATGGACAAGTGACCTTTAATTGCACCAGGGTGGCTTGGTTACATGCTGTTTCAAAGCTATGCCCTAGCTACAGTATTGAAATTTAAAATATTTCTCAGGATCATATACTAACACAAATGACAAAATAAAAAGTGTCATTAGTAAAACATATAGATGTAAAGTGCTGAGGCTAATGAAATGCAAACTACAGTAATATCTTCTAAATACTACATGTCAGAAAGGTAAACCTTTAGTCTACTTTCATTTACATAAAGTTATGAATATTTAGAAACCTGGTATGCTGTTCATTGAAGTTTTCTGAACATAAGTGAGACTGGACATTTTTTGAATCAATAATGTAATATTTGATGAAAAACAATGAACACTGATGGAAAATAAATTTCCTAACTCATTTCATTCTTGGTAGCAGTTGAAGATAATATCTAACAGTGTTTACATTCCAGGAATATCCTTTGTATGGCACAAATATTTTTTCATTTCAAATAGGTATTAAAAGTTTGTTCCACACAGAAGAAATAAAGTACTTCCCAACAGTATTGCAAGCATTGTTTTATCTGAACAATTAAGATAACCCAAAATTTGAAGTAAAATTTTGATTTGTTTCTTCAAAAATTTCTTAAATAAGGTAATAAACTTTTGCCAGGTAATCTTTGATGATACTGACATAAAATACTCAATTTCACCTCCCCCCTTCATATTTCACACTTGATTTCTGGAAGGCTCATGCCAAAATGACTTAGCTTGATTTTATTTAACAATGGTAGGCTAGCCTGACAGCCCCTGACAAAACAATTCAGTGAATTACACCATACTAGTTAAAGAAGAACCTGAATTGGCTACTACATCAAATGTAGCTTGGAGCAAAGAGTTATGATCAAAGCAATTTTGCAAAGAATTTTCTATTTACCCTAAAAGTTTCCATTAGAGCAAATCCTGCTGCAGTAGTTTTGTGCTAGGTCCAGTCGTTCTAGGAAAGCAATTTGAAACTGTGCTCCAAAAGTGACTAAACTGTACATACCCTTGACTCAGGCTAAACCACTACTACAACTGTATCTCAAAGAGATCAAAGAAAGAGGAAAAAGAGCCTCTATGTACAAAAATATTCATAGCTGGTTTTGTTTTCTGTAGCAGCCCCAACCTGGAAACTAAGGAGTTGTCTTCCTGTTGGGGAATGGCTAAGGCTAAGCAAATCATGGCATATGAATGTAATGAAATATTGAGAAATGATGAAATGGAAAGTTATGGAGGAAACTAGAAAGACCTCTGCAAACTGATGACGAGTGACGTGGGCAGAAACTGGAGAACAATTTAGAGAGAAAATCAGCTTAGAAAGACCATAGAATGACAAAGCACAAGCCAGAACACTGGAGATGAAACACACAGCTCACCTCCAGTCTGAGAGGCGAGGAACCGAAAGCAGAGACACAGGGTTCTCTTGGCCTATGCATTCTGATGATGAGGGTTTTGTATGTCATTGCTATTTGTTCAATGGCAGGGTTGGAGGAGAAGAGAGGCAGTAAGAGGAATGGATTGTAAATGCATGTAAAAATGAATGAAGAAACTGAAAGAGTGTAGCTGCTAAAGCTGACTATAGAATCTTGGTTTCTTCTAAACCACATGATCTCAATTTCTCCCAATGTGGACATTAGGCAATGTCCGAAAGACTTTGAAATTAAATGCAACATACAATTTATCTATTATTAGTTCTTGAGTAAAACGACATGCACAGAGGTATGTGGCTATCTCACTATATTAACAATGAAAAGTATGGGCAACTATCACAGATACTGTTCTTGGAGCACACTGCTTTCTAATCAATTACTACGGTGTAAATATTTTATAGAAACCAAAAATTTACATTTAGTTTCCTATCTCTTAAATAAAAATAAAATCAAATTCCTTTATACATCATAAAATAAAAATTTCTACTAACACTGTATTAAGAAGGAAGATGTTAGGCCATTGAAGAAAGATATATGATTTAATATCTTAAATCTAAACAAACACTATCCAATTAAGTCTATAACAAATGACAGTGATTATTTCAAAAAGGACAGTCATGACTTTCAAAATAGATGAGTTACACACAGGGGGCACCTAAAAGTATGCAATGAACAAAAGGTAACAAAATTGAAAAGACAGAAAATGAAATTTGTGAAAAACCTTTTATTTGATGAGCTTAATATCTTTCACTTACTTCATAAGTTAACATAAGGCTAAAAGGAAATAATATTGGGGTGCTCTGAAAAATATATAACTCAGTACCTACATAAGGAATGACTGTACGTAAGTTAAACTCAGTGATATAAATACCAGATTAAAAACATCTGCAAGAAGAGATAAGCAGAATGAAAATAATGCAATCAATTGTTATTTTTCCTCTAAGGAAGAAATGTATTCCATTGTAAAAGCAATAACTATATTTATAAATAAAATTGTTTAAAAATGGGTAAAATACATCAGAGCTACTGACTGACCAAGGGAAGCAGGATTTCATGTCCTAAATAAGAAATCAAGTTTTTGCACCACTATCCACCTCTTTTAGCTGGTTGAGTAGTTTCCACTAGATCAAAGAATTATAATTTATGATCCCATAGTCTTTTTAATTAGATAAAAGGATCACAGATCTAAATCTTGAAGGACTTTGAAAATTAGACCACCTTCATTTTACTGAGGGAAACTGAGGCTATGTAATTTGCCTAAGATTCCACAGTTGTGGAAAGTAGAGATCTGGGATCTGAACCTAGGTCCTTTGATTTCTAATTTAGTACTCTTTGCTCAATAAAGTATAAAAAAATGACAGACTAAATAAAAATTTCTTCTCTAATGTATGTTATTGGTAGAGACTTAACTTGGAGGAACTTTTCCACATCAATGCTACAACACAATTCCTAATCTTTCCATAATTTGTCATCTGATTCCTCACAAAGAATCTTCTGAATAGGCCTGGATTACAAACTGGAGTTTAGAAATATAAAACTTCTGGCTTTTGGGTGTGCAATATTTTCCAACATAACTGATAGCAAGGATCAGTAACTTCTCCAATTTTGGACACTACCAGTATGGCTAAAGTCACAGTTACAGGGCAGCATATTCAATGAGGCTCTATTAATATGTATATTACTGTGCCTGGCACTGTGGGTGCCACAAGAAGGTAAAGTTAGTTGTGTCTCTATAGGGAGACAAAGTATATTCAATGACTCTCCAATCTATCTTATGCAAGGCCCCCTAATCTATTTTTGTGCTTTTTGTAGAACCATGGTTATAGAACTAGAAAGGGCCTCAGAGGGCCAGTCCGCTTATTTCACAGATGAGGAAATCAAGGGTCAGCAAAGTTAAATGGCTAACTCAAGGGCATAGTTGGTAAATGGCAGCTCCAGGTCTCTGATGTCATCAGTGATCTCAATGGACAGCCTAACCACAGAGACAAGTACTGGACCCTGGGTTGGGCAGGCTGTGTCAGGGGAAGCTCCAGCAGCTTAATGGCCATGGTGCTTCTACAAAGGTTGATTCATTGTGCCTTCAACTCACTGCTACCACCAACACAGTCTCCTGGGACCACAGCCACAGGGAAGGACCTGAGGGAGGCTCTTTTCTGGTTTGCATTTTCCTAGCATCCTGGTCTCAAAAGGGAGAGGGAGGAGCTCCCTGGCATTTAATTGAGCTTTGGACATTCTTTTTGGGAAATCCTTTGCCCTCAACATATTCCTCTGCTTTCTAGAAGTTCCTCATCACAAAAATATAGTTTTCTTTTACTAGTAGACAAAACAAAATAGATCTGTGAAATAGCCAGTACTCATATGTTTGAAGGTTTTGATGTCTAACTGATGTGCTATGTAAGTCTCACAAAATGATGCAACATATGGCCGGTATTTCTATGGAATGGCACTGAGTTAATTTGCAAAAATTTCAAAATATTTCAGGGTACTAGAAGTTAAATTTGCAAAAAAAAAACCCCACAATTTGTCTGAAAGTCACTCACATGAAATAATAATAATGGACGTTTTTATAGCACTTTTAAGATTTCCAAACTGCTCAAAATGCATTTAAAAATGTGATCCTCATAATCACACCATTATTTAAGTATCACAGGCATCATTATCTCTGTTTTTCAGAGATAGTGGGGCTCAGAGAAATTAAGTGACCTGCTTCTGGTCACACAACCTCAGTGTCAGAAGCAGGACTCGAATCCAAGACCGCTGATTCATGCCCAATCTCTGTTCTAAAACGTACCGCTCACACACAACCAAACAATTTACTAATGTTCTAATCCGTATTTTGCAGGTTCAGATTTCTCTGACTCTCCTAGTTATAAGCTTAATCATTCTATGTGGTTATTAACATACAGACATAAGATATAGTTAACCAAACCGAAATTTACTTGAGCTATCTTGTCACACTAGGCAATGATGTCCTGGCAGAAAAACTCTGAGGAAGCGTGTGAAACGAGCCCAAAAGTAAACAGGCCTTAAGCTGCCGAAGGGAAAGTCAGCAAGATGGCAGCTTCAATCACTTGGAATAATACGAAAGCTGCCCCAGGCTCCTCTCAGAATGGAAACATGTCACTGTTAGTGCAATAATTCAACAAATCAGAATGCAAAGAAAGGAACACTTATGTAATCACATCAGTGGAACAGCACTTTACTCAACATTTAAGTGGAAAATAATTATGAGGAAATTTCCTTTATCTAAAAAATTGTAAGTAGACATAAATGACTTAGGAAAAAATTGTTGTTCCCTCAATGAGGTAAGAGATTTTAAAAGCTTCCCTTTTAGAGACAATTTCCTTTCATATTCCCCTTATGGAATTATCAAAATAATGACAAATCAGTTCCTACAGGGAGGTGGCAAGACGAAAAACTGGGACTCAAGATTCTGGTGAAAAAAGAAAGCATTCGTTATTACCCTTGTAAAGAACTTATATTGTAATCTATTTAGGGGTTTCATTAGGAGAAATAGGTTGTCATAACATTTAAATCAGAAGCAAAAATATTTCAACTATTTGGGGAACCTACCTAATCAGTAAACTTTTAGCATGTGTCTAGTCATATAGCCATCTTCTAGTCAATCATCAGAAAATCAAAGGCAAATTGGCATGACTCAACCCAAACTTTAATACCGCATGATTGTGTCGTGTAAGCTTGTTTTGGTGGAGAGCTGCTGTGGTTTTAGCAGGGAGATTAACAACCGGACCTAAGCTGGCCTCCAAACCTTGCCCTGCTGATGCCTCAAGCTCTTTGAAGTCTGACCATCATACCTGGCAAAACATCAGTGGGAACTACGACGGTGTCAGATCTAATCAAGTTGCCTGCCTCAGCATAGCTAACTACGGGGTACACTAATTGGCCCAATTGCGGATTATACCTTTTGCTACAGATTCGAGACAATAATTTAGTCAAATGATGGTTTTTATCTCTTCTAATTAAGATTCCAAAGTAGAAAGAAATAGGATTAGACAGGTCAGCTTCGAAACTGTGTCCCCCGAAGGTTGTGTGCACTCTTGATAAGTCTACTATGATGTGTAAAACACACACATTCTATTCTTAACCTTAGTGCAAGGAATTCTGGGAAGATTATGCACCACTACTGTATCTATATCACCAAATACATATATCTTTTATACATTAACCTAATCTATTGAGAATAAAAGTGCTGCAAATGGCAACAGAATAAGTGACATATTAACACAGAAAAATACAGGAAAGCTTAAAATTATAAGCATCACTCAAAAACTTTGACTTTGGCTGACTTCTGACAAAAATAGCATACAAGTTTTATTTCTTTAACTTTGACAACTAAAATGACTTAGACTAACAATTAAAATACCATCCAGAAGAGCCTCTTAGCAGAGTATGGGATCGTCCTTCGTTGCCGAAGAAGACCATGCCATCAGAGAAATAATGACATGACTTGCACTGGACTTTGTTTTGAGTGAGGGCAGGGTTGTGCAGGTTACCAGTCTCACTTCTCCTCCAGAGCCATATGAATCCAGTGACCAGATATTCATCAGGACGACTGGAGACGACCCAAGAGGAGATAATTGGGGTTAAGTGACTTGTTAAAGGTCACACAGCTAGTGAGAGTCAAGTGTCTGAGGTAAGATTTGAACTGAGGTCCTCCTGACTCCTGCATTGGTGCTCTATCCACTGCACCACCGAGCTGCCCCGCCTAGCAGAGTGCTTGGCGCATAACCGAAGTGCCTATTGAATGCTTGTTGCTCAGTCATCTCAAAAGTGTATTAACCCTTGTTTTTCACTACCACGTGTGAAATTCATTCTCTTGGGGGCAAATGATATTTTACCACAATATTTTTCCACACTTTTGGGCAGTGACGCACCTGTGGCCTATCAAACCATCTGCTCTCCCTTACCCTAGGCTAACTCTTGCAAACATACCCACAAACCAGTTATCCTCTATCTTCTTTCCATTTGGGTTTAAAATATGCTACAGAGTTAGAAAAGTTGGTTTCATGGATCACACCAAGGATATCTGAAACGCACTGAAATGTTCTAACATGTCATTGCCCTATTGTTCTTCTCGAGTATATCAAAAGGTGAGTATTTTATCAATTAAAACTGATCATCATAAATGATCATAAAATTTCATCAGTTAAAAAAATGACCAGATTGTATTACATTATTATTACAGTGATGACTTATCCTACCATTTACATTAATATCAGCCAATCAGAACAAGCATTTTATTAAAACACATAAGCCAGGAACCATGTTAAGCACTGAGGATACAAAGAAAAGTCATAATATAGTCTCTGCCCTCAAGGAGTTAATATTCTAATGAGGAAGCATGTAAATAACTATGTACACACAGGACATAGACAATATCAATCGAAGGTGATCCTAGACGGAAGGCATTAATGGCAGTGGTGAGGCTAGGGATAGGGCAGAGAGGGGTGGTCTTCAGGATCATTTCCATTTATGTAGCGACATTATATAAACTGTGGTTATTGTTTCTGTTGTGTCCAACTCTTCATGACCATGGACCACAGTATAAACCAATAATGTCGATGGGGTTTTCTTGGCAAGAATACCTGAGTATAGTTTGCCGTTTCCTTATCCAGCGGATTAAGGCAAACATATGTCAAGTGACTTGACCAGGATCACAGGGCTAGTAAGGGTCTGAAGCCACATCTGAACTCAGGGCTTCCTGACTCCAGATCCAGTGTTCTATCCACTGTGCCACCTGACCGCTTTCACTATAACCGTAATTCAGTAACTACTTGTTAATTGATATAATGTTAGGATAGAATCTCTCTTTGATGCCATATCAAATCAGGTTTTCTTAACTGGTGTCAATTTGTGATTAAAGTCAAGCTAAGGCTTAATTAAGAGATTCTTGGAGCTCGCCTCATGTTTCTGGTAAGCCAACAGACCCATATATTTATACCTTATATAACAGTTAATATTCTCACTTTCAGTTTAAAAGCACATGGCAGTGTCTTACATATATATATATATATATATATATATATATATATATATATATATAATGTATGTATGTATAATATAAATATATAATATATAAATATATACTATATAATATAAATATATATAAAATGTATATTATATAATATATGACATATATATTATATAAATATATATAAAATACATATTATATAAATATATAACATATATATTATATAAATATATATAAAATATGACGGCCATCTCTGCTTGTGGCTCGTCTGGCACTCAGCCAGCTAGCTTGTGGGCAACATGAGGGAAATAAAGCAAAAGCAAAAAACAAAACAAAACTTTTGGCTTTTTTTTGCATTGCTGGTGCTTGGTACAGTGTCTGGCACATAGTAGACACTTAATAAAAGCTTGAGACTTGTTGACGACATAAATCTGGTCTCCTGCTGCACTCAGAGGTTTTTGTCCTTGTAGAACCTGATGGAATTGGAACTCTATGCCATGAGGCTTTGGAGTAATACTTTAGTGGAGATGTATAAACTTTAAACTATTATAGTTAACTTTCCCACATCGTAAGGATTAGGTGTTCCTGCGTTCTAGAAAATCCTCATAAAATTTTCTGGCCTTCTCTTTGTACAAGAGATGAAGTCTGAATTATTATGGTATTTAAATACAAAATATGTTGGTTGCATACAATGCTATACATATATTTTATGCATTTCTGAGTTTCTAAACTTTTTCTGGGTCATCTGCTGGTCTTTATATGTCATCTGTGGCCCCCACAAACTTCCCCCAAATTCCCATTTAATTTCTTATGTTGACTTGTGATGTATTAAAATCTTAATGGGGAAAAGTTGTGATGTGGAAGCTGGGATATTGAAAATGATAATGACAGCAGGTAAGAATACTGCTTGGTTGAATGACATCTGCAAATGAAAACCTGAAAACAGTCCAGAATTGACTAAGTAGAGAGCTAAAAGGTCTTTTAAAATCCCATTTCATTTTCTTGCAAGAACAATAGTACTATCTCACATTTTTATAGCCCTTTAAGGTTTCAAAAGCCTCTTTCTCATAGTCACAATGGGTTTATAGTAACAGTTAATGGAGAGAATCATTAGCAAATACAGATTTAAGAACATCTAAGTAAAACTATTTTCTCAGTGGTCTAAGTTTTAAATTTACTAGCTGAGCACATGGATCTATCATCATCGGGTGGTAATGCAAAAGGCCCAAGTCCTAGGGTTATAGGGCTTGTGACATTTCTGTAGCTCATCTAAGTATTCACAGCTCCTTGTTATCACCAGGAGCATAAATTCTTATCATTCTAGAGAGTGCTGCTTGACACGATGCTGGGTAATAGAGTACATTACATTCCAACAGATTCTCCAATTTGAGCTTAAGAGAACGCCAGGCTATATCTTTCCAATTGAAATCAAGAAAACAAGGCTCCTCTCCAACTGCTTCACATTATCCAAGAAACCAATGGAGGTCAGGGTTTGCTGCTCCTTAGTATTCCCCACACATGGCCCTCAGACACAACGTAAGTACTCAAGAAATGCCAGTTCTTCAAGTAGCTGCTGCCAAAATATGTGTTCAATGAACAGTGATTTGGCCTCTGTGCAAGACATGTTGGAGGCTACAGGGCAGACTGGCAGGAGTTCTGCCCTCCAGAAGCTTCCATTCCAGTGAAAGGAAAGACCCAATAAAAATCACTCTCATGCAAAGGAGAATGAGATGACCACACCATTTTTTCATGTTCTTTACATATATAAGGACAAACAGAACAGGTTGATGTAGGAATTCAGAAAAAGAGACAAAAAAATCCTTGGCTAGGATATATCCTGGCTCATTTCACCCTACTTCCCAAGGGACACTGGTGATGAGGCTGTGGAACAACTGTCTCTATGGAAAGAAGAAAGCTCTTCCTTGATTGCAATACTCCATTAGAGAGGGCATCAGGCTCATTACTGAATATTACAGTTTCAAACTGAAGACTTCAAAGGTTGTGGCAGGGTTTGTTTCTTTAGACAACATACTTAAGACATAAAAGAGATTCACACTTGGTCCATATCAAAAACTGTGCCACTTGTTGAATCATTTTTTTCAACAAAACAATCCCTGAGAAATATACTTTCAAACCATAACTAATTCTATCTGAGTTTAAAAATAAAAATTCAACAAAGATTTTGGCCTCATTCTTTTGGATGTCTGCTTTATACCATATGACTTTGACATGATATTAATCTTAGGTCTACTGCATGCCTGCTGACACCCTTCTATTGGACTTTTTACCAATTATGTGAACACTTTTATTTCATGGTCATGTTGAAAGTGGTAGTAGAGATAAACAAATTAGTTGGGCTGTATCTCATGTACAACTTTGTCCAATTACAAATTACAAAAAGATACTGATTTGACTGTTAGACAGAAATGTGCTAAATATGTTATTTTGATGGATCCCATGTAATTTCTGCCTCTGCAATTTCTAAAAGCTCTTCATTTGTTTGTTTTCCTTCTTTCAAAATACTACTTCTTCACCCTGGCAAAATCCACTGTAGGTAGAACAACAATAACCTTGTTTCATCTTCAGCTCCTACTGCAGAAAATTTATTCCCTCCAAGACCTAAACTAACCCAAATGGAGACCTACCTGAAATATGTTGGCTGACATCATCTAAGTGTTTAATCTGTCTATTCTCGGAACAATAGGGTTTTTTTTTCTCCCTTTCAAAAGAGTTCAGAACACCCCTGATATATATTGTTCTGTCCCTGGGCCACTGAAATACTTTGAAAAGGGGCCTCCTGGCTAGACTTTTATAGCAATAGGAAGAGACAACCTTAGATTTTGTCAGAAAAATAATCTTGTGAGTCTGGGATCATGCTTAGAAAAAATATATATTATTAAATATAAAATTTAGCTTAAAAGAAAATTATGAGGTCGGTTTCTCTATGCTAGAATAAAGTTATTTGTCCTCCTAAAACTGTTGCATAAATATTTTGGTACAAATCTTAGGGAGTATTAAAAGCGAAACAATGTCTGAACAATTATGGCGCTGGGTTCTATTTCAAGAGTCTCTTGAGAAGTGAAACAAATTAGTAAAGGAATCACTATTTCTAGGGTCTCCTTCATTTGTCTTTAAGTGGCTTCTGAAGGGAATATCCTCAGATGAGAAACTTCTAGCACTCATGCAGAGATGACCTGCTTAAAGAATTGGCTGCCTGATTAACTATTAACTGCTCTCAATAGGATTAGATAATTAAGGACATTGATGACCATTAATTAGGAGGAGGGCACCTTAATTTGTCACTTGATAGGGCCCTTACAATGATTTATAGGTTAGTGCTACTTGCAAATGTGAAGGGAAAGAGAAAAAGAGAGAGAACCATTAAGTTACCTTATCAAGTGGCCAGCTAAAGAGGCCAGAGGGTCAAAGAAGGGCCAAAGTGGTCACTTAAGGGTGAAGTCCCAAACACCAAAGCAGTGCCAAGCCACATTGACCATCATTTGGTGATGAAGTAAAAAATATGCTAATTTATTGGTGGCAATTCTCCCTTTTTATGGTTTCAAGCAGTTAAGACAAGTGGCCTGCTTAAAAGCTTTTCATTTGAAAAGAGATTAAACAAAATGGTTTGTCAGGGCTGCTTGGCTGTTTTATGTCTTTGTTAAAAAAAGGGGGAAAAAATAGCAACCAGTATACCGATAACTGTCACACCACACTCCCCGTGCTGCTTAGTTAGTGCCTCTCAAGTCTTTATTTCATGGGTAAACACAGCTTAAGAGTTCTATATTCCACTGCTCTTTGCCAGATTACATTGAAATAAATCTTTTATATTACTGCCTTCTGTCAGTACAGCTTGCATAAAAATCAGTGAAAAAAGTTTAAATTTAGCAATTTACTAAGGATATTAGTGTGAATGATACCGCATTTAAAATGACACACAATTTAAAGGTGACTTCAGTAACAGGGAAGAAAACAGCTTCCAAATACTGATCTCAACTTCTCCCTGAGCTCGGCAGCCCCGGGAGGTACATCTCTCACAAATGAAAGCCTCCCTATGAGGGCAACAGCAAGGAGCTACTTTCCCACTCACGAGCAAGGGTGAATCATTCATGTTTAATTAAAATTTTCCTGATAACTTTGGAAGTAAGCAGGTTATATTTACCATCCAAGTTTACAGCTTTTTTTTTTACACATTTAAAACCAAAAATTAATTTTATCTGATTTTGTACACTAAAATCATGAACATTTTTTACAGAGCAAAAATAAGACAAAAATTACCCAAAGGGTTCAGAAATCATCCCCCCAAACAAAAGAGAGAAATATGCAAAGTATTCCCTACAATTCCGCACAAGATCAGAGATCCTACTTCCTTTCGGAATACACAGAAGCACAGGGGCTTCTGTCTCTTACCTCAATGGTGAAGACCTTCCTTTGGAGTTTGAAAGCAAGGTCCTTCGTGTCGGACACATCGCCAATCAGGCTATTGAGCCGGGGGATCTGGTGTATGTGAATCAAACCTTGCAGAAAGGAAATTAAAAGAAAAAAATTGAGAAAACGCTGTCATCAGATGCATAAATTAGAGAGTCTGACAGCAGAATTCTGTATATTTACACACGCATCCTCCCCTTTTTAAACTGGAGCTTACTACCAGGAGCAATGAAGCAAACGGTGCGATTATACTCAAGTAATCAAGCAGAATAAGATAAACAGAAATCCTTGTGCGAGGAAAACTAATTGCACTTTGGTACAGAAGTACAGATGTAAAGAGGGATCTTAATACTTGTCAAAACTACAGCCGGTTTGTGTGTGATTTCCGCTTGTATTTACAGTAAGCAAACACGGCTATCACCTTGCCTGCTGCCCACTGCACCACTGAGTGATCTTTATTTTATTAAATGCACCAGTAAGCAGCCGGCAAAACAAGGCTTGGGGGTGACTGATAACTGGGGAAGCACTAATGAAAAAGTATTTCATCGTGCACCTTATTAATGACTCGAACAAACTGGGGTAGGAAATGACATTTCAGAGCACATTAGAGGACAGAGCATGAACCCCGATGCCATCCCAAGCCCCACATCTCTGCAGCACATCAGATCTCTCTGGAGCTATGAGGAGCTTTATAGTAGCATTGGGCAGACTGGGAGCTCTGCCCTCTCTTGTCAACGGCAACTCAAGCTGATTTTTCCTGACAAGGACATTGGATGGTTTTAGTGCAGCTTAATGTAGTTTCTGAACAATCCTTCAAGGGTCATTTTCCACAGATGAAAACTAGGAATGTTCTTTACTAACTTTCCTCTGCCTCAGCTTATTCCCTATTTAGTAGTTTTCATTCCAGGGCAACTGAAGTCTAAGCAAGGGAGGAGCAAATTCCAAACTACAGTATATTAGACAAGAGGTCAGATGATAGAACACTTGCTATTGTATGCAATTTTTTTTTTTAAAAGCAGTATTTAGACATTTCAGTTTGTTTGTTTTTTTGGGGGGAAATATTCCATATAGTGTACTTCACTAACTTTCAACTGTATTATATGCATCTATGGAAAAATATTCTCAAGCAAAATAAATGGCTTTTTGGCATGGGGAGGAAGAAGAAGAGGGGATTTCTTATTTTGAAAAAATATATCTCTCACCTAGCTTAGAGGCAAGATTTGGGTAGACAGCCTTTAGTTCTGAAACTAAAAAGTCCAGTTGGCACCATCTCAGACTTACTTCAATAGGCAAATTCGGTGGAATAAATTGCCTGGTCGACCTCCTTTTATCTGACTGTTACACATTCTGACCTACACAGCTGTTTGGCCAGCTAGTACATCAGAGTTTCTTATAGAGTGAAATGAGTAACTTCAGCTGAAAACTCTGAGCAGCAGAGCCTGGCCTAATCCTCGGCCCTGACTGTCCAATATGCAGCAAAGAGCAGACCATAATAACTTTGAACACAATTCTTAATCAGGAGGGCAGACAAGCTAAATAACAAATGGCACCATTATCATTGAATTCTTAGGGCTTATAATGGTTACATTATAACAGATGGAAAAAAAAAACCAAAACAACAACAAAACCCCCAATGTTTGACATGAATATTTTTAAAGAATATGAAAAAAATCCCTTATGTTTAAAAAAAAATCTTGCAGAAAATAACCTCAAAAATCCCCCTCTCCTCATAAGAATGATTTACTCTAAGAATAAATTCTTAGTGCGTCAGTGTGGACATGTCGCATAGGAAGCTCTGACACAAGCAGGTGATCAGGGGCAGGTCATCTCTGGAGCAGGTTTTGTTTCAAGCTCATTTCTTCAAGCAGCTATTAGAAGGACAGGGGAAACTGAGGGGAGAGTGTGGACACTGACATCAGCAAGTGTAGCTGGACTCTGTGTTCTTTAGCATCCTTCTTATCATCTCTACCCAATGTCTTGCAAACACCAGGATGGGTGGGAAGCAGGGCCACTCAAAGGCTTCTCGCCGGCTTCCTTCCAATGAGCTGCAGCCAGCCGCTGAACGGGAGGTTTCCATGGGACCACACTGCTGACTGCCACAATCATCACATCAGTAATTTATGCAAACTCAGGGCACCATTCTGGATGAGCTTAAAAACTGTTTGCTATTCAGTTTTCTGTATCCATTTTAGATCCAAGGCATGCCTGTCTTCTACTCTTTTGGCAGCTCTACTACAAGAATCTTTTTTTTTTTACTTTTGAAAATTTCGTTATCCAATGACTCACTATATGCATAGGAACAAATCAATTAAAACTAAGAAACTAGTCTGTTGTTGCTCAAGGGGGCCAAAGTTATTGTGAATTTATTTAACAAAAGAGATGGTTTGTGACAAATAACTTTTTTTGCAAGTGAAAAGAAAAACTACTGAGATAAGCAAATTTTAAGTAATAGAAATATGTGCACATTTACTCACATAGATATACATGTTATTACTTCAGTTTGAAATCTGGCCGATAAAAACTATTGATTTCCCTGCAATCTGAGCTCCCTGTTCAAGTCATGGACAAATCTCCTCTACATGTGAATTCCCCAGAGCCTGCCTGCTAAGATGTGCATCTGACTGAGCCATGCCTTGGTAACCGGGGTTGACAACATGTAAGGAGGGGCCATGCTTTTTTGCAGCCTTAATGCACTTTGCTGAAAAATAGCCTAACTCAGGACTAGTTAAAAGGGAGGTACCAGTAAAGAAGTATACTTGAAATGAAATCGAATGCTGGTGCATCACAGATATTGCAATTGGACATGATATTGCCAAGTACTAAAAAATGGTACTTACCATGGAAATCCTTATATAGAGAATTGGTTTCTCTCTCAGAACCGAGAAATGACTCAAGACCAACCACTGTATCCGACAAGTTTCTAACACGTGCAATAATTGCTTTATTCTGTAAAACACGGAAAAACACTAATTTTTTTATTTTATAAATATAATACATCCATACAATAAAATTTTATTTATTATTGATAGACTGGAGTAAAATAGGAAAAAAATAGAGAAATAAAGTAGAATGTTGTCACTATGGGAAGCGATACTTGAGTCAGCATGCACACAAGACCATTTGCAGGGGCCAGGGCTGGTCTCAGCAGTGAACAGGAGCTGGTTTTCTGCTCTCTTTAGGTCAAGGCTGTGCTCATCCTTGGAGCTTCTTGCTTCCCAGGCAGCTTCACCCCCTGCCTCTTGGAGGCTTGGCAGACAACAGGAATGAAGGGAGTAGCTGGGAATACTGTTCACGATCAGGCAGAGGTCTCCTTGCTGCCTGTCAGCTGGGATGGGCTTATAGGCCGGCAACAGCTGAGGTCTTATTATGGAATAGAAGAAACTCTGAAGGATCCAGCTAAGAGGATACAGGTGTTGTTGGGCTCTCGAGTCTCCTGACCTGTTTCTAAATGCTACCACTTGGTAACTGGGTCAACAACAGAGGCAAAGCAAAGAAAGTGAGCAACCAACATGGGACCAACAAACAGTCTATAATTTGTCCCTCTTGAGGCAACATCACTATGCCAATTATCTGTATTATCATCAATGCTAATAATAAATCCTGTTACTACAACACTGTGTCATAAATAATTAGAAGGTAAGTTCCCAGAGCACATCTATTTGTGGAGTGGCAATAGTTATGAAAACATTCCGAATTCTGTCTGTCTGAATGTAAATATCAGCATTGGAAAGCCTTGACAATTCACCCAACTAACTAACATGAAAACTGGGGATGACTTTTAGACTTTGACAGGGATTAGACCAGAAAAATATTACATATGAGAATGTCTTAAGACATGTTTATTCTGAAAACTTTTATCTAAGTTGAAGATAATTTGATTGCGTCTAATTTGATCTTAAGATTTTACGAAGTCCACATTTCCAACACTGATCCAAAATGTCTTCTCCCTTTCTTTGTATCTTAGTCACTTTGTATGTTAGCACTGGGCATCGTGTTTGGTACATAGTAGATAACTTAACAAACACTAGTTGACTAATTAGACCAATAGTTTAAAAATGATCATTGAATAAAGAAATATAAATTCAAATAGTCAAGAAAATTTAGCAAATCCTGAATTATGTTTCCATATATGAGGAAGGACCAGAGATGGTCAAGGTATTATACTGAAATTACCTGCCTACATACACTAGATGTGGCTTATAGGATTTTTCATAAGTAGGAAGGCACATGTCTTATTTCAAAAAAAAATCTAGCAAAACTAATTAAAATAGAAAAATCAAACCTGAAGAACAAGCAAAAATACTAGCACAACTCAGACTCGGGAATATGTATTGTGACATATGTGCATATCTGCCTTAGAGGATTTTCCATGTAATTGCGAGAAAAGAACCCATATTGATCACTTATTTCCATCCATTTCCCATAGGAGTTAACCCTACTCCAGAATAACAGTGTCTTCTTACACTAAATACACATCCTTTTCAACATTTCTTTAGCCAAAGACCACTATATCAAACTCATCCAGGTTGGGTTTCAGCCAGTTATTCTTCACCCAAACAAAAATGTCTGCCAGACATTCCAACAGCTGGGAGACAGTTTACAGTGAGTCAACTTGAAAATGATTCATTGTGCTTAGTATTGAACAATGTTGGGGTGGGGGTGGGTCGGTAATGGAGGGTGAGAACAAGTGGGAGAGAGGCACTCACCACTTCTTCAGCCCTCAGTTTGGGGATAAACCCAAGTAGGATGAGTTCTACTGTCAAGGATCACCAATGAACATTTGTTAATGTCCTGACAAATTTCTTAATCAAAAATGTTGGCCCTACTATTGTCTACCTAAAAAATAAGTAGGCCTAAGTTTAGGATCTAGACATTGGAAACTGTAGGGATGAAAGAATTAGTTAAGCAGGATTCTAACTGGCATTTAAATCATCAAAGTCATTATATTTTTCAACAACTGCAAATAAGCATTACATAGGGTATGTAGATATGTGACTGCTATGAAATCTCTGCAGATTTTAAAAGTTAAGATTATTTCCTACATCTCATTAGGAGGATTCAGACTGGTTCATCTTCTCCATTTAGCTAAGGAGGGTCCCTTTCTCTCTCTGTTACATCTCACTTTTCACCAATTACTTCCATAATAGCTGGTTGTCATTCTTATTTTTTAAAACTAGCATCTGCTGGAATAATATCTAGGAAACCCTCAAGAAGGAAATCTATTAGCCAGTCTGGAGAAGAAACAAGTGAACTGTAACTGCTCTGGGTTTCAGCAACATGAAGTGCTATCTATCTATGGGTCCCCACTTCCCCAGGAAGTTGGTAACCATCTTTCATTGTTTCATTTTTGACTTGCACAGACATAACACCTAGCTATTAACAACAAACCAAGTTCTATTGTAGATGCTTGTAAGAAGTGAAAGAGCAAGAATAAACCATTAACAGTAAAGGACTTATATTTAACAGTGATTCTTACTGCTCTCTGCATGCTAATTTTGGTAAACAAGTTTGTTTTAAATTGTGCAGGAAGCCACTTTGAATGGGAGAGTTGTGCAGCTATCAAGAGGATGACTATATGTTACAGAGCCTGGGAAATTATATATGGCTAAGACCTGCTCAGTTTTTGACTAAGTCAATCTTTATTTTACTTATAAGTTCATCCATTCTTCTGGTTTGATCCAGGACCAAAAAGTATATATCTGTAGGGGAATGTGCAGCATAAAAAAAAGTTTTAAAAATTGTGTTACAAGTTGCTTTTATGCCTCAAGAATCGTGCCTACTTAATCTCATCTTCAATTTCCTCCATTTTAATGGCCTTTAAATAATAATAGCACTAACAACAATATTCAATGGATTTTCAATTGAAAAAAAGAATCCAAAGTTACTGGATTAAAAAAATGGAAAGCAGAAAAACCAGCAATGTATGTTATAGAGAATGTCCTAACAGTCCCACGTGTTTGATGCTTTATGTCTGTACCACTTTGTGTTCACTCAGATTCTAGCTGCCTGTGTCTTACAGCATTAGGTAAAATGCTCTAATGGCAATATAGTGAGGGATTCAATACTATGGCGCACACTTGGACATATGAACATAATGACTCATAGTGAATCTGTAAAGTTTACACTTCCCAACATGCCACGTCTAGTGACAGGGCATTCAGACTTGATGACCATCAGTGCATGACTCTGACGGTGGCAGTATATGCAAGGCATGCTGACATCACCAACATACGTAGCACATACTGCCGCTCATCATCTTGGCCCATCTGGACTGGAAAATCTATCCGAGCTCCAAAATCCCTCTTGCTCCATACAAATCTCCATCCAGCTACTCAGTGAAAGTTGGCAGTTCTGGAAAGCAGCCAAGACATGGCTAGGAGGGAAGCCAGAAGAGGAGAGAGCCAGTGGCCAGCAGTTTTAAGAGGGTTTTTTTGGCAGCTATGAAAGGCATTGTTTTAAATTACATAAAAAACATATTAAAGTTCCCAGCTGCATTGTAATTTTATATGAATCATTTAAATTAAAACTTACGATAGTGTTGCAAAAATAAAAGCAGATTAAATCAGACCTCCTGTAGTGGTTCTACTTTTGCCCTTGACTAACATGTTGGTGTTTTGGTTCCTAATGTTTCTTGTTCGGTTTTGCAGACAGTGGATTATTTTAAAGGCCTCTTAACAATATCCACTGAGCCAATTTTGAAATAAAGGAGATGCATTTTGTATTGTTTTTCAACTTACCTCACTAAAAAACCCAATATGTACTTCAAAAAGTATTCTCAATCATATGAAGATTAACACGTTAAAATCATGTTGCCTCTTCCACTTTCATCATCCATCCAAAATCAAAATCAAGCAGAAGAGCTCAAACCCTAGACATCTGCCTCACTTTCACTTCATAAGTCATGACGTCCCCAATAGTATAGGACATTACATCAAAAGAAAATGTATTTCCAAGAAATATTGTAATAGCAGTATCAAAAATTAATTAACCCATACTAACTCAATCATCATGAAGCTTGAAAGGAATTAGCCAATTAGCATAATGCACATATGCGAAGCCTTGGCTAGAACAACCCCATGGTTGCTCACTTTGCACTCAATTTTGAGTGGAGGCAGCAATCAAAATAATATGAAAGACACAGTTCCCAAATTTCAAAGTATCAAGCAACATTATAACCTTAAAGAGAATCCAAGAAAGAGACACAACTGAGTACAGGGAAAACATGGTTATATGAATATGGTGGAAAAATGATAAAGGGAAAACCCTGGCTCTTTGTCCAGAGTCAAGGGCACAGTTTAAACTGCTACTTCAAGAAGTCTTGAACTATTGACTCACTATATAATATTGCCTGTAATTAAGGTTCATAAAAACTGTAAGACTGGTATCGCCAACAGCTCAAAAAGATAAGGCCATTTTCTGGAAAAATAAAACACCGATACATGAAAATACCCAGAAATCATAATGTGCTTGTAACATCTTATAATGCCTAGATCAAAGGATTAAACACACTGAGGGGTATTTCATCAGTTGTTATGATTTATCTTTACTTAAAAAAGTCATTTATTTACTTCTTAAACATTTTCATTTTTGGCTCTTGAATGATTTATACTGGTTTTTCAATTTTCTTCACAATTTTTTCCCCAGGGTTCATAAGTAGTTCATTATTAGTTCCTTATTCCACCAAATAGCTCTTTACAAAAAGAAGAATTTGCTCACAATTCTAAAGTTATTAAAATAGGGTTGTTATAACCAAATATAACTATATGGCTATAACAAATGATAACTGCATAAAGTACAAACTATATTAATTATTTTTATTTTCAAGAATGAATATGTATTATTTATGAAACTAGTAATAAGAGATTATGTTAAAATGGTGGCAGTATTTGATTAAGAAAACTTCCCACTCAACATTTTGACCTAAGATCTAAAACTAGAAAGGTTCACACAACAAAGTAAAACATTTTTGTTCTCGAGGTAGAAGACTGCATCATCTATGAAATTAGTGATAAGCAGTCATACTAAATTGGTGGCAGAGTTTGATTAAGAAAATGAATATTCCCAGCCTCAACATTTTGATCATAGGGTCATAGATCCCAAGCTAGAAAGTGGGGAGAACAGGTCAAATGTTTCAGAGTAAAGAATACGAATATAAGAGCAGCAGGGAATTTCTGGAACTTTCTGTAATTCAAAAGTCAACCTTACATTTCCTTGCTTATCTTTCCATATTGAAGAAATTAAAAATGAAACCCAAGAAAATAGCTTTGGTCTTCTTTCCAGTCCTCAGAAGTTCCAGGGCCTTTATTTGCACTCTAAGTGAAGGATGCATTGAAAGGTCCCTTCCAAATGACTCTGCTAGGTTAATAACAGTAGAATGCACGCTTCATGCACATGCAAAATGAGTTGCCCAAGTAAAGGGACAAAATTACTAAATGTAAGACACTGATCCATTTTTTTCACGTGTATTAGTCAATAACTTGGGATTCCAAACCATAATGAATAGACTTTTTCTTACTTTTTATAGTCATTTCAAGTATATCATATTTTAAGTCATTTAGAACAAACCAACTTTGATGAAGTCAGGGTACTGACAATGCACAGAACACACACACACAACACTCCTATTTGTTGGTTAGAGAAGCTGCTAAGTGTAACAGACAGAGCACTGCAGCAATGGAGACAGCAATGGACTTTGGAGTCAAGGACCTGGATTTGGATTCTGCCTCTCAGACCACCCAGCTGTGTGATCACGGAACAAGTCACTCAACCTTGATAAGCCTTGACTTCCTCAGTGACCTCTAAGGTTACTTCTAGCTCTAAATCTGTGATCCTCGGCAAGCTTTCAATTCATATATCACAAGTAGTGGAAATAAAGCTTCTATACTCTGAAAATGCTCCTGCCAATTATAACCTGTGAACCATTTTAAGAAACCGTGAATTATTCCTGGATACTGCCTGATTCATGATGACTCGCTACATAGTATGCTCAGGGCTTCATCCAAGTAAACCTACGGTGTAACCAATCAATGAATATAATGAATAGAATGCAGTGACAAATAAAATTGCAATAGTTCATTTCAGATTCATATTCCCCAAGCCTACAGAGCAGTTAGGTGCAGCTCTGGAAATGATCTCATTTTTTCCTGGGGAGCGCAAATGATATTTAGGAGCATTTTCTCGTTTTAAAAACTTGACATGTCATAGGGTTTAGCAAGTTAGAATTTGTTGCCTACCATTTTCTTCTTGAAACTCTAAAAACACAGTTCACAGAGGTCCGAAAACCCAATCCAACCTGGCTCAACAATTGCTGATAACCGAAGAGCCCCAAGGAACGTCCAGCTGATGTTGGTGATGCAGTGGCAGGTTAAAGATACAAAAGTTTAAAATCAGCTTAAGATCAACCCGTACTGAGTATAAAATTATAGCCTGTCATTAGGAGCAGGCTGACAAAGCCAGGTCCAGATGGGAGACTGGCTGGGAAAAATGCTGAGGCAGGTGGGAAAATGATGGGAACCTGATGGAAGACAGGACTGCTCCCTCTGCTGGCAAGGCCCTCACCTGCTTTAATTTTTAACTAATGACTTGCTTTTCTTTAATTATTTAGAATATAACCCAATAAATAATGCAGAGTACTCCATTCTCGGGCTGCTACTATGTGTTTGTACATTTCTGAACTCACAGTGCCCTATATTTTACCAGAATAATTTGTCAGGGCTATAGGCTCCAATGCTTCACCAGGGGTCCAATTATTTATCTTGTAATTTAATTGCATAATAAACATGTGCAAATCTAATTTTACTCTTAAAATACCAATCCCTTTAAAAATTAAAGCCATCTCCGAATTATTTCATTAATAGATATTTTCATTTATAAAAATAATACAGAACTCTATGTTTCATAGTCTCTTGCTCAGGCTTAATATAATGTACCATAATGAAATAATATAGAAATGAACCAAATAAATCAACTATACAGGATACAAGAAAACAGCATGTCAGAGCAAAACAGAAGAGATGTACAGCGCCAAACCTATCTAATGACCTAATGATGTGAGTTTGCAGACATTATGTACTAATGTGAAGGGAATTTGGAGCTGATGTTTATACAAAAACTTGCTAAATTTTACAGCAAAAAATTATTCGTTATTTGATTTGTGATGTAAGTTAATAGCTGCAGCAAAAACATTTAGTAAAAATCTGTTCCTAGATTCTGGCCTATCACCAGAAGCTCCCAGAACAGGAGGGATCAGCTTTTTCCCCCACTGTTCTCCTCTGAATCCTGGCTGAAAAGACACTCCAGCTCCCAGCCTTCCAGAAGGCTCCATCCCAGGAATCCTCGGCTGCCATTTGGTTCGCTGATTTTAATCTCACAGGACTTTCTTACAGTGGCTCCACTATGCTGAACTGGCACTTGCTTCTAGAAGGGAGTTATTATTAAACTTGTAGGTCAATTGTGGCACTAACAACTCTTTGGAAGCTTTCAGCCACAGTGTACAATTTGCTGGTCTAATTAAATATTAATTCCAAGTGTTACATTTTGTGGCTAAGAGCTTTTATTTTCCATTATCAGTCTGGAAGAGAAAAAGGTTACAAGGCTAATTTAATCTGTCTTCCCCATCTCCCCCCAGCATTAGAGCTTAACTACATAGGGCATAAAAACATCATTAAAAATGCAACACCTCTTTATGTAACAATAATAATGTAATTAACAGAGAAGACCTAAAGCATAAAGGCAGAACATAAGATGTGGTATAATAATCTGAATTGTATGGATAATGCCAGCAGTCACAAAAGTTGTGGCAACAATGTTTTGTACAATCAAGTTTCAGGGATAATCTTATTTTGAAGGAAAATATATCTCCAAAGATTAAAACATAAATGTGCAACTATATAGACTGATAGGCGAAATTTAAAACCTAGGTTTTTCAAAGAAATTCCATTTAAGATGAAAAAACAAATACCTTTCAACTCTTTAAAGTTTGCAAAATAAAAGAACATTTTTAAAGGGTGGTAGTTTTTACTATATAGTAAAAATTTCTAAAGATAATAAATTAGAAATACACATTTTTATGGTAAGTCAATATATGTCCCTCCATACACACACACACACATATATTATGTATATGCTGCCTCTCTATAGCTATAGAAATTGGTTATTTAACCCCGTTTGAATAAAGAGAATGAATACACAGGTTCACTCCTCCCTTCTGCTTCCAGAACAGTTGCGTCCACCATGCCTGGACACTGGGCGTCATAAAGACTATGTATGTGGTCCAGGAGCCAAAGATTCCATATGTCCAAACAGATGACTCTATTTCCATACTGTAATAGGATATTTGACTATTTAGACTATTTACACTTATAAACTTTGGGCCTTAAATGACACTTAGCTAATTGTCACAATAACAATAATGTTAAAGCTACATTCAAAGAAATAAAAGATTAAAAATACTTCCATTTTCTATAGTCCGATGAAGTGTTTCCTAACCGGACTAAGAAAGTATCTAAAGTTTACAGTAGTTATTTCCTGTTTTTGTTTTTATTATGTGTTTTAATTGATATTACATATTATTTACAGCTAATATTTAAAGGCAACTTAAAAATAGCTTGCTATGAGTGTCATATTAGCAATGCCATCTTCTCCTTGTGTTCTTGTATTGAGAGTGTCTATTTGGAGAACATCTTTCTACAAAGTTCCAAATAAATTTGACCAAGAATAGAAATTAAATTACAGAATGAACTTATGAAATTAAAGGCATTCAAACTTATACATGATTAAAACTAAATAAAATAATTTTAAATGAACCATTTTATTTTGAAAAACAAAGAAAAAAATCAGGTAGATGACTTAAGGACTCACAGGACTCAAAACTATGAAAATTGCAAATAAACACAGGTAGAATCTGTTTAAAAGAAAATTGTAGACAACTCACACACTCAAAGTATAGTAATATATAATAATATAATATATAGATCTATAGTCATTTTAAACACTCACAAACCAGACAAAAAGACAAAGAAAACATTAAAAAATAGGGCTAGGTTTAATGGAATAAAGTTCAACTTTTTAAAACAACGTTTTCTTTATGTTATCTAAGATGCTGTCACTATTTATATTTGTTTTTTGTGGCTGACAGCATCTACAGGATTATAAGGAAGATTGGGATAAGCACAGGCTGGTCAGAAATCAATAGAATCTATAATTTTGAATATTGGTATGATTTCTTTACAAGAATTTAATAATAAATAGCAAGAGACAGGCTATAAATTTCATCATTAAACTTTCTACTTAAAGTACATAGGGAAAAAGAGTGTTTAAAATATCTGGTGATATGACATTGTTACATTTCCCAGAATAATACTCACATCTTCAACTAAATTAAAAATGTAACTGAACATTTTATAGTTGTGAACTCACAAAAATATGTTAGCTCTTCACTGTGCAATTACTCTTAGTTCTTTTATTAAGGATAAAAGATTTCACACTGAGAGAAATTCACAAGCCCATAGGAGTTCATACCTCACAATTCCACATTAGTGGCAGGTTCTAAAGCAGTCTATTGGTGGACTTAAGTTTAGCTGCTAAAATACTGAGTATGAACACAGGGGTCTGTGGAAATGAAAAGGGTTGTTTTCTGAGTATCCCTACACTGCAGCATACTTGAACACACTTACTTCTAAAGCTCCGGTAGAGTAGTAATATTGTAGATCAGTTTCTTAACTCATCGGTTTAAATATGGACCATATAACATATTAACTAAATTTCATTTGGCTTTGAAGGGGTCTTACAGCAATCTCTTAGTGAATTTACCTTAGTCAATTAACTTTCCTTAGCATAAGACAGTTGATACTAAGAGTGTTTAACAGTATGCTCTCTAAGGAGGCAGATTCATGACTTAAGAAAGATGATAAAATCTGTTTTTTTCTTTGCTTTTCAAAATAAAGTGGTTCATTTAAAGTTATTTTATTTAGTTTTAACCATGCATAAGTGTTGGAAAGCATAGTGGTTTTATGATAATGACTTGTGTGAGGCTTTCACTGAACCAGCATCAGACTCAAATCCTTGACTGATATGGAACCTTTCTAGATTTGAAACTAATCCTAATTTTAAGCCAACACTAACATTTTTTTAAACAAAGTTAATGTACAAAAATGTCGATAATTTTTGGAATTTTGTTAGTAGTTGGTATTATTTAGCTGCTGTGATAGCAAGTTTCATTATTACACTAACAACATTCAAACTTATAAGGAAAATTTAAGCTGCATTTGCATTTAAAATCATATTCATTTTAAGTCATTTGAAGCCCTGAATAATCCATAAATAATCCATAATAAAAGAGGAACTGTTTTTGAAAGAGAAAACTTAAAAAGAACAAAATAGATTAATCTTTCATTCATTATTTTAATTGCAATTTTGTAGCTATGGTCAGATAATACTTTTGATTAATTTAAAATATCAAATAAAACTTGTCACACATTATGTGAATAAAATGTATAAAGTAGGCAAATTTTATTTTTATTCCTTTTTTTTACCTTTGCCAATTAAATGCATCTTCCAGTCAAGAAAGCAGGGTATTTTATATTTCCTAAAAAGATGAATAAAAGTTATTGGGTGATCTTTTTTTTTCTTAAATGTAAATTTTCTTACTGGAATTCCCTTAAAAGTTGAAATCTCTTAAAAGAACTTAAAGACTTAGGTGACCAATATTCCTCTTAAAAACTGCTTGAAATAGAAGTAAAAATAAAGCAGATGGAAGATCTCTGCTTTAACTTGAAAAGGGAAAACATTCAACAGCTAATTGTAAAATAGATTCTGCACTACACAGACATTTTATTTTTTCAGGGCCTGCCAAGTGTAGACGTTAAACAGTATACTATCTGTTTCAAAGTTATCATCTTGCAAAAAAATCTCATTAAAAAGTCAGGGCCATTGCAAGAATCATGTGTTTGCTGTTACAGGATAGAAAAAGACTTGGGATCCCATGGCTGAGAAATACAGTCATAACTTTTCCTTCAACATGTAAATTGTTAATGTTTCACACAAATTTTTAAAAATGAAGAAAAACTAGCATTCTCCCTAAGTTATGAATAAATCAATGTGTAGCTATATCAAGAGAATATTTTCTCAGAAATATCATTTCCTTAAAAAAGAAAAAAAAATACCACCACCACCAAAAAAAACCAACTTCCCACTTCATCCCTGTAAAACAGAGTTGTGAAAGGTTGAGTTGTGAGAATGTGAGCAGCTGCTGTTATTATAACTAAAGGTCTGTCTACTGCTCAAGTCTGAGAGACCACATGTTCGGCTGTCCTCTCATCTTGCCATCCTCACCAATTAACTATCAACATGGAGGGCCGTACACATGCTCTCGGGGGCTCTTTAACAGGCTTCTTGGCGAGTGGAACAACTACACAGCAGGACTCTGGGAACGGAGTAATACAGGATATAGGGAGCCTTCAGTAGCTGTGCTCTTCCTAATGACAGTTCACTCCTTAGTTCAGTGTTTAACGAAGGTTGTATTAAGTTCAATCATTTCCACACAGGTTTTTAACACAACATGTTTGAGCAGATGGCTAAAAAACTGTATAGAGAAAGTAAGTCATTTCTGAACTCATACTTTTTATCAGGAACAAAGCTTTTTTAGTTTGTTTTTTGGAGTGAACACATTTTAAGACATCAATAACTTAAATGATTTTTCAATTCATTTTTTCCCCCCTCAATGACACTTAGAATAGTTTCTATGTGTTTATTTCAAAATATGCTTGTTTTTTTCCTTCTATATTATCCTGCAAGAAAGTAATCTCCAACCCTAAGCAAATAAAAAAGCCAAGGCCGGAAGGACATAGAGATTATTCCAGATTACGATTTTAAAATCATTCTTGTTTGCTCTGCTTGCCTTATTCCATCGTAACAATGGGTTAACAGGGAACCTATGCCATTCTTTTCCCCATCTTAACTTCTTCTCCTCTTTACAATTTCCTTAACTATGTGTTACTTGCCTACAATGAAATTAAACATGGGAAGAATGCCAAAAATACAATAAAGGGTAACTAATCATCACTGTACAAGCCTGACAGAACATTAACAACTAAAGTAGGAATGCTGATTGGCTGCTATACAAACGGAAGAAATATGAAGGTTCTGTGCACTCTGAACACAGGAATCCTTTATTGTCCCAGATAAAGGCTTTACAGGACATTACTATTACGTTGTAAATTATGGAATACCTTTTCCAAGCATCTCAAACTTAAGCCTCTTCTCTTGCATTCAACAACCACTTTGAGGAAAACTCCTTAACTGTCTGGAGCTGTCTCCCGGGACTCCTGTTCTTTAGGTCTTCATTCCCAGGTCTTCCACTCTCTCTTTTAAGCTGTTGCTGCTATTGTACCACACAGGTCTACCTGAGCCAACAGCCCCACCCTGCCTTTACAATTACAGTATCAGTTATGGTAACACTGAAATCCTGGCCTCCTCTACTCTTATGAATTGGTCATGCTAGAGTAGAATCATGATGAAAAGTGTGTGAACAATCATAATATCATGATGCTGTCAAGGTTCACTTGGCTAATAACTGTGTCTTTGGCACTGGCCAGAGACAGACTAACTTTGTCAGTGGCTTTCTTTAAAGGAGAAAGAAGACTGGAGAAGGCCATTGGTTTAAATCTTTCTAAGTTGCTCTTATTTCTACAGCTCCTCTTTTGTGGTTTGATACTTCTTGGTTACTTTGTATATTGAATTCTGCTAGGGATAATTTTCTTTTGTTGTTTAGACCCAATCCTGGCATCTAAGTGTTGTTCTCCTTATGCCAGCTTGTAAATGTGGCACTTCCTGGCTCTTTGTGGCTATTTGTATCTACCTTTCTGAAATCCCATTGCCAATTCATTTGATCTGGAGTTGGAAGGGGCTTTATAAATCAATGTAGTTTAACCCCTTCATTTTACAGATGAGGAAACTGAAATTTCCCAGACATGAAATTACTTTCCTGACATCATAAAGGGAGTAAGTAGGAGAGCCAGGATGTGAATCTGCCTACTTTGTAAATCTTATGCTTTTTACACTCCATCATGATGCTTGAACTTCTGCCTTAGGTTATGACACCAGATGTTGACCTCTCTTAATCACTAAAGGAGTTCTATCTCTGGCTTTAGGTAATGCCTAAAATTTTTAACACACTATAATACTGTCATGTAACTATTTAAAAAATGATTTTCTTGGATTTGAGGTCCTATGAATGAAGAATAATTTATTAGAAAAGAATCTTTTTATTCCCAGGTTATTTGATGCCAGGATAGAAAATGGCTATATTCTAAGAGAGCAAAGCTGTCTAGGGAATAGACAATTTTTCAATTTATTACAACACCTCTATTAAACTTTAATCTTCACCCATAATATGCAGTTTCATATTCTTGCCCAAATCTTTGTCTCTTCATATTTTTCTCCCAAGATGGCCCCAGTTTCCTTACCTGTAAAATGGATGTGAGGTGGGATTGGATGATTGCTAAGGAACTTTCAAGCTCTAAATCTATAATCCTATTACTTCAGATTGTTTTATGACAATTATTATTTTTAACTTTAGTTCTCCCTTAATCAACTTCCATTTCTGGCATGCTGCTGCTCTCATCTTTTGTCCTCAAATACTGACCATATCACTGTCAGATCCATCAGTCATTAGTTCTTTGAGGGCTGGATCAGAATGCTGCTGGGCCATCAGAAAGAATCATTAATATATTGTACACTTCCACAATCACTGAACAGGGAAGAAATTCCTGTGGAGCAGGGACCAGATGCCAAATGCTATTTTAAGTTTTTAAACAGTAATAGCAACTTTAACATAGGAAATTTCAAAAAATGAAGAATTAGTTGCTGTCAAAGTGCGTTCAAAATAAGCATTTTCCTTTTATCTAACATACTTGCTTCCTTAGCTAATTTATGACTGGCTGGTATCAATATGAACATTTTCTTCTGAAGAGCTCAAGTTATTAGGCTATTACAATTTTAAACCACACAATCAAACTTCAGATCTAAAACTTTCTCCATTTCAAAATAAAAAAAAAAAGGGGGTAAGAGGATATCTAGAGAGAGTACAGGAAAGAGAAACATGAAGAAAACAAGAGCAATACCAAGTATCAGGTAAACCCAACAGGTAAAATCCCTGGTTTTCCACGTGAGTCTCCAAAAGGGCACAACATACACTTCATACAGTTTACTAATGTTCAGTGTTTCCATTCTAAGTAGAAGAGACCTTAGAGATAAGTTCCTAGTTTAATCCCTGGACTTCAGAGATGACAAAAATGAGTCGAGGAGAGGTGAAATGATTGTCACGGAGCACAACACATTGGCCAAGCCTGGACTTCAGAGTCTGAATTCAATGATCACTCCAAGCCAAATCATATGGCAGTGCCTAAATATTTGTTCTGGGCATGGAATGAGGACTTAGTCAATACAAAGCAAGTGCTCGATTTTATTAGTCACCAAAAAGCAATGCAATTTCTTTGATTCTAGTGATCTTTTTTTAGGCTGGACTAGTAAGGAGGTGAAATAGTGAGAGCTTTTTGTTTGCTACCAAATCAAACAAAAGGGAAATTCATGTAGAACAAGGAGACCACAGCAAGAAGAACACAGGATTTGGAATCAGAAGATCTGGTGGTGGGTAGTATGTTGTCATCCCTCTTGGTCCTGGGCTTCCTTCTCTGGGAAAACGAGGCATTGTTCTAGCAAATCTCAGATCCCTCCCAGTTCCACATCCTATCTCACTGCTCTAAGGAAGCAAGAGGGACCGAACACTGTGAGCTAGCAGTTCCAAGGTTCGTTATGTCTTCTGTGTCTCCGGTCATCAGAGTTCTATTTGGAAGTCACAGAAATGTGGGTATTTACTAGCAGGAAGAAGTCACCATTTCTCCATAGAATCAGTTTCTGTTGTAACAAACGGTGAGCACTTGGAAAGGATAAACTGAAGGGCAAGATGATAGTCCCTTTCCTACTACAATACTAAGGACACAGCTAGAGGAAGGGACATGATTAGCATCCTTTCTTTTAAATATTACAAAGGTGAAGAAATATTGCAAATATTGAATATAAGCCTCTTCCCTCACCCATATCTGACTTATGTAAAATTAAGTGTGGCATTTATTTTTCCAGTGTGAATCTAAATAGACTTAAAAAAACACTTTTAAGGAAATCTCATTTAAGAAGTTGATTTATATTGAAGAGGACAGAAGGGGAGTATTTATTCAGACCAACGTAATATGCAATTGTGCTTCAGAGACAATAGGAGCATATTGTTAATCTAGAAGAATTCTTGAGGAATTTGAGAGTTAAGAAAAAATTTCAAAAAACAAGATAATTTTGCAACACATTGTTCGGGTCTTTTTGCCCTGAAAGCAGCTCAAGAAAAGACACATGTTGTAACCACCATTCAAAAAAGCCTTAGTAATGCCTGATCTAGTACCATGATTTAGAAAGCCCCACAAAGAGTATGCAGTCACTACTTACCCCTGAAGGTGAAGGGGCAATGAAGGGAAAGAAAATGATAAAAACATCAAATACAAGCTAAACATAACAGGCAAAATTCTATTTATAAAAATCCCACGAAATAAACAAAAAACAGTAAGTGGTATCTTATGTAACATTCTTGTTGGAGCTCCAAATTGGTGGTGCTTAAGAATCACTTGGCTAGCTATCAGCTATCTTATAGTGCTGATGTTTACAATACACTAAGTTATCATTTCCACTGTAGCACGGAATAATTCTCGATACTGTTAAAAGCTTCCATAATCAATACAAAGTCTTTTAATTACTTTGTGATGACTGTCTTCTAAAGGAGCTCTCCCCTATGTCTCTTGGTTTCCCTGGTTTCCTTCAAGACCTAACATCCTACTTTCTACAAGAAGCCTTTCCCACTCCTCCTGATTTTAGTTTCTTCCCTTGGAGACTACTCCAGTTCATCCTGGATTCATCTTATTTGTACGTAATTGTTTATAGTTATATCCCCGATTATACTGTGAGTTCCTTGATAGCTAGGACTATGTTTTACTTTTCTTTGTACACTTAACATTTAGTATACAGTAGAAGCTTAATAGTACCAGTTGACTGAATGATAAAAGCAAGTGTATAAACAACAATAACTTTAGTCTAGGATGATGGCCCCGAACTGTTTAAGGATGTTTAAGATACTTTAAGTATCAGGAATACTTTTCATCTCATGAGATTTTATGAACTCCCACTGACTGAAAAAAATATAAGACAAAAAGATACTATGTGATTCAGGAATGCTCTTAAAGGAATTTACATTTTATTAATCGCAATAACACTTACTCTAGACATAGAGGTAGAGAAGCATGGTCACTATGGAGCCAATCTTGGGGTAAAGAAAACCTCTCTGCCCCAGGAAATTCTCTGAGAGAGTAAGCTGAAGTGCAGATGACAGTCCAAATTGGTAGAGGTACTTTGTCCTGGTTAGCATTCAAGTTCTCTCACAATCTGTCCCTCCCCCACCTCCCATATTTCCAATTTTCTTCTCCCTCAAACACCCCACATGTACTCTGGGATCCAAAGACATTGGCTCTTTGCTGTTCCTCCAACAACACACTCCATCTCCTGCCTTGGGTTATTTTCACTGGCTATCCCTCAGGTTTGGAATCCTCTCCCTCCTTATCTCCTTTCTGGCTTCCTTCAAGTCTTAACAAAAATCCTACCCTCTAATGGAAATCTTTCCTGTTCTCCTTTAATTCTAATGCTTTCCTTCTGTTTATTAGTCTCTATTTATCTTGTAGATAAGTTATTTACACATAAATGTTTGCATGTTGTGTTCCTCCAGACCATGAGATCCTTAAAGGCAGGGACTGTATTTTTCTTTGTATCCCCAGAGTTTAGCCCAATGCTTGGCACACAGTAGGCATACAATAAATGTTTACTGATTGATGGATTGCGATTGAGCTTTTTTTTTTGTTCAAGTGAGCAGATTACTTAAGGTTCATTTCAAGAAATGCTAAAACAGACAATGACCCGGAAAGCCTCCAATCTAGTTGTAGTAGAGAGTGGGGAGCAAATGTGCTAGAGAAGAAAGGGCTGGATTTGGAGTCAGGTGAGGCCTGCCTGGGCTCTGAGGGGACTATGATGTGAAGCTCAGTGTCCCCACGCCACGATGTGGCAGAAGCAGGCCTCTTGCCTCAGTTTTCTATCCACTACGTCAAGTGCACACTCAACTTCTGACTGTGTTCTTGAACATAGTGCAAGGTTCTCCATATCTTTGGCTATCTTCCTTTTTTAATCCAAAACCGGTGAGTTATATTTCTATTTGGCTTAAACTCTCTGACTTCTTCTGGCTTCCTCTATAGTGAGAACAGGCATCTTCATATGGATGCTCCTCAGTTCTTTCAGTAGAAGCCTGCTTGAGTTCCAGCCCCACATCACCAACTGCCTGTGGACATTCTGATGTAGTGTCCTACAGGCATCTCAAACTCAATATGTCTAAAACATAACTTATTATCTTTTCTCAAAACTTATCTCTCTTCTGATCTTCCCTGTTACACTAGAAGTCACTATCTTGCCAGTCAATCAAGTTTACAAATTTAGTATATTTCTTGACTCTTTTTTTCTGGCTCCCCCCATATAACCAATCAGTTGCCAAATCAACATATCTCACATATATCCTCTTATCTTCACTAACAAATTGAAAACATGGGTATAGGCCCTCATAACTTCTCTCTTAAACTACTACAGCAAGTTTTAATTGGATTCACTGCCTCAAGTCCCTTCCCGTGCTAACCCATGCTCTACACAGCTGCCAGAGATTTTCTTCAGGTTTAGATCTGACCATGTGACACTCACCTCTATCCTCCTGGCCCCTGCCATAAATTCTAATGACTATTACCTCTAGGATCAAATAGAGGCTTCTCTGGCATTTAAATCTTCAGCAAGATTGTACAAAATATCGACATAGTTTAACTGTGCATGGAGGACCAGTCTACTAGTCTACTTGATGTTGCAGAAACATGATCCTTTATACTTCTAGAGCTTACTACAGCATTTGATCCTTATTAAAAACTTAATAAATGCTTTCTGATAGATTGATTCAAAAACTTGTTCACTGTGGTTCAGACTTGCTGAACTGCAAATATGATGAAAATTCATGATATCTGGATGCTACACGACGTATGCTAGACAAGCAAATTGAGAAAACGGGACTAGATCAATTAGACAAAAGAAGGAATTTAGGTACATTACATATCGAATGAGAAAGAGGGATTGAATTTATAATTTCATTGGTACAGGGAACTCCAGGATGAGGAAACCTACTCTAGCAGGTAAGTCAGCATCTTCTTCACAACTGAGAGTCTTCAGAGAGCTGTTAAGCAAACACAGTAAGAACTTAAGTGACATTCCTGGGGCTCCAAAGCCAGTGTATTGGAAGAGGTGTGTGAAGTCAGATCTTCCTGGATCTAAGGCCAATTTTCTATCCACTACACCACACTGCCTCTCATTAAGTTGGATAATAAAGAATACAAATTGAAAAATGTTGATAATAACATTCAAAGATTTAAATAGGCATGATGAGCCCTAAAAACACATGCTATCGTTATTATAGAGACAGAAAAAAACAAAACAGGCATATTTTTACTATATTGATTCATTTAGCTACATTGGTAGACAAAAGGGAAAAAAAATCAAAAGTGACCTATGAAGTAAAATGACATATTTAGTCTATTAACATAAGTCTAGTGAAGTATGTAAATTTAGTAGGCTCCTAAGATCTACATCAAAGACTTTTCCTGATGCCCTGTCATGGCATGCTCTTCACCTTGTTCTTAAAGGCTTTGCCAGCAAATTGACAACTTTAGCAGATCTTACTAAAAAGGAAAGTCTTTGTGAGGTGATTCAGCAATGGAAGATAGTTACATTCTGAGTCTGGAGATAACCTGTCACTGTCAAGTTAAGGCAGCAGGTGATGATTTTATTGAGGGGAGTGGAGGGGAAAGGCTGAGGAGAAGCTGGTGGAAAAGCAACTCATTCACTTAACAGAATAAAATGGTTTAAGAAATAAACAGTTTAAGAAATAGGCTCAGTGCAGGAGTCCACTTTTTATTTATGAAGAAAATCAACAATGGTAAAACACCCAAGGTGACTGTCAAAAATAGAGATGACCTCATGATGGGCAGTCATTCTATGACCTGTAAGGGATGAAGCATCTCCTTAAACACAGACATATTTTAAGAATGATAGAAACAGTTATTTTAAAATTTGATGACTCAGGAAGGTTCGGTTATGAGAATTACCATGCCAATGGTTTCCAATCTTTTCCTTATGGGAAACTATGTTTGATTTCTCTGATGCAGAAGATCAGGGGAGTTAGATGCTAGTGACAACAGGGAGGTTGGTGGGGGTAAGATGAGGCCGTTGGCTACAACTCATGTACGTGAGGGCAAGGCTGTGGAAATCGACCAGGTTAGAGTGTGCAATCAATTGGAAGAAGGTGATCAACCATTGGTAAGTCCTGGGAGATGCAGAAGAATAGCATTTTTAAGTGATGACAAATAAGAAATTTAAAAGATTTATAAAATAAATTCCGTGATTTCATTTCTTTCTAGTACAGGATTATTCTGTATGGCATGTTTTTAGCATTGCTAAATCCTTTTATTCCCTCCAATTTGATTTAATTATTATTTCAATTATGATGCATAAAGTACCCAAGCTTTTGAGATGCTATAAAGTGTGCTTAAAGAACACAACGCCTGCCATTGTTTTACTTAGTAAATGATACAAATACATCATCAGTTTAAAAATCTCAAAGGACTGACTGATTTTGTAATATCTTTTAATTTACTCTATTATTTAAGTTGCAAAATTTGGTCTATCTTCCCAATATTTCTCCAGAAAGTTTTGTCATTTCCCCAACATTCCACAACCAGTAAAGAATTTTTAGGCAGGTATAATGCAATTTGAAAATATGGCTCCACTAAAACGACTTTAAGTGTCTAAGATTCCTTTATTTTTAGATGTTGTTAAAAATGAAATTTTGGAACATTACTTGTTTATGAAGAAGAAGAAACAGTACATCACTAACTGGTGCTGCCACATTTGAAAAATCCAAAATCTGCTACTGCACAGAAGAAACAATAAAGCAAACTGACAATCTTCAATTAACCAATAAACATTTTTAAGTATCTGCTATGTGTCAGGCACTGTGCTAAGCACTGGATGGAGAATAAACATAATTTACAAGAGATTTTGCTACCACAGCAACCTAAAAATGTCAGAAACACGATCTTTGAAACAAAGTGACAATAATATTCAACAATAATTTGACTTAGTATCTATTCATGCTTTTCTTTTTTTTAAGCTTAAAAATATACAACTAATTTAAAAAATTCTTCATTTTCCTACCTGAATTAGATGTGATGGCACTGTGATGATGCAGGCTGACAGAGACATTCTGAGAAGACCACGGAGAACATATAGGAATCTTGTAAGACTATGAATGTGTTCAGGGGTGTCAGCACAGCAGATGTCATCTCCCCACAAAGGTGAGCCAAGATTCGGAATCCCAATTCTTAGTATGTTTTTTTGTTTTTTCTAAAAGACAACAGAAGAAAACAATTTATTAATTTTTTTGTTAACTGTTAGGAGTATAAATTGTTTTCTTTACATAAAGACATGGGATCAAACATTAAAAGCAATGTAGAATGTAAAAAGTAACTGACCAAAGTAATGAAATCAAGCTTTTTGCTTCAGGTATTTAATAAAGCACGGTAGAGAGGGTTGGAGTCAGGAAGACTCTTCTTCCTGAGTCCTAATCTGGCCCCCGACACTTATTAGCTGTGTGACTGTGGGCAAGTCATTTAACCTTGTATGCTCAGTTTCCTCATCTGTAGAATAGGCTGGAGAAGAAAATGGCAATCCACATAAGTATCTTTGCCAAGAAAATTCCAAATGGTATCATGATGAATCAGACATGACAGAAATAACTGAACACATTTATTATAGCTAGTATTTTACTAGAAAAAGTTGTAAGAGAAAATAAAATTAATTTCCCCTTTTGAAAGTTGTTTCTAAAAATAGGAGTGGAACCATCAAATCTCTATTAGTGTAAAAAAGTAAAAAATTGTATTAGTTTGTCAATTCCCATAAAACAATGAAGAAAAGTTCAAATAAGAATTTTCAAGACTAATTCCTCTGAAGTTCTTACATTAAAATATGAAAATATTTAACCACAACCATTTTTTCTTCTGTATTCTAATTGAAATTTGAAAATGGAGCTTTGTTGCTGGTAGTGATGGTATTTGCGGAAGGGGAAGTTAATCTTAGTCCCTTATCTCTGAAAAGGCTCCAGCTTATCTTTATGGCTGTGAAGTATTTACAAAAGTAAGCTTCCATGGTCTTACAAATAACTTTCATTAAGTTTACTCACTCAACAAGCAGTTCTTAAGCCCTTTTCACATGACATGCACTGTGTTAAGAGCCAGGTATACAAAGTCTAAGGTGAAAGTCCCCAACCCAAAGGCACTTACATCAAGGGAAACAACACGTAACAGTTAAATCAAAATCGATGGAGTAAATACAAGATATTTTGGGGTTGGGCTGGGGAATAGAGCACTGGAAGATCAAGAAAGGTCATTGAAATGGTGTAATGGAGCTGAGAGTCTAAGGAGACCAGGGATTCTGAGAGGCAGCAGCAAGGATGGCCTATCTTCCAGGAGAGCAAACCCTCCAAAGGCCCATGAAGTTCGTGGGCAAGGGAAAGCAAGTTAGCCAGACTGACTGGACTATTAAGTGCATGAAAGGGAATGAAGGTTAGTAAGGCTGGAAGGCAGGTTTTAAATGCAAAACCAAAAAGTCTGTATTTGACATTATCATCATTCTCACTAACATTTATATAGTGCATTCTGCTGTATGGATGAGGCAGCCTTTATGTTGAGCCTGCTAGACAGAAATGAGGAGCAAGTCCACATCAGGCATGGTGGGTTCAGGCTGGTTCAAATGTGTAGGAGTCAGTATTAGCTCTGTGCACTCAGGGAACAAGAGGGCTGGACAGCAGAGCTGATGAAGGGGAATGTTGTAGAAGAAGGCAGGAAAGGAAGGTGGCAGTTGGAGAAGAGGGGATTTTAAATGCTAGGACAAGAAGTTTGCATTTTAACCTTGTGACAACAGAGACCCCCAGAAAGTTTCTGAGTAGGGGGTAGATAAAAATTCATATGGTCAGACTAGTGTCTTACCAAATGAAAGTCCCAGAGCGGAGACCCAAAGGTATTTAGTGTATTGACACCAAGGTCATGGCAACAGGAAGAGGAGTTTTCACAGCCATTAGAAGTGACCCATGTTGTATGCCAGGGCCAGTAAGTTTTGGCTTGTCAGGTTTGGGGCAACTATCTAAGCCATTCTAACAATGGAAATACTTCTGCGAAGGCTTATGTGAGCTATTTTAGTGAGAAAACTTTTCAGAAAAACCAAGAGTGAATAAAAATAAACATCTGCTAAGGAGAAACATTCATAAAGCTATTTGAAAAATTGGTATAAGAAAAAAATGAACATTAACTATTTAAACATGTTTTATCTAGAAACAAAGCCTTGATATTCTATGATATTTAAGTTCCCTAGAATTTAGAGTTGGTAGGGACCTTAGGGGTAGTTTGTCCAATGCTTTCACTTTACAGAAAAGAAAACTGAGGCCCAATGCAGTGAAATGACTGGTCCAATGTCATGTAACTAGTAAAACAAGAGGCCCAGAATTTGAAACCAGTTTCTGTCATTCTGTATTCAGTGTACTTTTTAGTGCTATCACTGTAGACATAGTCTTTAATGAGGCAAATAGAATCATAGATGTAGAACTGGAAGAAATTTGAAGTTCCATCTGGCCACGTTATTTTATAGAAGAGAGCTTAAATGATTTGCCCAAAGTCACAAAGGAATTATGTGCCAGAATGAAGCTTCACCTTTAGCTCATCTGATTCTAAAGCCTGAGTTCTCTGTAGGGGCCCAGAAGGACATAAGCTGTCTCTGGATATCAAGACACCAACAAGCACAGGGAAATCCCAGGACATTCCTAGCCTAGCACCTTAACCACTAGGCCACAATACGATATCAATTACTTTTGCATCAAAATGAACCATTCATAAGGACACAGATATCCTATGAAAATAAATCCTTTAATTCCTGTAACAAGTATATCTCAGCCCAAAGAGGCTGGTCCTTGAATTCAGACGTAGGTGAACTGTATGTTCTACTTTATAAAAAAGCATAATAATTAAAGGGTTTAAAAGTTAGCTTTGAGAGAAAAAAACCGAAAAGGAGTCATTATCACACTAACAATGGGAGGAGATTCTGTAGTTTGGAAAAGATAAAGGAATGTGCTTGTATCACAGTGGCAGGGGTTAGGTCCACCCTGGGAAGGCACCTCAGGCATCTGTGGGCACGGATAGCTCGGCCATGGTCCTTCTCCAGTCCTCTTTTCTGGGTACTGTAGTAAGTCCAGAATAGGCTATTACAGATACAAGGTGCCCTCTTCTAGGAAACAGAATGGACAATTCAATGCTTTCCAGCAAGAGGTAAATGTTGAGGAATTTTGTTCTTAGGACAAATAAAGGGGATAAGTCACTTCTAGTTCTATGTAGCTTTTGGATGCAGTGAATCTGCATGCATGTGACCAAGTCACATTGAAGGATGGTCCCAGGATCATTGCTTTAACACTGGAAGAGCCTTTGAAGGGTGTTTGTTGAAACCTGCTAGAACTTCAAAGGTATTCTTGGTGGAAGAGTAGAGCGAGATTGGGAAAAATGAGGAGAAGTAACTCTTCAAAATCTGAGCAGAGTCCACAATCGTCAAAAATCCTGTCATATACACTGAAACTACAGTTTTGTTTAGAGTCTCCAAAACAAAAATGAGACATGATGGAAGCATAAAAGGGAGGTCATGAAAGAGTCTGCAGGGTAGGGATAAAATGCATAATTAAGGGATAGCAGCATCGTTTGGTTAAGGCCTGTACCTGTGTCTGATAAAGCCATATCCAAGTCATTAACTCATCATCACCATCACCTTGATCAATACAAAATACTTAGCAAGTAATGAACATGCTGTTTATACTAAGCAATGAATATAGAAAACAACAGATGTTGGTTCCCAGACTTCAAAAACCTTGGGATCACAGAAAGATATCCTGATACAGACAAACATAGAGAAGAATTAAAGTACTAAGACAAGAGATGAATGACTGGCACAGCAATTAAACACTACATAAGTCAAGAGTGAATTCATGTTATGAGGGCGACAAAGGATATTATATAATCAGGATAAAGATTCAGAAGAAACAGCCATGTCTACTATGATAATGACAAAGGAATCTTTAGATTAATTTTGGAACTTTAAAAATCTACAGAAGTAGATGCTCTTTTTAAGGAGTCACATGACAATCCAGCAGGTTTCTTATGTTTTCAGGACATGCTTCCACACCTCTAATCAGAGCTCCTTATGGTGCAACTGTCACATACATTTACCCTTGCAATGAAACAGACTTGCATGGCGATAAAGAACATTAGAAAAGGTGTGTGTGTGCGTGTGTGTGTTTATGTATGTATATGCATTGACATGCATACATACATATATATATTTGGGGGAGGGGTCTAAAGAAAGCAGTTAACAGTAAGAAAAACATTCATGTAAAATTTCTGAGGCACATTGTCCCTATCTCACATTATAAATCAATGAGTCACGCTTACTATTATGGAATGAGATAATTAAGCACAAGAGTCATAAAAACTGTTCCTGTAAAACCGGGTTCTGTTAAATGATTAGAGCTCTTTAGTTTAAATATTAAGTTAAATTAATTTCAACGTGTTTTCATTGTGCCTTTAAATTTATATTGTGAACTGTTTGTATAGTCTTAATTCACAGTTTAAAATTAAACTGAATTATGACAGCAGTTTGTAAATATGTCCACTCCATGCATTTCTACTGATGAAATACATTCTCTTATTAACTGGCTGTGTTAAATATTTCCTATTTCTGTTCTTTGGAAAATAAATCTATATGTCCTTTTCTAAGTAACTTGGTTTTGCTAGGGGGAAACTGGTGAAACTGAAGAGGAAATAGGCATTTTCAATTTCTAAAATGGGAGGAATTTAAGCTTTAGGAAATTAATCTGAAATCAGAATGCTGATTCTTGAACAAGCAAATGATAAATGAAAATATGGCATCTTAAAACTCATCTAAAATTTCTGAGAAAGAAACAAATTGAGATTAATAAATCTATATGTTAATGGTCTGGAAAACTGGTCTAAAATTAATGTAATTTAGGAAGAGATAAAATAAGAAACCTTTCCATGGATTATTTTTAGTTTAATTGCTTTCGGTGTAGAGATTTCTATGTCTTTCATTTCAACGAAAGTCAATGATTATGGGAGTGGTGGGACCTTTTTTATTAAACAAAACTAGATTCAAATTATGGCCAGTCAATCATGATTTTTGTATAACATATAAATATTTTCTGGAATGTAGAGACATTTTCAAACCTAACACCTAAGAAAAATAAACATGATTTCATTCCAATTTAGTGGGCGGTTTCCTTATTTCTAGTTCCTGGGGTTGTGAGAGGAAAGAGAAAGGAGAAGGAAAGCAGAAAGTAAGACACAGAGAGAGAGAGCAAGAGAGAGAGAGAGAGAGAGAGAGAGAGAGAGAGAGAGAGAGAGAGAGAGAGAGAGGTTTTCTTTGCTGCTGCCTTTGCTTCCTGCACGCTGTAAAATTTCCTGCTTTCAGACCTGTCATCCTGTTGGAGGAGCAGCAGCTCGGCCCACTGTACTGTGGGAACTGTTATGACATGCCTGTTACCATGGTTACCACAGCAAGTCGGGGAGAGGTGCCTGTCAGGGACCAATTTACCTCTCCAGACGGGCACTGCCACCAAAGGGGGACACGGTGCCCATAAATCTTAGCAGAAACTGACACAGGAGCAACAACGGGCACAACAAAAATTATTCTCAATGTTGGCTGCTACAGTGGAAACCATCAGGCAAAAACCCAAACCCAACTCCGACGTGGTTCTCCTTATACGGGGAAGGAATGCTTTTCCGTCATGTCAGCAGCCCACACAAACAGGCAAACCCACAGGCTTTAATCTGCTCTTCAAACTGCTCAGCAAAGTGGGACATAGAATTGTGACATACTCTTCCACAAAGAGAATGCTAAATTGTGTATGCTGTATGGTAGTCACATTTATAAATATATTCTAACTTTTATAAATTAGAAGACAATATATGTATATGTGTATATGTACATATATATGAATGATAATGAGAATATAGATGATAATGTTCTCCCTCCCCCTCAAGATTCATATAGGAGGGACTTCTTTATTTGCCCTAATAAAAAATAATGATATTCTGAAAATATGACTGCCTATACAACAGAATTTTAACGCTACAGCAATTACCTAAATGATGGAACAGAACAGAAATAAAGAATTCTGGGTGATAATAGGACCTAGAAATAAGTTTCTCCCTTCATTTGCTTGTTATCTATACATAGCATTTGGAATTCTGAAGATTTTCCCAAAATAAATGCTTAACTTTAAGCTTTCTGAACATTTATATTTTACAATATTTTATAGTGCTTTTTCTACAGTGAAATGAGAAATATGATTTTTTAATTCAATAAAATACTTCACAGATTTACAGGGAGAAATAAAACTTTTAAGATGATTAATTTCAGTATAGAGGGAATTCTGAGGGCAAGTCCTGAGTAAAATATAAAACATATCTTCTTAAATGTTCTATCTCTTACATTTATTTTTTAAATATAGTAACTTATCTATTTTAGTAGCTGCCAATAGGCACTTACAAATAATTATGGCTGACAGTACATTTGCACATCCTTCTTGTGTCCAGTGAGAACAGAGCTAAGACACCAAATGCACATTAACATACAAACCATGGCCATCTCTGCCCTGCTTGTTTATGTCATCTCTCCTTGGAAACAGCCTGTTCACTGTGGATTATTCCAGGACCTTCTGGGTCTACCCCTAGAGAGAGCTTTGAAAACAACATTCTACATGTGATTATAGAAGACATTGAAGGTGTTCAATACCTGGGGACAGGAGCCATCAAATCCTTCCTCTGATATGATTCTTTGGATAAAGTGAAGAAGCTTCGTGTAGCCATGGGTCAGAGCACTGTGGGTAAGAAATAGCTCATGAAGTACAAATGAGTTGCTTACATAGCACATACACAAAAGTAAATGAAAAGTATTAGTTGAACATCCAGTTCTTGAGCCACAATAAGTTTAGCATTTAAAAGGTAAATGATGTAAAGGAATAAAGTTGTACTTGTGAAGATCCTAAATAGAAATGAAGACATTTGAGAACAAATTGTAATTGCCTCATGTTAACTAGTTCAGTGCCCCTGATACATTGGGAAAGGTAAAAATCTGCAGAGACTAAGATGGCTTAATTATGTCAGGCTCAGTTAACTCCTAGAAAATTAATGATTTAATGAAGCAACCTAAAAGATGAAACTACTATAGCATTTCAGGAGTAATCATAGATAATTAACACATAGTTAATGAACTGCTATGTCAAGTACACCTGATCAATGTCCTGATCACCTGAGCTCATCTTGGAGTAGTTTTAATTTTCTCACAACAACCTGCTTTAATAATAGTAATTAAATAACTTGATCTTTTAGCATAAATGAAGAAAAATAGGTGTAGTCTCTGGTGAATTTAATATTTGCTTCTTTCTTTTCATACACACACACACACACATACGTATGACTATTAGGATAGTAAATTCTTGTTATACAGTGTCTAAATTACCCACATTACAAATATTTCTCTCATAAACATGGAAATTCTTATTACTATTAACTTTCTGAAGCATTTATAAGCATTGTGGAAATGAAGATAATACAGTTTTGGAGCATAACTGTTTCCTATGCACTTGAGCAGTTCTGCGGTACAGGACCCCAGGGATAGGAATGATTTACTTTATGGTGAAAAGCCATAAAACAATCATACAGACAGAAGAAATGCTTCAAAGACAGACTACTTTGAAAGGCAGTGAGACAGGAATGGCAAAAGCTAGCCAATATAATAAAGAGACTGTACCAGTGGGAAGCAATCGGAGGCTGGGTGGCTCAGCATACCCATTTGAACAACTCTATAAAGGCAGTTATTGTCAATTAACATTTGACAGTCATCCACAGCTGGACATGTAGAAAGATGAGAGGCACACCCAAAGATCAGCCTCTGCTGAAGGTAAAAGGAGCCATGAAAAAGGGAAATGTGTTTACTACTTTGTTAAAAGACTGTGGCCACAGAAAATAAAAGCATCTCTAGCTAGCAGCAGCTACCCTTTTTAAAAAGGGAGGATCTACTTGCAAACAAAGTGGAAAGGATAATGCCATTGGGAGGAAATATTTCTAATGGAAAATAACATCATGATTTTATATATTAACACATGTATGTCTGTGTTGGTGAGCCCAGTTGACTAAAACTAAAAGTTTTAATTTTTTAATATGATGGGTTCAATTTCTCTTTGGAACAGGGAATTTTGCAAAGAAGGAAAAAACAAACTCATCCTATTTCTATGCTGCGGATTGTATCTTTATGTTAGCTAGTCATTTTGCAAATTCAAATGCTGGTCGAAGAGAGTCTAGGTCATAAAAGACAAAACGCTTAGGGAATACTTTCTCACTGAAAGAAACAGACCAGAACTCAAGACTACTAATTGTGGGTCATTAGTAGTTCATATATTTATGAGACAAAGTCTCTTAAGTCTTTCCTCCAAAGGTTTTTCCAATCAAAAGGTTGGTTTGAAGTCAAAGTTCCCAAGTATGCATTTTATTGTGTCCTTTTTACTTCTCTGGATAAAAATTAGGTGTGATATCTTGTACTTTTATCCTAGAATGCTGTATTACCCACACCACAAACAATATTGCCAGTCATACATTCTTAAGTAGATTCAATTGAGTAGGTAAGTAGATTCGTTTCAATTCTACAAGCATTCATTATGTCTCCATTAAGTGTCAGACACGGAGGATAAAAAGACAAGAAAAGTTCCTGTACTTGTTTATGTTCTGGAGGAGGGAGTGGGGGAAGAAGAAGACAGGTGGGGGGTGGGGTAGGGGAAGAGAGCGGGGGAGGGGGGGAGAGAGAGATAGAGAGAGAGAGAGATAGAGAAAGATGAGAGAAAGATGAGGAAAGAGAGAAAGATGAGAGAAAGAGAGAGGAGAGAGACAGAGAGAGAGAGGGAGAGAGAAAGAGATGAGAGAGAGGAGAGAGAGAAAGATGAGAGAAAGAGAGAGGAGAGAGATGGAGAGAAAGAGATGAGAGAAAGATAGAGAGAGAAAGAGATGAGAGAAAGATGAGAGAAAGAGAGAGGAGAGAGACAGAGAGAGAGAAAGAGATGAGAGAAAGCGAGAGGAGAGAGAGAGAGAAAGAGATGAGAGAAAGAGAGAGGAGAGAGAGGGAGAGAGAGAGAGAAGAGAACAAGGGGAGAGAGGAGAGAGAGACAGAGAAAGATGAGAGAAAGAGAGAGGAGACAGAGAGAAAGAGATGAGAGAAAGATGAGAGAGGAGAGAGAAAGAGATGAGAGAAAGAGAGAGGAGAGAGAGAGAGAGAGAGAGAGAGAGAGAGAGAGAGAACGAAGAGAAGGGAACAAGGGGAGAGAGGAGAGACAGAGGGCAAGAGAGGGAAGAGACAAAAGTGGGAAGGAAAGAGGGAGAGAGATAGAGAAGAGTATGCATCCCATACACAGAAATGGTGAAATGGGTTAGTGAGCTCAGGGGAATAGCAAGTGTACCAGTTTGTCTAGAATGTAGAGTGTGTAAAAGGGAATGCCGTGAATCAAGTCAGGAACGACAAATGGGAGCCAGATTACAGAAGGTTTGAAATGCCAAACGAGTTAGTTTGTCATTTATCCTAAAGGAAAAAAGGAGCCACTGAAGATATCCCTGTGTTGGGACAAACATTTTTGCAGGCATGAGGAGGATGGAGTGCAAAGACAAGAGATGCATTTACAGACCAAGTGTAACACATGGGTATGATATGAAAAGGCCATGAACCAAGCTAGCAGCCCTGTGAGTAAGAGAAGCGGGTATATGGCACATGCAAGAGGTACTATGGTAGTAGAACTGACAAGACGTGGAAGCTGATTTGACGTGGGAGCTGAGGGGAAAAAATGTGTCAAGGCTGAGTGTGAGTGACTGAAGGGCTGATGGTGGTCTCTACAACAACTGAGGATTTTGAAAGGGTGTTTTAGTGAAAGAAAGATAAGGAGTTCCAGTTTGGACATGTTGAATTTGAGATGCCCATAGGCAAAATGTCCAGCAAGTAGTCAACCAACTGGAATTGAGGAGAGAGACCAGTGTGGTGTCATGACTTGTACCAGGAGCTTTAGTTATGGAAACACGGATTCAAATGGCAGTTCAAACACTTGGTATGTGTGACTTTGGACAAATCACTTCATCTCTCCTAGGTTTAATTTTCTCATCTATAAAAGCAGGTGAATACTAGCAGAAACCACAGGACTGTTGTGAGGATAAAATGAGAAAATGTGTGTAGGGCTTGAAGTGCTACATAAAGTTGAGTTATCATTTTCCTTATTGATAGATGGGATAGTAATTTGCACAGAGAATCAAACCCCTTGCGGGGGGGGGGGGCGGGGAGTGTACAGAGTTCTCCAAGGGAAAAACTGTGGAGAGATAAGAGGGTACAGGACAGAGTTTCGGGGATACCCATGCTCAGTGGGTGGAAGACAACTGATGATCCAGACAAGGAGTGTGAGGAATGGTCAGACAGGGACCATGAGGATCGAAAGAAATCAGTTACAAAAAAGAGAGATAAGATGAGAATTGGCTTTGGCAAGGGTGGAGTTTGAAGGTCACAGTATCCAATGCTGCCAAGATGTCAAGGAAATGACATTTGATAAAAGGTCATTGGATTTAGCAATTAAGAAATTATCAGTAAGCTTGGAGAGAACAGTGTCAGTGGAGGGGTAGAGATAGAAGCAAGACTGCAAGAAAAATGAGAGGTAAGGAAATCGAGGCAATAAGCAAAGATACATTTTTAAGAATCATTAAAGTCTTGTCTATTATTTCTCTGAGTCGATGACTTCTGGTGTGAGAACAGCAATGGCCCCGCATGATATTCGTAAAACTATATTAAACTTCTTTCTCACTTCAATGTTGCAACTCTATTATATAAATAGTGAAATGTTTCTTCAAATAGGCTAACTTTTCTAGGAGAAATAAATATTTCCACCAACAAAATTAAAATGAAGAAAAGAGACATGAATTTAAATTGCATTGATAATAGATATAAAATCCTTTGATAAGATAAAATCTCTTCCCCTTCCACCTTTTTGTATCTGTGGTAGACCAGTAAAACAAAAACTAGACACATAAGGGAGGTAGACCTCTTGGGTCCAATAGTGATGGACTGAGATATAATGAGGTTTTTAATATTACTTTCTAAAAGTTCATATACATTAATGGCTGAAAGACCTATTTTTTAATGGCTCATGGATATTCCCCCTTGGACAAGGCAATATACAGCCAACACTGAAGTAGACTGCAGCACACTGCAAAGGATGACTGGTATGTGTTATACAATACAACAAGGACCTCCAGAAGAGAAAGATGGCCTTAGGGATTCAGTCGTACCATGAAATCGAAAAGAATTTAACACTAAGATATTAAAATGATCTGAGGCTAACACAGAATGGGCTGCAATCTGTACTAGTAAGGTGGAGCCAGAGATATGAGATAATGGAGCCTTCAAAGTACTGGTGCAAGTTCAGCCATTACTTTGTAATGATTTTAAATAAAAACCCCAAACCTTCAAGGGATAGTATTTTACCAGGGGCACAACTGTCATGCCCTGCCTAGGGAACACAAACGTCTTTCCCTTGCTCTACTAAATAAATATTTTACTGAACCTTTTGATAGTGAATTATTAGATGCAATTTAACTTATACTCTGAATTATATTTAATGACTGAATTAAGATACCATGAAAATTTTTTAATAAGTCAGTATATAGAGATTTGATGCTCACAACAACCCTGCAAGATATGAACTATCATGATTCCCATTTTATAGTTGAGGAAACAGAGGCAGAGAGATATTGAGTGACTTGTCCAGAGATACACAACTAATGAGCAAATTTCTAAGATATGTATTCCTCAGGAATTATTTGTAATAATATTTATTTGCTCAGGACAAACACAATATTTTGTGTTAAAATATTATTTTAATTTTGCTACTAAAAACTTAAGTATGAAGATATATATATATATATATATATATATATATATATATATATATATAATTAATTCTTTATCCTTTTTTAGTAGGTTAGTAACTGATAAAGTAGGAATTGTCAAGAAGGTATCCTAGTGATGCTGACTTCCTTACTGATAGTTTCTAAGTATTTAACAGAGGTTAGGTTATCAAGGGTATGACAAATAAGCCCATTATCTGTAAGCAGGTCCCATTAGGAAAGACAATTTAAATAGTTTAAGCTGAATTTACCTAGAAATCTATGTCCTACATAAATAGAGCTTCATCTAAGTTTCCTTAAGGTAATACAGAAGGCCAACAAATAACAGTTAATCAGTTGGCCAACAAGCATTCAGTAAATAAATACTATGTGTAAGGGACTGTGCTAAGCAGTGGATATAAATAACATTAAGCAAAGGCAGTATAAGCTTGATTTCTATAATATTCAATAACCTTTAAAGCATAATAATACATCTCAAGTGCCTATGGTTAATACACAGAACCAATATATCTATGGGGGGAGGGGAAGCTACTTACAGAGCTGCTGGGACCTCAAGACCAAGTTTAAAATTTCTTAGATTAAAAAAAGTCAAGCTAGTGGTCACTAATGTGCATACTACAAAGAGAGGGATGTACTCCATGTCAATGCTTAGAAGAATCTTTATCTTTTATTTATCAGATCCATAAGAAATGAGCAACCCAAAACTGGGAAAGGAAGAAGGAAGCTGCCCGGGGGTGGGAAAAGGCCCCTGGATGCCACTATCCCTCTTTCCCCTCAGCAGGCAGGTTTCCCACCACCAAAGCTCTGAGGAGTCTGGAGGTGGGAGAGTGGGGATAGAGCGCTAGCACAGGAGTCGGGAGGACCTTAGTTCAAATCTCACCTCAGACACTTGACACCCAATAGCTGTGTGACCTTGGGCAAGTCACTTAACCCCAACTGCCTCATCCTGGGTCATCTCCAGTCATCCTGAGGAATATCTGGTCACTGGATTTAGATGACTCTGGAGGAGAAGTGAGGCTGGTAACCTGCACAGCCCTGTGCCCTCACTCAAAACAAACTCAAGTGCAAGTCATGTAATTATTTCTCTGATGGCATGGTCTTTTTCGGCGAAGGACAAACACACACACATCAGATACATATGAGACAAAGAAACAAGCGACTATGTCTTTCCTTCAATCACAAGACCAAGGAGGATTTTCTTGGTAGAATAGGGAAGTCTCCTTCAAGAGAAGATGTAGGTTTACTATAAAAAAGTTTGACCACTCATGCCCATCACAAGATAACAAAAGTTTCTAATGTAAAATATCAAATTTGGGGTACGTATAATAAAAACTAAGGTATAGACCTTTTTTCGTCACAAAGCCCTTAACTCCAGTAAGTGTCTTCAAGACAGAAACCATTTTCTGTAACCCCAGTACCCAGCAAAGTGACCTGACCATGGCAGTTACTTAGTAAAAAGTCATTCATTCAATTCATTTATATCTAAGTACACTTTAAAAATTCTTTTTGAATTAACATCCATTGTATATTACTGTGTACAGAAATTAACTCATTTTAGCTAAATGGTTTCATAACAATACTATGAGGAAGGTAGTATAAGTATTATCTTATACCCATTTTACAGATGTCAAGAAACTTAGGCACAGAAAAGTTAGGGGACTTGCTCAAGAACACACAGCTTCAGAATGCTAAAGAGAAGGCTGTAACATAAGATCAATATTCTTTCCACTAAATTATTTTCCAGAAATCAAGTAAGAATGAAGCAAACAATACATAATCACCTTGAAGGCTCATGAAAAAGACAAAACAGCAATTTAAATAATGTCTTTCAAACTAGCTTCCACAAACAAAAACAAACCAAAAGGAAACTATGCAATGAGGGGAAACAGCCAGGCTGTTAAGATTCAGGACAAGACCCTTGTGACAAAACTAAGACTGACCTTGTGACTTAGGAATGGCCCACCCAAGAAAAGTCTAATTTGCACCTGCCCCCCAGGCTGTGGTAAAAGGCTTACTTAGCACAGTGCCTGGCACATATTCAGACCTTAATAAATCTCTTTCTTCCCTCCCTTTTCCTTTTCCTGGACTCCTCGGACTCTGCCATTGTGAGGCCTCAGTTGCTGTCTTACTCTGGACCTTGCCTCAGTGCTTGGGGGCCTCCTCACCATGTTGGTTCCTCCCTCTCATTGGTGAGTTCCTTCGGCAGGCCATCATTAAGGGGAGGGGTCCAGGCTGGCCAACCTTCACCCTCTCTGATTCTGCTTCTGACTTTCAGACCTGAACAACATACCCTCATGTGAGTACCCTCCTACCCACCCCCAGTTTTTCAGCTCCCTTTTCTGTCTCATCTTCTCTCTTTAAAATGTATCAGTGCCAGGCACACAGTAAGCATCTGACAAATATTTATTGCCTTGTCCCTGTTTAGTACCTGAACTGGAAAAGCACATGAAAGACATTCAAGTGAGTTTTTATCACTTTGGTTTTAAAAAAAATTTTCAATTCTAGGCATTTTATTCTCATTACAAAAAGACTGAGTAGAAGAACGTTCCCATGTGCCCACCTTAGGATAGAAAAGGGGCCTAGCTTGGCCCTTCAAAACAGCTCTCCCAATGAAGACCATCTTCAGAGCTAATACTTCTTAAGATTCCTCATTGTTTACTTTCTTCTCTGTGACTATATGTGACCTTTTCTCCATTCTGGATCCCCCTCCTTCCTCCAGGGATCACAGTCTCAGCATTAACGTGCCAGGAATCCCTACTGGTTCCAGCTGCTTGACCACCTGGCTCTCTACAAATGGCCTGATAACCAGGCTCTGCTTGTGGCCACTCTCTGCCTTAACTAGACTTTTTCCTTCTAAGTTGGGAATTTTCCTGCAAAAGCTGGTCCCCTAGCACAATGCTCTTAGAGAGGAGCTGTTTGTCCTCCAGAGTTTTCTCCTTAAAGATCAGGCCCCTTCAGTAGCTGCCACTGCTTCTGTAGGATTCCTTTACATAAGAATTTTCCAAACTGAACTTAAGTACTTATATACAAATAATTCAGTATTTGAAAAGGCTTAATGTACAATTTTCAGTACCATTATTGCTAATTAAGTTTAATTAGAAATGAAAAAGCTTCAAAATTATATAAAAAAGTGAGAAAATAATTTGATTTATAAAAATTCTTTTTATACATATTTTTCAAACACTTGTTACAACATGGCAGGCACTAACTACAGAATGGTTTCTTGGCCAACAACTATATTTGCATATAATTTACATATGCCTATAGCGACTGTGAAGTCTATTCATAAGTAATTTTCAAGTCACAATTTCATGCCTATTATACTGAAGGTTGTCAGCTTCTGATTTTCTTATTCTTTGCCTTTTTAGCCAATACCATTGCCCTAAATTTCCTGTACTAGATATATAATTGAAATATGGGAGCTATGCATAGTTAAAGAAAACATGAGAAAGATGCCTAAGAATCCTTGCCAAAATGCTCCCTAACCCTAAATGCCATGAGCTGAAGAACATAAGAAATACATTCTGGAGCCACAGCAACGCTCCGGAGTCCAGCAGCTAATTTTCCTTTGTTACTCAGTAAGCCTTATTATGCATATGTTTTTCTTATGCATAAATCAGAGGGCAGCACAGGAGACCATTTAACTTAGAAGTTTTCCCCATTAGAATGAAAATTCTTTGCGAGTAAGGGCTGGTAGATTCTTTGCATTTGTATCCCTACTGGTGATGCCACTCAGTGGGTGCCTTAAAACTGACCATGAATCGGTTTAGTGTAACTTCTTTTACAGGTGAGGAAACTGAGGCACAGTAAGGTTAATAAGTAAGTGACTCGTCCAAGTCATACAGTTGGTTAGTGGTAAAGCCAATCCTATAACCCATCTACACTTGGAATATGTAGCCTCCTTTCATTTCCTAACTCAAAGAAGACTAGGATTAATCAACGAAAAATGCCTTTTTGGAGGGAAGGAGCTGAGGTAAAGAATCAGCATTCTAGCAGCTGACATCCCCTGCACAAAGTGTTTAACCAAAAACCTACAGAAGGCATGCACAAGAAAGAGAGAAGTACAACAGTCTAGGGCCATTTATGACAGGGACAAATACTGAAGTATGATAATTAATGATAACCTGTGTGGGGAGGAACAGATGAAATTCTAAACTATTAGGAAAGCAGGAAATATATAATACATTCTAGAAGAAAATCTGTAGAAAATCAATAAAAACAAACATCATAGTCTCAAAAATGAGTGAACTTCAGTTATCTGGAAAATTCTCTTCTGTGGAACATTTCAATGATCCTAAATACATGAAATGTGAGTATACTTTTTAAAACATTGCCATTACTTTCCCTTCAAGCTTTCATGACAGCATTTCAGATTTGGTGAACAAAGTCATATTTGCTCTATCTATTTGGCTTCTGCTTAAACAACTCCAGTAGTGTGAACTCTGAGCCTCTCTACCCCTCCTGCATCCCCTGCCCAAGCAGTTCATTCCCTTTGAGGACAGCTTTACTATTAGACACGTTTCCTTACAACTGAGTCGAAACTTGCCTGCATGTAACTTTCACCATATAGCTCCATTTCTTCTCTCTGGGGCCTAGCAGAATGTCTCTAAGCCTTTTTCTACATGACAAGTCTTCAAAACTTTAAGACCATTGTCATGTCTGCCTTCCCCTAAATCTCTTCTTGAAACTAAACTTGTCAAGTTCCTTTGTCCAACCTGAGAATGTCATGATTTCATGTTTCTTTATCATTCTGGTCACCTTTTTCAGGATATTTTCCAGCTACAAGGTGTAAATTCTAAAAGAGGATCTATGAACACAACACTCCAGAGCAAGTCTGTGCAGGGCAGAACAGACCGACACAATCACATCCCTTACTGTAGACAGTAATCTCAAGGAGCTTTTTAGGAGGCCTTGTCATACTACCAATTCATAGCTTCTATTCCCATAGGATTTTCCCCATACAACCTGCTTCCTCTTCTTGTCTCCTTCACCCTAGACTTGTGCAGGTGAGGGTTTGAACCAAAGGTCAGGACTTGTACACACAGACCTATGAAACATCCGCTCTCATCTACTTTTTTGTTTGCTAAGACCTTTTCGGATCTTCATTCTGTTACACAATACATTATTTCTTCTGCTTCTTTTCACAAGAAAACCTAACAGGCACATCCTCCCTGCTTTCCTAGAAGTGTTCATTTTAAAATGCTTCACAGAACAGGGCCAAGGACAGAGTACTTTTTAAGATCATTGAAAACCTCATTCCATGTTGAAAATGACCAATTAATCAATACTCTTCAAGTTGAATAATTCAACCTGTTCTGAACCTGCCTAACTTTACTATCACTTAGTTCACATCTTCCCAACTGCTCACAAGGATATTGTGAGAGCTTATCAAATATCTTGCCAAATAAAAATAGTAATAGTAATTCACATTTATGTACAGCTTTAAGGTTTGCTACACACTGTACATTTCGTTTTTTCATGTGATCCTTTCCATAACCCTGTATTAGATGTGTTACTATTATTTCTACTTCACAGGTGAGGAAATGAGGTTGGAGAAGTCAAGGGATTTGATTAGAGTCACGCTGATAATGAACGTTGGAGTCAAGATCTGAACCAAAGTCTCCCTGACTCCATCACACTATGGCGACTAACGTAAATATGAAATCTAGTTATGCCATTTTTCTCAGGCTCGTAACCCCTATCAAAAATGAACAGTAACTTTACTAAAACATTAATAAGATGTCAAAATCAACTCAAAATAACTCTTCAGGCCTGTCCTTTGCTAGATGACAGTCCATTTATCTTTTAATTGCCCATAGTGAGGCATTTCCCTACTACATGAAAGCCCTGGGGTGGATACAACATGCTTCTGCAGAAAGGCAGATTCAATGTCACCACACTAGCTCGGTGACTCTGGACAAATTTTTTCAACTTTCTGAATCTGTTTCTTCATCTATACAGCAAAGCTAATAATCCTTGCATTAAATATTTCAGAACGTTATCCTGTGGAAAATGCTTTATAAACTTTAAAATTATATATAAACACAAATTATTATTATTATAAATATCCCACTTAAAATCCTGCAAGAAAGAAGGGTGGCAGGGGAAGGAGACCCATATTTTTCACAGAAATGATTCCTTTTTCTCAAGAGATTATTTCAGTCCTCAGAGTTACAGTAATACAGCAGCCCACTTTTCTCTAGTTCCTAAAGATCTATAAAATACTTTCTTCCTTGTAGACAAACCACAGAGGACCTATGGTAGTGCTGAGAGAATATTAAACAAAATTTTCAATTTGGCAAGCGTAACTAAAATATACCATGGAAATTCAACAGGCAGGAGATGGTAAAATTACTTTAAGAAATTAACTACTCATCTTATTTCCATAACCTAGAGATAAACCTAGTGAGGTTCTAGGGAATGGAGAATGGATTTGATAGGGAGAAAAATTTCATTATCTTGACAAGACTGAGTATTATAAACCAAGATTCCATTAATATTTTAGCCAATTCACTAGATGAATTATAGTTTGCCTTCAGTTATAAATTCTAAAGGAAAAAAAATCAAATGTTTATTTGATCTACAGATGTACAGAAAAAATGTTTATAAAAAATGAGAACCACTAATTACTTTTCTTTTTACAGGGTATTTCCTCAACTCAGTGGTCTCCATGATGAGCTACTTCAGCACATCAACCACGACACAAAAGAACCATCTTTTAGACATTATTCTTCCAAACCGCAGCCCTAGATTTCTCATCCCTCCTTCTTGCAATCTTGGTATTAACCTGCATAATTACAGATTTATCCTCTCAAGGAACAAGTATGACAAGGGCACTGAAAGCAAGCCCAGAACCCAGAGTATGAGGTAACTTTCCATACATGAGCCCATGCGATCCACAAGAGTGTGTAATAGGCAGGTGAGTTTTTCACAGAGAAGGAGGCCAGAGCACAGGGAAGTGATGAACTATCTTAGGGTCAGAGTCAGGGACTAAATCAGTGTCAAGCACAGGGACTGAATTCAGTACCTTTGACTTCTGGTTCAGGGCTCTTTCCATAGCCAACTGTGACAAAAAGAAATTTTTTCATGCGACAAAGACCTAGAGATTTTAGTGCAAACTTAGTATGCATTACCAAAGCTATGATGGCCAAATAAACCTGACAAAGTAATATTAGCCTGCTGTAAGAGTCCTCAGTGTCCAGAAGGTGACAGCACTATTGACGCCTACTCAAGTCAGACCATATCTAGAGTCTGTGTTTAGAGTGGGGTACCATATCTGACAAGTGTGCTGGGAAATATACCCAGGAGAGTGAAAGGCCTTGAGTTTGTGCCAGATGAGGACAGTGTGAGGAAATGGAGAAGAGAAAATTTAGGGAGAATATGATAAATGTCTTCAAGTACCTGAAGGAATTAAACTTGTTCTGTTTGGCTCCAAAGGGGAAAACTAAGGCATGGTTGGTTGGTTGTTGTCCTCTGTTATCAAAGAGGACCTAAATAACATTATTATGCTAGACTCAAATTACAGTGTGTGTAATCTGTGGTTCACCATGAGGTTGGCATGCTCTACCAAAGGTCAGGCACAAATAATCCGGGTGTACATTTGGTGTGGATTCTCTAAATTTGTGCATCCTGTGTTTCCTTTGAGCTGTTTCAATTCCACTTTGCTCATAGAGCACAGCACCTTCTCTGATGTGGGCATGCCATGCAGTGCCAGCATCTCCCATGTCACATAATCAATTCCAAGAGCAGGAGTGTAAATATTCAAAACACTCCCTTTGATTTTGTCTTTACAACATAACACTACCCCTAATCTCTGACACTGTTAGCATTCTGGTGCAGGCTCTCACCACCTCATGCCTGGACCACTATAACAGGGTGTAATAGCACATAACAGGGTGTAAAACTGGCAGTTGGCGTAAGTGTCCAAGAAACAGATCTCAACCTGATGTAAGGCAAAGCTCTGCAACAAGTGGAAGGGCTAGAAACTAGAAAAGGTTGCTTTGCAAGGTAGAGAAAGGGTCCCCAGTCAACTGGCATTTTTTCAAGCAAAGGTTGGTTGACACTTGTCAGGGATCCCACAGAAGGGATTTCTTCTTAAATACTAGTTGGACTAGATACCTTCAGTGGTCCTTTCCAACCTTGAGGTTGTGAGATCTACTGAGTCTGGCACACAGCACATACTGAATAAACATCTGCTGATGATAATGTCTTAGTTACTGCTATTATCTTCACTCTATTAATGACTCCTTTCTCTTAAGGTACATGAAATATCCCTTTGATCAAGTGGTAGAAGCACAGCTGACTATGCCACATCTTGGAAAGAGATTCTAAAAGGCACGTCCTTAATTCCATTCATAAAACTGGGGCTTATGAATGCCGCCAATCAGTTGGAGGTTAGGTTTTTGGATAAATGGAACATGACACACCACTGCATTTTATACTGGTTCTGTCATCTAGTCTCAGTAACTTTGGTCCAGGCAACATGGTCATGGGCCAGGAGACAGTCATTAAAGCCATGGGAGGTGATGAGAACATCAAGTGAAGGAGTATAGAGGGAGATGCAAAGAGGGCCTAGGACAGAACCCCAAGGGACATCTGTGGTTAGAGGGTGTGATATGAATGATGAACAAGTAAAGCAAAGTGAGAAGGTGCAGTCAGACAGGTACAAGTAGAATCAGGGGACAATGGTGTCCCAAAAAGGTTCAGAGAAAATAGTATCAAGGAAAAGAGACTGAGACTGCACTCAAAGACTGCAGAGAAGGGGTAGAGCCAAGAGGGTGGAGTAAGAGCAACTACTCACCTAAGCTCTTAGACAAACTCCTTCAGATACCTCTCAAAAGAGAATCTGACCAAATTTTGAAGGGGCAGAATCCAATAGGAGACAGACTGGAAGGTCAACAGGAAGGGTCTGTTCTGCGGGGCTGGAGGAGCACACAGCGCGCAGGCTGTAGCAGCATGTCCCCACTGTGGCAGGAACAAGCAGGAAGTCCCACATGGTCTGAGGCAGCAGCTTCACTGCGAAATCTTGGGCGCATCAGCTCAGGATGGAAGTTGAGCAGAACTGAGCAAGTGAGAGCCGCGAAGCCCAGGTATCTACGGTGGCTGCTCCTGAGACTATCAGCCCGCATATTAAATGTCTCTAAGTCACCTACTTGAACTTCTGGGAGCCAAAATGGCAGAGTGATCAGTAAATGCTCTCTCCCCCTCCACTAACTGACCTTGAAAAAACCATAAAATATTTCCCCAGAAAAATCTTGGAACAGTGGGATCAGCAGAAAGGGAAAATAGTCTCTTAGCACCTGAGGCTAGGAAAATCACTAAGGAGGGTCCCTCTTGCTGTGGCTGAAGAGGACCAGTACAGGACTAGAGCTGTCCCAGATAGCCCCACCTCAGCAAACCAGGAGGAGATTGAGAGCCCCAGGAGAGTGGAGCCCCACAACTACCCACATCAGGACTCCAGGCATGCCTCAGCACTCCAGGGGAATCAGGAAGACACTAGGACAGCCAGCATCACCAACCACTGAGCTTGCCTATGCTCTGGCTCAGCAGAGGAGCTGCCTGTGGCCAGACCCACCCCTCCTCTACACTTAACAAGCTAGGTCCAGGGTAAATCCAGGGAAACACAAAAAGACTTCACCTGGTCTCTGCTTTCTCACACCAGCCAGTTCAGCACCAGGTAAGTTGCAGTACTTTAGCTTCTAGCTGAAAAAACCGGAGGTCACAACACACAAAGCCTCAAGTTCAAGGTACAACAATTGTGGGACAGAGCCCTTCATGCCCCAGAAGCAGAGATCTACTTTAAAAGCCAGGAGAAGGGTGATTATCATCACCATGAGGAAGAAGCAAAGCAGTAGAGAAAAGACCACAGAATCTTTCTGTGGGGACAAGGGTCATGAATACCGAAGAGGACAGCACTGAGACTGTAGTCCCATAAGAAACTCCAGAAGGGATTATGGACTGGGCGCAAGCACAAAGAGCATTCTCGGAAGAGCTGAAGAAGGATGTAAAAGCCAAATTAGAGAAACAGAAGAAAAACTGGAGAATAATTTTAAAAGTATGAAAAAAGAATTCACTGAAGAGAAGAGTTCCTTCAAAAGGAAAACTGGACAAATGGAAAAGGAAGCACAAAACCTAACTGGCAAAATTGGACAAATGAAAAAGGAAGTTCAAAAACTGACTGGAGAAAATAACTCCTTAAAAGGAATAACTGGACAGATGGAAAACCAAACGCAAAAGTTAACTGTGGAAAACAATTTGACAAAAATTAGAATTGGGCAAGTAGAATTTAATGACTTTATGAGACATCAAAAATCAGTCAAACAAAATCTAAAGAATGAAAAGATAGAAGAATATGTAAAATACCTAATTGGAAAAACAACTGACCTGGAAAATAGATCCAGGAAAGAAAATCTAAGCATTATTGGCCTACCAGAAAGCCATGATGAAAAAAAGAGCCTGGATAATATCTTCCAAGAAATCATTAAGGAAAACTTCCCAGAAGTCCTAGATCCAGAAGGCAAAATACTCATTGAAAGAATCCACTGTTCACCTCCAGAAAGGGATCCCAAACTAAAAACACCAAGGAATATCGTTGCCAAATGCCAGAACTATCCAGTGAAGAAGAAAATACTATAGCCAGCCAGAAAGAAACCATTCAATCATTGAGGAGCTAGAGTCAGGATCACACAGGACCTTGCAGCTTCTACATTAAAAGACAGAAGAAATTGGAATGATATTCTGTAAGGCAAAGGAGCTGGGACTACAACCAAGGATCAGTTACCCAGCAAAGCTGAACATTTCAGGCAAGGAGATGGACATTCAGCAAAATAAGAGATTTACAGACCTTCCTGATGAAAAGGCCAGAACTCAATAGAAAATGAGATCTTCAAACGCAGATCTCAAGAGAGGCATAAAAAGATAAACAGGGGAAGAAAAAAAAAACAACTTGTTACTCAATGTGGGCAAACTGTTTACATCCCTATAAGGGAAGACGATACCTGTAAATTTTGAGAACTGTATATTTATTATGAAATATAAGAGAGATATACATAGACGGAGTGGGTATAAAGTAAATGATGTGATTATAAAAATGTGATGAGGGTGTGAAGGGATTGTAACAGGAGATATGAAAAGGAGGAGGCAGAAAATCACAAATTATATCATAGGAGGAGGCACAGAATTATATTATAGTAGAGGGAAAGGGGAGGGAGATGAGCATTGTTTGATATTTACTCTCATCTGATTTGATTCAAGGAGGGAACAACAAACTTAATTAAGTATATAAATCTAACTAGCTCTATAGGCAGAAGGAGGGGAAGGGGGAAAGAAAAGGGAGGGGAGGCTAAAAGGGAAGGAGGAAGTAGTAAGGGTAAAGCGGAGTAATAGGGAGAGGGGCTGAAAGAGGAAGGGAAGACTGCGGGAGGTGGTGGTCAAAAATTAAAACTATTGTGGAAGAGAAGGGAGAACTAAAAGCACAAATGGGGGGAAAGAGGATGGAGGGAAAGACACAGACAGTAATCACAATTGTGAATGTGAATGGGATGAACTCTCCCACAAAAACAGATGGATTAAAAACCATAATTCAACAATCTGATGTTTACAAGAAACACATTTGAAACAGGGTAAAGGGAAAAGGCTGGAACAGAATATACTATGCTTCACCTGATGTAAAAAAAGCAGGGGTAGCAAACCTAATCTCAGACAAAGCAAAAGCAGAAACAGATCTAATCAAAAGAGATAAGGAAGAAACTATATCCTGCTAAAAGGCACCACGGACAACAAAGTAATATCATTGCTAAACATATATATTCAAAGTAATATAGCATTCAAATTCTTAGAGGAGAAGTTAAGGGAGTTACAGGAAAAAATAGACAGCAAAACTATATTAGTGGTGGATCTCAACCTCCCCCTCTCTGAACTTGATAAATCTAACTTCAAAATAAACAAGAAAGAAGTTAAGGAGGTGAATGAAACTCTGGATAAGGTAGATAGATCTCTGGAGAAAACTGAATGGAGATAGAAAGGAATATATCTTTTTCTTAGTGGCACATAGCACATATTCAAAAATTGACCATGTACTAGGGCATAAAAATCTCACAATCTGGTAAAGAAAGGCAGAGATAGTCAATGAATGCATCCTTCTCAGATCATAATGCAATAAAAATTATATGTAATAAAAAGGTCATGGAAAGATAGATCAAAAATTAATTGAAAACTAAATAATCTAATCCTAAAGAATGAGTGGGTTAAACAAAAAAATCACAGAAACAATCAACAACTTCATTCAAGAAAATGACAATAATGAGACAACCTACCAAATCTTATGGGATACTGCAAAAGCAGTTTTTAGGGAAAGTTTTATAACTTTAAATGCCTGCATGAATAAAATAGAGAAAGAGGAGATCAATGTCTTGGGCATGCAGCTGAAAAAGCTCAAAAAAGAACAAATTGAAAATCCCCAAATAAAAACCAAATTAGAAATACTGAAAATCAAAGGAGAGATTAATAAAAATGACATTAAGAAAACTATTGAACAAATAAATAAAACTAATAGTTGGTTTTATGAAAAAAAAACAATAAAATTGATAAACCTTTGGTCAATTTAATTAAAAAAGAAAGCAGAAAACCAAATTACCAATATCAAAAATGAAAAGAGTGAACTCACCTCCAATGAGAAGGGAATTAAAACAATAATTAGAAATTCCTTTGCCCAACTGTATGCCCACAAATTCGACAATCTAAATGAGATGGATCAGTATTTTAAAAAATATAAATTGCCCAGATTAACAGAAGAGGAAGTTGAACACTTAAATAACCCCATCTCAGAAAAAGAAATTGAACAAGTCATCAGTGAACTCCCTAAGAAAAAATATCCAGGGCCAGATAGATTTACAAGTGAATTCTATCAAACATTTAAAGAACAGTTAATTTCAATACTATATACACCATCTGGAAAAACTGGGAAAGGCGTCCTCCCAAATTCTTTTTATGATACAAATATGATTTTGATACCTAAACTAGGAAGAGCAAAAACAGAGAAAGAAAATTATAGACCAATTTCTCTAATGAATATATATGCAAAAATTTTAAATAAGATTCTAGTACGAAGAATACAGTAACTTATGATATCATGAGAATAATACATTATGATCAGGGCTGGATCCAGATCAGGAAAACTATCAGCGTTATTGATCATATCAGCAACAAAACTGACAGAGATCATTATGATCATCTCAAGAGAAGGAAAAAAGCCTTCGATGAAGCACCGCAGCCATTCCTACTGAAAACACTGGGGAGAATAGGGATAAATGGAGTTTTCCATAAAATAATAAGCAGTATCTACCTAAAACCTTCAGCAAACATTATATGCAATGGGGATATAAGTTAGATGCATTTCCAATAAGATCAGGGGTGTCCATCATCACCACTACTATTCAATATGGTACTAGAAGTGTTAGCTGTAGCAACTAGACAAGATAAAGACATGGAAAGAATTAGAACAGGCAAAGAAGAAACTAAGTTATCACTCTTTGCAGATGACATGATGATATATTTAGGGAATCAAGTAAAAAACTACTGGAAACAATAAGCAACTTTGGCAAAGTTGCAGGTTACAAAATAAATGCACACAAATCTTCTGCATTTTTATATATTAGCAACAAAGATCAACAGCAAGAGACAGAAAGAGAAATCCCATTTAAAGCTAGGGTAGACACAATAATGTATTTGGGAGTCTACCTGCCAAAACAAATTCAGGGACTATATGAACACGATCACAAGACCCTTTTCGCACAAATAAAGTCAGATCTAAGTAAGTGGAAAAACATCAGTTGCTGGTGGGTGCGCTGAGCCAATATAATAAAAATGACAATCCTACCTAAATTAATTTACTTATTCAGTGCCATATCAATTAAACTATCAGATAATTATTTTCTAGAGCTAGAAAAAATAATATCAAAATTCATCTGGAAGAACCAAAGGTCCAGAATATCAAAGGAACTAATGAAAAGAAATGCTAGAGAATGTGGCCTAGCTCTAGCAGATCTCAAGTTACATTATAAAACAGCAATTATCAAAACCACTTGGTACTGGCTAAGGAACAGAAGGGTAGATCAGTGGAATAGGTGAGGTACTCAAGACACAGTAGCAATGACTATAGCAGTCTACTGTTTGATAAACCCAAGGACCCCAGCTTCTGGGATAAGAACTCACTGTTCGACAAAAACTGCTAGGAAAATTGGATAACAGTGTGGTAGAAACTAGGCACAGGCCAATGCTTGACATTGTACACAAGAATAAAGTACAAATGGGTACAAGTTAGGTATAAAGAATGATACTATAAACAAATTAATGGAGAAAGGAATAGTGTATTTATCAGATTTATGGAGAAAAATTTTTGACTAAACAAGAGATAGAAAACATTATGAAGCGCAAAATGGATAATTTTGATTACATTAAATGAAAAAGTTTTTGCACAACCAAATCCAACGCAATCAAGATTAAGAGGGAAGCAAAAAACTGGGTAAGAATTTTTGCAACTGGTGTCTGTGATAAAGGCCTCATTTCTAAAATATATAGAGAACTGAGTCAAATGTAGAAGAATACAAGTCATTTCCCAATTGATAAATGGTCAAAGGATATAAATAGGCAGTTTTCAGAGGAAGAAATTAAAGCTATCTATAGTCACATGAAAAATGCTCCAAATCACTATTGATTAGAGAGATGCAAATCAAAACAACTCTGAGATAACACATCACACTTATCATATCGGCTAACATGACAAAACTGGAAGATGACAAATGTTACAGAAGATGTGAGGGAATTGGAACATTGATTCATTGCTGGTGGAGCTGTGAGCTGATCCAACCATTCTGGAGAGCATTTTGGAACTATGCTGAAAGGGTTACAAAAATGTGCATACCCTTTGATCCAGGATTATTGCTTCTAGGACTGTATCCCAAAGTGATCATAAAAATGGGAAAAGGTCCCACATGTACAAAAATATTTATATTTTATATTTATAGCAGCTCTCTTTGTGGTAGCCAAAAAGTGGAAATCAGAGGGATGCCCATTAATTGGGGAATGGCTGAATGAATTGTGGTATATGAATGTAATGGAATCCTATTGTGCTAGGAAGACTCCAGAGAGGCCTGGAAAGACTTGTATGAACTGATGCTGAGTGAAATGAGCAGAACCAGGAGAATTTTGTACATAGCAACAAGCACAGTGTGTGAGGATTTTTTCTGGTAGACTTAGTACTTCATTGCAATGCAAGGACTTAAAAAATTCCCAATGGTCTCTTAAGGCAAAAAGGCTTCGACATCCAGAGAAAGAACTATGAATTCAATGACAGAATGAAGCAGATCATTTTATTTTGTATTATGTTTTGTTGTGTTTATTTCTCCCATTCATTTTAATTCTTTTATGCAACATGACTAAGGTGAAAATGTATTTAATAGGAATGTATGTGTACAACCTATATAAAAGTGTATGCCATTTAAGGGAGGGAGTGGGGAGGTAAGGGAAAGGAGGGGAAGGGAATGGAAAAAAATTTAAGATATATGGAAGTGATTGTAGAACACTGAAAATAAAATAAGCAAATAGAAAAAAAAGGCTGCAGAGAATTCAAGGTGACTGAGGACAGAGAAAAGACCATTGGATCTGGCAACTAAGAAATCATTAGTAACTTTGGAGAGAGAGCAGTTTCTGAGGAATGATTAGGTTGGAAGTCAAATCATAAGGACTAAGAAGAAAGCGATAGGAGAGAAATGGAGATCTTTTCAAGAAGTTCAGTCACCAAAGGCAGAAGAAATATAGGACAATTAGTGGGGATAGAAGGATCAGGGCAAGTTTTTTTTTTTTTAGGATGGGGGAGACATGGGGATGTTTGTAAGCAGTAGGAAAGGAGTCAGTAGACTGTAAGAGATTCAAAATAAGTGAGAGAGTAGGGACAACAGAGAAAGGGGGCAATCTTCTGAGTGAGATAGGATGGAATGAGTAGGAAGAAGGGTTAGCCTTGGCAAGCATTTATCATTCAAGACAGGGATGATGGAGGACAAAGTGGCAAAAGGCATGGGAGTGAAAGCAGATGAAGAAGTTCTTAGCAAATGGCCTCAATTTCATCTGTAAAATATAAAGTGACCCTTTCTGCTGGAAACTGTTCACTGTGCTACATTGCTATTCTTTCTTTTACTTCCTCCAACTCTTCTCTATCATCAAATACTCAATGATTCTTCCTCTTTGGAGGTCTACCTAATTCATTTATACCATTCTAGGAATATTTTTGTTATATTTAATTTTGCCTTTACCCACAAATGCACTATTTTTATGTTGATAAGCTCTGAAGTTCCCTTAGCTTATCACAATCAGTTGGAATTCAGCTTCTACCTCTATGTTCCAAAGCTAAGCTCTGCTTTTCATTGACACTGTGTGTGCTAAACCCTTGACTCCTCAGGTTTCTTCCAACCCATCACTAATATACCAGCTACACTCTCCCCTGCACTTATCAACACCTTGGTGAACCCCTTTAACTATAATGCCGTCCTCTTCTTTTGCCCAGCCTTGGTCTTGGATTATTCCCACCATCCAGTGACTGTGCTCTCGCTCACATGCAGCTGAATAAAGGTGAAGAAAAATCACACAACTGTCCTTACAGGGTTCACTACAAATTTATGTTACATCACCCCAATTGGGCCCTGACTCTTGCTAGACAAAGCTTTATACCTTCCCAATTGACTCATTATGCCTCTTCCTATCTACTGTCTGCTTCTCTATTGCCTACAAACATATCCATGTTTCCTCATCCTCAAAAAATCTTCATTTGATCCATCTATCCCTGCTAATGATTACTCCATATCTCTCTTGACTTTTTTTGGCTCAACTCTTTCAGCAGGCTGTCTACAATAGATGCCCCCCCCCCATTTCCTCTCCCCTCACTCTCTTCTTAAATGTCTACAGTCTAGCTTCCACCCTCTGCTTGCTGTTTAATTAATGGTTTAATTAACTGTAGTATATGTCAACCACAAAAAATTAAACAAAGCAAAATATTCACAGATTTACGTAAAGTGGCAAAAGCAAATTAACCTGATCAAAATTTATCGTCACTTAGTTTTGTCACAGTTATTAAAATAGTTCACTTTGTTTTGGGTGGTCCTGTGACATGAAGGTCAAGTAAAACAAACAAACAAAAGAAAGAAAGGAAACAAAGGAAAGAAGCCAGTTTGGGATCGTATTTTTTTTTTCAGGGAAGATTCATAAAGTATTGAAATCATACATTCACACAGAAGTTTTCTGGAGTAATAATAGCTCCATGCTTGGTTTAAACCATTTTCTGTGCTTAGAACAATTTTCCCTTTCCCTCTACTTCCCTAACGCCTAGCATTTTTTAAGATGATGACAGAAAGCATCTTGTATGGTTCAGGCACAATCCCTTTTACTCAGGTTTCAGTCTGATAAGTTAGTCTAAATGTGATTACTTATTTCAAAGAAAAACATGCGTAGAGTCAATTATTCAATATTTATGGCAAATTTAAATATTTTCCCTCACTTAAAAAAGCCCTGATTTTTACATTTGTTGTTCTTCAGTCATTTCAGTTGTGTCTAACTCTTCATGACTACATTTGGGTTTTCTTTGCAAAGATACTGGAATGGCTTGCCGTTTCCTTCTCCAGATCACTTTTACAGATGAGGAAACTGAAGCAAACAGGGTGGTCTGAATTGCTCAGGGGCACATAACTAATAAGTATCTGAGGCCAGATTTGAACTCAGAAAGACGAGTCTTCCTGACTCTAGGCCCAGCATTCTGTCCACTGTGCCACCCAGCTGTACACAATTTATACACAGATTCATAAATTTACAGTTCAAAGAGACTCATAGGTCAACTGGTCCAATTCCCTCCTGGAACATTGAATAGCTTCTTCCAAAAAGGTGAAGTTTATAGTACATTTTCTGGGACAGAGGCTGCAGTCTTAATTATGAAAAGTGTGGACAACTATAAAGCATGGTGTTATTCTTTTTGAAATGAACCTGAGAAGTTCCTTTTGGTGAGATGAGCACATACTTTTCATAAATTAAAATAAATCTCCTATGGTAGAGCAGCCATTTTCAAAATTAATTTAATTACATGTTTAAAGTTTAATTACATTTAATTAAGCATTTAAGTTTAACAGGAAATAAATGAATGATCAATTAAATGCCCTAAAATGAAACACTGCCTTGTTAATGAAAATCTATGAGTCTTCTTCTTTCACTCTGAACTGTTACTTTTCAGAACAAAGAAAGCTCTCTATAAACATTTTTAATGTACGACTTCAGCTTTAAAGAATTGTGTCTGTACAGAATCAAGAAATATAAAACATTTTCTGTAGTGCTAGCACTTGTTTTTCATGATAACTGAAAATAGTTTTATCTGACTTTATTTTTTAAATAAATAAAATACTAAATTTGAAATTATTTTTAATGCAGTTATACATTTTAATTTCATTGTGAATTTTATGACCTCAGGAAAATAATCCTTTCATGTTCTCATTTTCCCAAAAATTGTTCTTTTAAGGACAAGATGAAATTTCACAGACTTTTAGTAGATAAATCTGTACTGTAATTATTGAAAAACTTCAATTACCTTTTTTGTGGCTTTTTCACTAGGTTTTGTTTTCTTTGCCTGGTTTTGTAATCAGATTTTGGGAGTACTTAAATTTTATTTAAAAATACCACATGTTATTTTATCAGGAAATAAAAGTACTTCACCACTTTGTAGTTACCAGGTAAATTTCAACCTCTGTATACATAACCTGTATAACTAACCTGTCACTGCTACTTATTTCCAAAATTAAAGAAATCTATTCAAAGAATTGGCATGCTGACCTTACATTTATTTAGTGTTTAAAATGTGCCAGATGAAACACCTTAAAAGCTTGCGTTTTATGTTACTTTCTCCCCCTCCAGATTGAATGATAAATCCTGTTTTCTTATCAGTAAAAGGAAGATGCTTACCCCTCTACTTACACAGCTACTACCCTTGTTCAGTCCCTCATCAACTCTCCCCTAGACTACTTTGACAGCCTCCTAATGGGTCTTCCTAGTTTAGTTTTCTTCTGTCTCTAATTTTTTCTCCATAGTTGTAACCCTCTACCCAGCAGACTGCAGCAGCTTCTTATATGTAGCACTGACTATAAATTATAAACTATAAGCTTTCAAAGCTCCTAACACACTGACACCATTTACCTTTCCAGACTTATCCTATATCCCTCCCCTTTACACACTGTGGGCTTTGGCCAAACTGGGCTGTTTGTCCCAGCATCAATCTTGAAGCCCAAGCTGGAATATACTCCCTTCTCCCTACCCGCCTCTTAGACTAGCTTATTCCTCTATGGCTCAAGCCCAAGGTTCCCTCCTCTACGACCCTTTCCTTTCCCTCCTAGCTGCTAGTGACTGAAGTTATCCTCTGAACAGGAATCACTCTGTAAGTATTTTCACATGTACGTACCTTATCTCACAACAGGATGAAAGCTCTCGGAAGGCGAAACCTTCTTCATTTTTTTTTAGTCTCTAGCATTTAACATAGTGCTTGGCACACAAAAGGTCATTAATTAATTAACTGATTATCTGTATTTTAGATCACTGAAAACCAAGATATTAATAAGTAGTGATGATGACTAAATGCCGATAAAATGTTCTGACTTCTATAAACCAAGGTAGCAAGAAGCAGAAGAGGCCTAAGTTCTATTTAATGATCAATGCATGGGCACACAGAATGTTTTAAATTAACTTAGCCAAGTTTAGGAACAACAAATATTCTGCCTCTGATACTTAAGTCCATCCAAGACAAGTTATTTTTGAAAACTCAGTGACATTACACTGACTCATTAGTTAGAAAATTGGGGAAATTGTGTGAAAATACACTATGCTACCTAAAAAGCTCTATTTTTTACTTCCCATACTCAGAAACGGCTATACCTGTATAGCATGAATTCAGTAGAACTGGGGCAGAGACGCAGAATGAGCAAAGAAAAATACAAATTTAATATAATCTTTTTAAACTTAAAGGAAACTAGCTTTCTTCGGAAAATACACAAACAATATATTGCAATCCCCTTTTTCTTTTTTTATATGCTGAAATGTTCTTGTTTGTTGATGATTAAATTCATGATGAAAAATAAAATAAAAAGAACTGAAATTGAGGATTGTCCACAAGACAAACCAAAGGTACAGGGATGAGCAGGATGCAACAAATGATAACCAAGAAATAACAAAGGACAAAGGATGTAAAACAAGAACACATAATAGGAAAGAAAGTGGGCTGCTCATAAGGCAATAATGAAGGATAACTACTGGGTACCCAGCACTCCTTAATGGTAGCCTTGCAATTGAAAGGGAACCTAAGGAAGGCCCTTGACCCATGCATGTAAGGTGAATTTTAATGTAAGCTTAGTACAAGTAAGGTAGATTTTAGTGTGTTTAAAGTGAATTTTTGTTATTATTTCTCAGAGTTAAGTTTCCCAGGATCCATAGCCATAACAATCTCCTGCTCCCAGGTACTAGATATGAGTTCCCACAGTTATGATTCAAAACATCTCCACCACACTTGTGCAGCATTATGTAATGATAAATAATATAAACATCCACTACAGTTGCGCAGTGAGACATTGGGATGAAGTGATATAAACTTGTGAGGCTATTGCTGGCAATATGCCTTCTTTATCTGTTGGCCTATAAAACAAGTGATCACTAGACAGTGAATGGGGAATCCTTAGGGCTGAATGCACAAATGCTGTGTGTGCCTCAACTGGCTCCCAGTGAGGCTTGGGGGGAACCTTTGGGTTGAGTGCACAAGCTGGAATGTTGTGTGTGTCTTGATAGGCCCCCATCAAGGCTTGAGGGAATCTGTGTTTGCCTCAACTGGCCGCCATTGAGCCATGAAGGGACTTAGAGGATGCACAAGTTGTGGCTGTCTCGATTGACTCCACTGAGACGTGGGGGTAGTTAGTCCCCCTTCTCATCGGCCCCTGCAAGAAAGGTAATTAGGGAATGCTATAGCAGTTTATGCTCTTCTTATCAGCAATCCTCTTCTGAGAAAACTAGATCAGAATAAAGTAAGATTATTAACCCCTTCTTAGTGTCTTTCCTATCTGACCAAATCAAGAGTGAACCTGTGCTAGCAGCCCTCAAGTGTGCTGTGTTTATCTGTCTTAGAACCCACTAGAAGGATCCCATGATGTACTTCTGGCAGGATGTGGACAAGATATCGGATAAGAACACCCATATCAATGGTGGTAGTGCAGATTCAATGAAGTACTTTTGTCTATCCTGCATAGCAATTAACATTGTGATAGTTGAAATATAAGAAATGTTCTTTGATTTGGTAGGAAGAAAAGTGGAGGAGAGAAGAGTAACAATGGGAGCCCAGAGGGATGACAGGATGGAAAGATCCTTTTCATGTAGTCTTATCATTAAGTCCGCTGGATTGTGTAGTCGAACGTTTAGACCTTTTCCAAAATTATAAATTTTCTTTCTTCTACTGCCATTCTTTTCTGATTTGTATCTATTTTAAAATATCTGAAAAAAACCTTCATAATTAAAATTATGTATTAAACACCCCCTTGTATATGGAAGCTGGTCTGAGATATATGACAGTCATTGTACCTTTTTTTTTTAAAAAAAAAAACAATGTGTGAATTTCTTGTACTGGACCTTGAGTTGTCCAAATAAAGGGGACTATAAAAGGCTAATAAGTAAAGAAAAATTGTAGTGGTGAATAAGTTGTATGTGTGTAAACAATTATTTTTTAAAATCTAATTCCTGAGTGTCAATAAAGTTTTTTAGGAGTGAAGGAAATGGTGCTCTTACCATTAGCTATGTGAAGAATTAAAAAACTTTTATTAAATACTTTATGTGCAAAGGCCCCTAGAAATAATACTGATAAAAAAGCGACAGTCCCTGCTCTCGAGGAGCTCTCACTTTAACAAGGAGATGGCACATACAGGAGATTTTTAGCTGCAAGTCTGATGGGAAGGCCCATGGAAGGTGTGTAGGGGCAAAGTAGATAGTAAAGCATCTTCTTTAATGCACTGACAAAATCTTATCCTTCTCTGATGTTGAATCATCTGACAGAGTCCAGTAAGGGCTCCGACAGTGAAAACTTCCCTTTCCAGGTCCTTGGAAGCTGGGGCTGCCAAAGCAGAGTCTTCAATTATTTGGATACTTCTGACCACCAGCTCCTTATTATGAAGGTATTTTAGGGTAAAACAGGTAACTTGGCAAATTTTAATTTTTCCATATGTAGTACTGTACTAAATACTATTTGATCTGCTATCTTTTATCAAATACATTTTATTGCCTATAGAGTGTCTATCACTTCTCATCTAACAAAGATTTCCTTTTGCTTCTTTCTGTGGCTCTAAGTCTCCATTATCTCTGCTCAATACACTTCTGTTAAAGAAAAGTTAAGTCAGTGAAAATGGATCAAGAAGGTTGCAGGTCAAGAGAAGAAAAAACAAATCAGGAGAGGACAACACCCTAGATAAGGCATCAAACTGAACTTGCAAACAGTAGACTAGGTTTCACTCTCTTTGTAACCATCTATAAGTTATAAGCAAACACAGAGCTTCATCGTTTCACATATTTGGGTTCTGGTCCTTGATGACTTCTGCTCTAAAAAACAGTTATATGTGGTAAGGTGAGAGGAAAAAATGTCATTCATCAGCACTGGGAAAAGAGGAGTTCCCACAATTGTGCCCCTGATGGCACAGTAGCCAATGGAGACTTTCAGAAGCCATGCCAGGAATACACAAACTCTGGGCGGATCTTCCAAAAGGCTGGAAATCAACCAATCAATCAACTAATAGTTATGAAATTCCTGGAATGTACAAAATTCCAGAATGGGTCCAGTGATTGACATTAATGCCACTGTCTGAAAACTAGCCTGCTACACATTAGTTACAAAGGAGTAGCTATTGCATCAGTGAGGAGAGAATCTTCACCAATCAAGTCACAGACTTTTGAAATACTGAAATGTTAAATCTGTGGAAACCACCACTGAATCTGAATTCTGGTATGTTTTTCCCAATTAATACCACCATTGGGAAACAAGGCAGATAAAGATAATGATGATAAGAATGAAAATTTACCATTGGAAGTGGGAGTAAAAACTTTCAGTTTTTTTAAGTAAAAAGGGCTTTCTGATGCATCAGTTTATTGGAACCTTCCAACAACCCTATGGACAGGACAAGCACTGAAAGCAGAAAACACGGACTAGAATATTTTTTCTATATTTCAGCTTTCTCATGTGAACAAAAAGAGGATGTTACAACTACCACCAGGAATAACTGTACTAGTACTACTACCATTACCCATCTCTGAGGACTGTTGAGAGGACTGTGGTACATAAAGCTTAAAGCACTATACAAAATGTGAGTTTATCCCTATTTGAATCCTGCAACTGAGAAAACCAAGGTTCAAGGTTACTTAAGGTTATACAGCTGCTAACTGGCAGACCAGAAATCAAGTTTTCTGACACCTGGTTCTATGATTGTTTCATGAGACTTTTACGTGTGTTTGTCCTTCACTGCCAAAGGAGACCATGCCATCAGAAATAATGACATGATGTGGCACTTGACTTTGTTTTGAGTGAGGTAGGGCTGTGCAGGTCACCAGCCTCACTTCTCCAGAGCCATCTGAATCCAATGACCTGATATTCATCAGTATGAGTGGGGATGACCCAGGATGAGGCAATTGGGGTTAAGTGACTTGCTCAAAGTCACACAGCTAGTGAGAATCAAGTGTCTGAGGTGGGATTTGAACTCAGTTCCTCCTGACTCCTGCACTGGTGCTCTTTCCACTGCATCACCTAGCTGCCCTTTCATAGTCTAGGAGAGAGATCAATAAAGGATATACTAAGTCTGGAACCATAGCCTGGAAGACAGTTCTAACCACTTCCCATTGAAATAAACATAGCTGTAATAAATTAAGATCTTAACTGAATTCCTACAAGTCTAAAATGTGATGGCTTGACAAACAGATTCTCTCATTTCATTTATTATTATTTATTGTTATTACTGTGGTTGCTGTTATAGCTAGCATTTTTATAGTGCCTATTATGTGTCAGGCACTATGCTAAGTGCCTTTACAAATATTATCTCATATTCCACCCCAACAACAACCTGAGAAGGAGGTGCTATTACTATTTTCACTTTATGATTATAGAAACTGAGGCAAATAGAGGCTAAGTCATTTGCCCAAGGTCACATAGTTACCAGATTTGAACTTGGGTTTTCTTGACTTCAGGCCCAGCACTTTATCTATTGTGCCACATAGCTTCCTCTGTTTCAAAATTTCCTCTTCTGTTCTGCTACCTACAAACTATTACACGTACCATTCTAATTATAAGAATTAGTTTTCTAAGGATATGAATTAGTTCTGGTCCTTGGGAAAATCCATCCCTCAGCCTAAATTCCTTTGCGTCAAATCACAAAACTGAAATAAATATTTGGACACGCATGAATTCCTGAATACTAAAAATCTTGCAGTTTTCATAGATTTAATAGCATAAATACAAGTTATTAGTGTCATATTGGTTCTGATTTAGTTGAACACCTAATACTCTTGGCTGTACACCAAAAATAGGAAGATTGCTGTATTTATACTCAAGTTAGAACTGAGAGACTTAAAAAATAAAAACCTGACCTTTCTCATCACATCAGCGTTGTTATCATAATAACAGCTACTTGGTACTAGATAACATGGCATGCTTGTTTGTCTTCTTTAAAAAAAGCATTTCATAAAAAAACTAAGAATGTGGTATTATTTTATATTATTTTCACTGCTATCATAATCAGAAAGCTATCATTATTAAGTACTTATTTATATGGAATACCAATAGGCAGTGATTTAGAGCTATTTCATAATTTACTGATAATTAAAGCAGCAGGGACTTGAAAATATCTAGTATCAAGAATTTTGCAAATATCTAGTATCAAGAATGTTGAGAATTAAAATAATAGCAGGGATAAAGGTGATAAGACTTGAAAAAGAAGAGAAAAAAATCACCGTACAATGAAATACAATAAAACATACACAGCCATGACTGCTTATAATGCAAAAAATTAAAATTTTCTCCTTACAATTGTACTTAAAAATTATGAGCCTTTTCAAAGCAAAATTTGTCATATAAATCTTTGAAATCTTAGGTCTTATGCAGATTATGGACTTACCAGGATTCTACATTAGGACATAAAGTAATTTCTTCTGGAAGAAAAAATCTGTGCCTTTCTGCTGACTGAGTCATCTCTCGGGGCATCCTTTTTGACACATCATAATAGTGACCAAATCGTGAAGATGATCCTGGGCTAGCCTGGTACGAAAGACTACATGTCATTTAAAATAGTATTTTATTTTTTCCCATTACATGTAAAGATGATATTTGACATCCATTTTTTATAAGATTTTGAGTTCCAAATTTTTCTTCTTCTCTTCTCTCCAACATCCCTCCCCTCTGAGATGGCAAACAATTTAATATAGGCTATACATGTATAATCGTGTTAGACATATTTCCACATCAGTCATGTTATGAAAGAAAAAACAGAAAAGAAAAAAAAACACAAAAAATTTAGTGGAAATAGTATACTTCGATCTGCATTCAGATTTCCATCGGTTTTTTCTCTGGATGTGGATAGCATTGTCCATCATGAGTCTTTTGGAAGTGTCTTGGATCACTGTACTGTTGAGAAGAGCTAAGACAATGATAGTAGATCATGACACAATGTTGCTGTCATGATGTTCTCCTGGTTCTGCTTATTTCACTCAGTCTCAGTTCACGTCAGTCTTTCCAGATTTTTCTGAAATCAGACTACTCATCATTTTTTATAGTACAATAGTATTCTATTACATTCACATACCACAGCTCGTTCAGTCATTATTCAATTGAGGTGCATCCCCTCAATTCATGTGTCATTTTAGGATGGTTTCTTTTGTAAGACTTGGCAGTCACATTAGTTTGCTAATCAAACAATCAATTAACATTTATAAAGCAAATACTATGTGCCAGGCACTGAGTTTGTAAAAGTAGAAAGAACAAAATAATCTCTACTCCCAAGAAGCTTAGATGTTAAGCTAGAACAAAGTTGAGTATCTTTAAACATTAGACACCATCAACAAATTCACGGAGGTCCTTGATTACAATTTTAAAACCTCTCACTTAGCCATACCATACTTTAATGCAACACAATGAATTGAATGTGTATCAGTTATACAATTATAAGAATAACCAGGTGGGGTGCACAGGAGATAAGAAGGTCTGGGTTTATATCCCACCTCTGAGACATCCTGTTTGTGTCATCCTGGACAAGTCCCTAACTTCTCAGTGCTCTAAGCAACTCCTGAGGCTACACATATTAGGGAAAATTTTGGACAGAGTTTCCTATATCAATGAAATGACAAGACCAATTTCTAACCCATTATTATGAAATTTCATGATTATTGTCTTGAGTGGCCCAACTGAACCTAGGAGGTTCCTGTCATTTAAAATTTTTAAAAAGCACACCGATCCAGACTTAAAGTCATCTGCATTCCTGTTGAGCAAGGTTTTTAGAAAGATCACTGCGAGAGTTTCGTATTTGGTTGAACCTGGCAATATACTATTGCCCTGATTTCCATGGAAAAGACTAACTGCAACACACACACACACACACACACACACACACACACACACACACACACACACAAAGAGGGGAATCACCTCAGAAGCCAAAAGGCTTTTATAGACTATTGGTCTTTGATCAGTTTTGGGGACTAAAACTTAAGCCAATTAGGTTAAAACCCAACAAATAAACAATATTTCATAATTGTTATTAAGTACTTGCAAATGTAAATGCCCAAAGATAATACTCATTTAATTAAATCAAAATGCCAAATTAAAAAAAAACAACTGCAGAAAAAATTAAAATTATATTTTAAACCAATATTTAATCTTGGTCAAATTAATCCTAAATGAAATGTTCATGCCTTCTTGATGCCATATTTATGTTTCTTTATTTAAAATGTTTTATGGAAGTGTTTAGTGTGATCTTTTGAATCAGATCTGAACTCAGCAATTAAATGTTTATTTCATTTTTTCTTTAATTTCAAAGATACTCAAAACAATTTTACATTGGCATGTAACTACTATTAAGACATTTATAAACAATAACATTTTACACTAAAATATATGCTTTATAAAAAAGAGTGTAGTTATTTAGTCTAAAGGTTGTGAAAGCAATTTAAACAGGGTCTGTTCTTTGGCCTATAATCTATCCTTTATCCGGATTACAGTTCAAAATGTTTTTACTGCAATCTCTGCTAGAGCTCATCTTTTTCTTGTATAAGTCCAAGCCCCCTTAATGTTTTAGAAAGGCCTTGACTAACTGAACTTTGATCTGATGTCTTCATTGAGAAAAGCTCCAGGTTGCCCATTTCAGATGCAAATCCTCACTAAGGCCCCAAAGAGTTTAGTAAAGACAGCGAAAAAGAAGAAACAAGAAGTTTCCAGGATCCTCTTTGAGAATCCTGGGGCACATTGGTGTCCTTAATCCACGCTGCTGCAGGGATTAAGGTAGGTGATAACCTTTCACGATTCAAAAGAATAAGTAGAGTGCCAACAAACTGGGTGGAGACTAGGATTTGGCTATAATAAAACACCACGCAATAAAAGCCTGGTCTATGTCAGAAGCCTCTGAATAGGCCTCAATGTACCACATTCCCAGGCCTAGTGGGGAAGCTTGCAAAAGCCTACCTGAATCAAGTAAGCATGAATAATCTGTTTTAGCAGACTGGCCATGGAGAGAGAAAGAAAGGGAGACTTTCCACTTCTTTTAAGTTGGACTTGATAAATTTATTAGTGGACTGAGGCTTCCTGGAGTCCTATGAGTGAGCGGGTGCTGAAAGAAATGCATTAAATCATCAGTGGACAAAGTATTCTTTTAGGCCACCACTAATTAGTATATGTCCAATTATAATACTGATGAGACAGAAAACTCACTTTTGAGATGAATAACGGCAGAAAATTAATTTCGTGTGACAGTTTATCTACTGACCAAGAATAAAAATAGTTCAACAAAAAATAAAAATAACTGTATGTCTTTTAGTTTCATTTAGCTCACTATTTTAAATTAGGAATTAAAAATTAGTTTGAAAAGAACAAATGTAGCTTAGAGGTAGACAATCAGAAAACATGAAACAAACCATTTATAGGAAAAAACCCAAGAACAAAGATTGCTCCCCCCACTTTCCTCAATAAAAGCAATTTAAGGTAATGAATTAATGTATATGTAAACAGATTTCTGAATCCCTCTAAGATTTTCAGGAGTAGTAACCAAGAACACACAATTAAGCTACTGCACCTAAAAACCCTGCCCAAGTTAAGGTCCATATAAAAAAACTCCACATACCATCATTGACTTAAAAATAAATCCATGTTAATTCATCATGGTCCAATCACTTTAACACACTAGGCCTCAGTTTCCTCATCTACAAAATGAGAAGGCTCCAACAAGATCTCTAAAGTGTCTTTTAGCCCTAGATGAGAGGTTCTTAAGTTTATTTGTGTCATGCAGAGAGCCTCCTGGTACAGACTGAGTCATTCATCAGCCAGTCAATCTACCTTTATTTGTGTCTTTTTTGTGCCAGATATTGGTCAAAGCACTGCACCTCAGGCACAAAAAAACGGCAAAAGAAAACCTTTGTTCTCAAGGATCTCACTTTCTAATGGGGGAGACACAAATAGGTACAACAGGATAAACAAGAAAATTTATTGTTCAGTCATGATCACTTCTCCCCATTGGGGCTTTTCGTGGCAAAGATACTGGAGTGTTGTTTGCCATTTTCTTCTCCAACTCACTTTACAGATGAGGAAACTGAAGCACACCAGGTAAAGTGATTTGCCCAGGGTTTTACAGCTGGTAAGTGTCTGAGGTCAGATTTACACTAAGGACTGCCACATTCCACACCTGGTATGCTCCATCCACTGTGCAACCTACATGCCCCAAAATGGGAAAATAGGAAATATTTTAAATAAGGTATCAGAATTAAGAGGGGTTGGAAAACGCTTCCTGTAGAAAATGGGATTTTAGTTGAAACTGGAAGACAGGGAAGCCAGTTAAGTGGAGATGAGGAAGGAGAATTCCAGGGATGAAGGACATCCAGAGAAAATGCCAAGAGTGGAGAAATGCGGTGTCTTGTCGGTGGAATGGCCAGGAGGCCAGTGTTACTGGATGGAAGAGTACATGGTATGGAGTATGGCATAAGAAGACTGAAATTATAGGAGGAGGTCAGGTGATAAAGGGCTTTGAATGTCAAACAGAGGATTTTGTATTTGATCCTTAAAGTAATAGGAAGCTCCTGGAGTTTACTGAGTAGGGAGGTGACATGGTTGGACATGGCTTTAGGAAAATCACTATGGAGAATGGATTGGAGTGGCGAGAACCTTGAGGAAGGTAGACTCACCAAGAGGACATTGCAACAGTCCCCGTGTGAGGTGATGAGGGTCTGCTCCAAAGCGGCAGCAGTATCAAAGGCAAGAAGGAGGTATATTAAAGAAGGGGGTATAATAGAGAGATACTGCAAAGTTGAAATCGACAGACCTTGCTAAGTGATTGGATATGGGGGTTAAGAGAGAGTGAAGAAATGAGGAAGACACTGAGGTTATGACATGCAGGTTGCAAACCTGAGGGACTAGCAGAATGATGCTGCCTTCTACCATAATAGGGTAGTGAGGAAGAGGGGAGAGTTTAGAGGAAAAAAATCAGTGAGTTCTATCTTGGACATGATGAGTTTAAGATGTCCATGAGATATCCAGTCTGAGATGTCTGAAAGGCAGTTGGGGATGTGAGACTGGAGATCACTGCACAATGGTAATTAAAACCATGAGATCTGATAAGATCACCAAGAGCAGTAGAAAAGAAGTGGTATAGAAGGAGAAGATAAAAGGCCCAGGACAAAACTCTGTGGGAAATCTACAATTTGAGGGCATGATCTAGTATACAGGTTTTGGCCATGGTCAGTGAAAAGAATTTATTTTGCTTAATTACGCATATATTAAAAGAATTTTCTCTCTCCTTTTTTCCTTCCTCCTTGCTTTCTTCCTTCTTTCCTCCATCCCTTCCTCCCTCCAATGTGAGGGAGAGGTGGGAAGGAACCTAAAGGAAAACATCCCAACTCCAAAACCAAAAACTCTTTTTGTCAGAGACCCTTACACCTTTTTGGGAGTCTGGCAAAACCTATGGATCCCTTCTTGAATGATTTTAAATTTATAAAATAAATTATGTAGGATTACAAAAGAAACCAATTATATTGAAATATGTTTATCAAAACATTTTTCAAAAAACAAGTTCATGGACTGTAGGTCAAGAACTCCTGTGATCAAATTATTTCCTTTATAAGCTTCCTGCCACTACTTTAGAGAAGAGAGTCATTATCGCTACTCCGGACAGTCCGCAGTAGTCTTCAAATGAGCCTTTCTTCCTTGGCTTTTTTCCCACTCCAATCTATCTTTCATCCATAAAAATATCTTTCTTGTCAGTACACAAGTCTTTAGTATTTTTCCATTGTCTGAGTCAAGTCTGACCTCTTTGCCTGACATCTGAAGTCCTCTAAAATCTTTTGCTGCACTATCTGCCCACCCTTAATTTCCAGGATCTAGAAAAAGTTGATCACTCTCCATACTTTGACCAGACCCTTCATTATCTGTCTCCCTGCATGGATTCAGTGCCTAGAATCGACTCCCTCTTTCTTTAATTCTTGGATTTCTCCTCATTCTTTGAGTCCCAATTCAAATGGCCTTTCTTAGATGAAATCCTTATTTGGATCTTCCATGACACCCAATCTCACAACTATCCAATGCACTGACCATGAAAAAGAATTTATTCGGGCAATCTGTTTCTGTCTTCTCCTAGTAGACAATACGCTCCCTAAATCTCACACTTTATATTTCTTTCAGGGTCAGGCACAGTGATCCTACCCAATTGGCACAAAATGTTTCTTAGATGAATAATATATTTTTATAAATAACTTATTAGTTATTGAATGTTACTAATGAAGTCTTTTTTATGAGTTTATATAGGTTCAGTTTTGCAATGTGAGAACTACCGTCCCATGATCCTTTCTCTGTGTCGCTGGTTAGAGTAAAATGGTCTATGACTAGTTCACATTACCTCTCACAGAAAAACAAACTCCACACTCCCCCCCACCCCAAGTCAATACTGATGGCAGATAAACAAGTCATCTTTGTACAAAGAAAATTAGCACATTATAAAAAATATTAAAAATTCACATAAAAAGCTTTCACTCTAAACACATTCATGATATACTGTATAATATGATTGCTCTTTTCAATTACTCAGACTATACCTGTCTGAAAGTTCTAATAGGCATGACCACAAATGTTTGCTAAATTTACTAGAATTCACAAATTTCATTCTGGTGACTAAGTTCGACAAACTAGTCCAGTCACCAAAGCTGGAGGCAGCATCTCTAAGTCAGGTTTCCTATCTAGCATGTGGACACAAGGACCTTAGAAACCTGCATCTCCAGCTTCTCTGGGTAGTCCTCAGACATAGTGTGTGTCAGCCACATGGGAGAAGCTCTCTTTCTTGATACTTTCAGACCGATGAGAAACAAAGGCAACTTTGGCCCATCTGAGTGGAGGTGTGATAGAAGGTCACTTGGCATGCTGGTGAGCTATCCAAGACTAACCACACACTGTGAACAGAAGCTCTCTATTGGTTGCTCTTTGTTCTGGAAGAGGACCAAAATGACATCCCTATGTCAGAGTCAAGTTTCAGCGTGTCCGACTGGCTGATCAGACCAGTGAGAGCTCAGTATGCTCCACCACAGGTCAGGCACAAAGAGTCTGTGTGAACATGTGGAGCAGATTCTTTAAATTTGCGTATCTTGTGTTTCCTTTGAGCTCTTTCAATTCTGCTTTGCTCTTAGAGCACAGCTCCTTCTCTGATGTGAGCACACCATGATGAGCGGTCCTGTGCCTGTGTCTCCCATGTCACACAATCAATCCCAAAATTCTTAAAGAGAGACCTTGAGACTGTCCTTGTCTCACTTCTTCTGACTACCATGTGAGTGCTTGCCCTGTGTGAGTTCAGTTACAGTTTCTATGTTGGATGATAGTAGAGTTGTGATCTTTGTCAGAGAGAAGATTATACATATCCATGAAATAAAAGATTCTGGAAATACAGACAAGTTTTAAGTCGATTCTACACATAAAAGGCACTTCCTAGATGCTTGTGGAAGTGACCTTCGTTTTTCAAAGGCTATACATAACAACAATAACTACTAACATTTGTAAAGTGCTTTAGCAGATACTACCCTCACAACAACCCCGGGAGGCAGGTGCTGTGGTTGCCCCATTTCATAGTTGAGGAAACCAAAGCAAAGAGTGGCTCATCCATGATTCCACAGGGAGGAAGTGTCTAATGTTGCATTTGAAGTCCAGTCTGTCGACTGCCTAAGTCTAGTGTTCTCCGCCTGGTGCCAGTTACCTATGGCTGATCTAAGCAAACTGGGCAGGCTGTGGTCAAAGGCCTCTCAATGGGTTGTGTGTCTGCTTTCGACAATTAGTCTAGCCAGTTTCGCTGTGGCTTCTCCTCAGCCAGCTCACCACCTGGGGAGGAGGGATTTTTTTGCTTTGTTTTTTGTCATAGTAACTAATGAAAACCATTTACTGTGGGGAAGAGGGGCCACAGCCTGCTTGGGTGAAGAACCTGCCCGGCTGAATCAGGCCTCTTCTGAAGTAATAAAGTAGGATCTACTTTTAGTGCACAAAGGCAAAGGTATGGCTGAGCTGACAAATGATCTCATTTCAACCTTGGCAAGGCAGTCAGAACAAGCCCAAGCAAAACCACCTTCCCCCAACCCTGGTGGAGGCAGACCAAGAGTCTGATAACCAGCACCACCTCCCAGACCACTGGCCCTGCATGGACTTTCCCTCCCTAGCACTCTCTCCTCCCAAAAACAACCTCAAGAGAGATGCAGACCTCTGTGACCTGGGCCTTTGCAGGAGCCAAAACTTTGAAAGACCTCTAAAAGAAAATTCTTGCCAGCCAAGTCTTTAGCACCAAAATGCTTGGTATTGTCAAATGATTCAATGTCAGAAACAAATATAGTCTTATCAACCAAGATAATATTGATTATATGTATATATATATATATACATAATAATGTATATATGTATATATAATATATAATAATATATGCATATATTATAATATATTATATAATTATATAATATAATATATAATATATGTATATATATATATATGATAATGTGTTGGTATATTAATGTATATATTTATGAACAAACAAGACTACTGCCATCTGGACCAGCTGGTCTTATCATACGGAACACTGGGTTCATCCAACTGCCCTGTGGTTGAACTTATATATATATATGTATATATGTATATGCTGTTTTCTCCTTATTATAAAGTGAGCTCCTTGAGAGCAGGGGTTTTCCTGCTATGCTATTTGCACCCTCAGTACTGAGTACAGGAGGTATTAAGAAAGATTTCAAAGGGTCTGTAAATGTGGATGGAAGAAACACTCTATCTTTGTTTTCATTAACCTCTAACTAAAGTCTAGCAATTCCTTCAATTACGGATGTAGGTAATAAAGCATAGTAGCATTATTACTAACCATGACTTCACCAACAGAAATCACATGTTTTCATATCACACAATAGTTGTTACATATATTACAACATATAGCTTAAGGACATTGCTACTCAGAATGACTGGTCATCAGACCTGCTGTTAGATCACCCGTGATCAGCTGACTTGTCTAGTGATGTACATATGATACAGCTGGCCAATTATTAGGGTCCACAGTCTTTACCAGAATGCCACAGTACTCCATGACACCATAAAGGCTAGAAATGTCTAACTTAGCTCGATTCTTTGCACACAGGAAGTACTTAATAAATGCTTTCTCATTCATTCACTTACCTTGCATTTTCCAAAATTTTTCTTATGGCAACTCTGAGAGAACATAAATGACTATAAATCCTTTACATTTATAATTTATTCTTTCAATGCATTCAGCAAACATTTATTAAATTCATATTACTTGTAATGCTTTAGCTATTTGGAGCCCTCAAGGAACAAATAACTAAAGATATCTATATCTTCTACATAAAGAATATTTTACTTGTTTAAAGCAAGAAAACTTTTCTAATTATTCTGGATGAAAATATTTCTAAAATAAATTGCAGATTTCTCTAACTTCTTAAATAGAGCAAACTGAATAATTCATCATCACAAGCAACCATCCATTTATTCAAATAATAAGTAAAATAAATTTTAATAAATTTGTACAGGCATAGAAAATTATATATATATATATATACATATACATATATATAATATGTGTATATATATGATATATATACATATATATACACATACATACATGTATCTATGTTGATTTACCTCCATCTTGGGTAAGTTTTGATAACGCCAGGCTATCTTCATGGAAATATCTGGCTCTTCTTGTGATTTATGACTATTTACTTCATCGAGTTCTTTTCTATACTTATCATCATGTAATGGTTCAGGAAGTTCCTAATAAAGGAGAATAACATGTTATTAGAGAATATGTTATTAGAAATTATGATGATCACTGGATTTTCCAAAGAACTAAAAATTGTTGTCCCAACTAACAAAAATACAAAGCTATGCCATCACATACAATTCTGAAATACAGAATGGTTGAAACTAATTTCCCAACTAATTAGGGCTTAAGGCAAATTAATATCCAGAAACCACATAGAACCTTTTTGCTTTTTTAGATGATTCCAGATATTCTTAGAATTATCCTTGCTTATGGTTCAGATATTTGCAACTTTGCTATGATTCCAAGACGCAGATATGGCTTTTTTTATTTATATGTTTAAATCAAAGCTTAGAATTATAGTTTACATATTATTTCTAATTAGAATTATTGCCATGAGGTAAAAATAAAGCATGTGCACAGTCCCTTTACTGTGAACCCAACTGTGAACCCTTTACTAAGAACCAAACAGTTTATTCCATTGAAGTAACAAGGTGAAATAACTACAATTAAAATAAAGACATTCATCCATCCTGTATCAAAATCACCATTGTACCTACAGATTTTTGCTTCCCATTTCAACAATGAAAATTAAAAATCCTCAACATAACAAAAACCCATCCAATTCCAATTCTAGGTACTCTTTTTGGGTGGGTGGGGGAGGGAGGGGAAGGAGTGACAGTCTGACTTCTGGATTACTAATACAAGCAATACTGATAAAAATGAGAGCGACAACGGTAAATCGTGCCTGGCACCGGGCTGAGCACTTTACAGTTATTATCTCATTTATTCCTCACAACAAGTCTGGGAGGTAGAGGCTATAATTATCCCCATTTTATAGCTGAGGAAACTGAGGCAAACCAAAGTCAAGTCACTTGCCTAGGGACATTCAGTCACCAACCATCTGAGGCTGAACTTGAATCCAGCCTCAAGCCTGCTCCTCCATCTACTACACCACCAGCAGAAAATGTTCTATACGACACTCTCAAGAGAGGGTATAGGGCAAAGAATGCAACGAGGAGAATACGGCCAATTCCATGGAAGAGGGCAAATACTGTGATAGTTTTGGTGAAGCAGAATCAGAAAGTGTAATTTGGAGATGTATGAGATGCACAATCGTGTATCAGTATTTTTGTTTCCCAAGCTGACCATTTCATACTTAACATTAGACAGCAAATAAATTGTCCACTGTACGTACTGATTCATTTGAAGTGACCTCAAAGTATATTAACTCTATGTAAAGCAGCTCATAGGAGGAACTAACTGTATTTTTAAAAAAATTCCTACCCATAAAATATTTTTGGTTCAGGCATTCAAACAAAACATATGCATGATACAAGACATGTAATAGCTTCTTTTTTCTGATGAACATATATTTAAAGATCTTCAAACATAAATATAATTATTATATCTCTACTCAGAATAATGCATTTTATGGTTTTTAAAAATTAATCCATCATTTATGAAATACAAATTATATTTTAAGATGTCAATTACTAGATTACCAGAAGGCTTCATAATCTCACAAGTATCAGTACATGCTTGGGACAAAATTCACAATAAACTCAACAAAAACGGGAATTTAACTACCCATTTTGGCTTTTAGAGAAAAGATTTAAGGCATCCTCCTCTACTATGCTCAAGTTTTTATTTGACTGTTTCCTACTCTTTACAAATATCTCATGGTGAATTAGAAATTTTGCTCTATTAGGTTATTTGTGATTAAGGAGAAGGCTCTACAATCATTCTTAAATGAAACCTTTTCACAATATGACTGTAATTCTTATTAATGTCAAATAACATACTAAGAGAACAGGATAAAATTAATGCAACCTTTTCCTACAAATTAGAAAATTTTCTTAATTTCAAGAAATCTTATTCATAAGAGCAGAAAATTTGCATTCTTTCAAAACTCATGTACTTCAATCCTTTGATAGAATATAATGTTAATATTATCAACTAATCCAAATTTAACACGGCTGAAATAGGTTTTTAATAATTAAGCTCTTTCTGCTGCATCCCTAAAGGTAGAGACAGAAATTCAAATGGGTTAGAACACTCTAGAGCCAAACATTCTATTTTCCTCTGATGTGACAAGGTTGGTATGATTGTCATATGGAAAACCATTCTAATTTAACTTATTTAATTATTAGTTTCCTTGAAAAGCCACTGAACATTTTTGCAACTTTTTTCTTTAAATTAGTTTCATATGACTTTTTTTCACAAAATATATTTTTCTTTCCATTCCACCTAATACAAATTTGAGAAAGCCATATCACAATTCCCATTAAGTTGTATGTTACTCTTGCCCAACTAATAACTATTATAGAGCTCTTTAACATTAACTTTATAGAAGACAATGGCAAACCAGCATAGGCTATATTACCTGCTACTTCCAGGTTCTATCCATAACCTTCTTTGCGCAGGAAAGGTTCAGCCAAAGCTAGTTCTATTCTGACACTGTTTTGCGAACTCCAACATTTTCCAAGCTATCTCCCTTCAAGCCTCCTGCTTCTAGTTGGTAGAAATGACTGAGCAGCCAATGACATAGATAGTGAAGTTGTCTCAGTGCTCTGTTTTTTATTTTATTTTTATGAGGGAACTCTAATAATGGTCTTTAATCTACCACCATCAAACACTGAAATAACACAGAATTATGAATCTACTATCTCATGGCATTCTTGATAAATGTACCTTCTCCTGTCTCTGAGGTATTAGACATAGACTTTTTCCTCAGTTTATAATGCTCACCTATACTGATCTCTGTGTGCATGATGTCTTCTGGCATCAATAAAGAAGTTGGACAGTTGAATGGCTTATGAGAAAAAAAAAACTGCTCAAAATACTATCTTAAACCTGGATGGCTATACTGCCTAGAATACTTACACTGGATGGAAACCATCCCTTGTCTCCAAATGATAACTCAAGATCACAAAAACTGAATGCTAATATTTAAATATAAGATTATTGAAATAAGAAAGTGAACAGAAAATTTTGCTATTTAAAGAGTTTAACCTAAGGAGAAAATTACATTGAATTTTCACAAACTAGTTTCATAATGAAAAAAAATCTATACTTTAAACTGTTATTCTCAAATGGGAGACTTTCAGGTAATACCTGAAATACTTTATGGCATGTGTTATTTTTGCTAATCTCAAAAACACAATGGAAATGAGTGCTACTCACAAACCTTTGTTTATGAGGAGATGGTAAATCCTATCTTTGAATTTCTCTAATTCATTAAGCTGGCCATTGTTCAGGGGTTTTCAAAACTCAAGCCACAACTGTCAAACTGCAGTATCATCACTTAACAAATGTGTCATCTCAAATATTTCCAGAAGGCAACTTAGTTTATAAAATGATTACAAGATAATACATTTTAGATTTTTAAGGAGCCTGGGAAAGACATCAATAAAAGTTTTTGGAAAATGCACAGCAGTCTGCCTCCCAAGTGGAAGGTGCGTGTGCATGTACACATACACATGTGAGAGTATTCCAAAAAAAGTCACATCACAGGGAAATGAGACTATACCAATTCTAGCTGGTACCTTTTTCTACTTCAAAACATACTGAAAGACAAGAAGATTACAGAGGCAGAATAATATTACTCTTTGGAAATCAAGATGCCAAGAGAAGGGAACAATAGGATTCATCCTGTGATATTGATCCGACCTAATAAACAACAACACCTTTTCTTCTCGTCTCAAGACAAATGGCCTTGGCTTTCGTCATATGAGCATCAAGATCCTCAGTGGGAAACAAAGGGAATGACAAACAACAGGGTAGCCTAGGCACAAAGAAAAACATAAAACAAAACAGGCTCTAGACCAAACTCAACTAGCTATTCAAACCGTACTCAAACAGAATCTGCTCATCCCTGACAGAGGGCAGAACCAGCACAAGGCAGTGGTCTTGGTCCGAGGTTCCCCATTCAAATCCTGGCCCCACTACTGCCCATGTAGCCTGAGCAGTCACTTTCCCTTTCTCATCTCAGTTCTCTCAACTCTGAAATGAGGGCACTGGACTAGACGACCTTCAAGTCCTTTCCAGATCCCAGTCAAGGATGGCTTATTTAATACCAGTCATCTTTCATATGAAGAGATCTCTTCCTCAATTCAATACACCTTTTTTTTTTTTTTTTGCTTTGTTGTGTTTTTGCTTTTAGTCTTAAAAGTAAATGCCATCCAGAATTCTTTGGTGATGGTTTTTTCATTATTTCTATCTTTAGACATCTCAACATTTATGTACCCCACAAGGGCTGTTCTGTGGCATGCAACCCAACACAGGATGTTCATTATTTGTTTTCATTTTTATAATATCTTTTGATAGATTTCTGACAGAAATGGCACTGGGACAATTTGTTGTCGTGTTATTTCTCTCTCATATTTAATGATCTAAGGACTGCTGCAGAGATGGATAAAACAAATGCTTGTTGTTACCAAATAAAAGGATTAGGACACAAAGTCACCTTCTGTATGTTCACTCAAACAATCTTTGAGGTGACTCTATAAGCAAAGCGGCCAATGGTTTTCTTCTCTTCCATCACACGTCTACATTTTGAAAGTTTTCCATTTGGTTCAATGGCGGCTGCTGAAAACAATGTTCTTGAATATGAACAGTCAGAGTTCTTTTCAGCAATCACTTGGTATTTGTTTTGGTTTGTTCTACCAAAGCATTTGTTGCGGTGGTTCTTATTAATGGATTATGATTCCAGAGTTCATCACCCAGAAGTGAGGCACTTTGACAATATGGGCCGCTGCTAGGCCCATATTCCAATACTTTAGGATGTGCCAATGTTTACACTCCATTGCACTCTTCAAAACTGGAAGGTCAGACCCGTGCCATGATGAGGAATCAGGAGGACTTGCTGTTCTTGCTCAGTTTATGTATTTTTTCAAGAAACTTTAATTTCACCACATTACCTCCTTGATACAGTAAAAACCCAGAGAAAATGTATGTAAACTCCTAGCAGTATTAAAAAAAAAACTAATATGTACAAGGTTCAAAATGAACTTTTAGGAACTATAATTTTTTTAAAAGTTTGTAGAAACAAAGTTAAATGCATTTTTTTTTGGCTTTGTATTTGGACAAACATTCTCAACTTCATTCAGAGACCCCACAAATTATCTCTTTAGTCAGATGGTCAACAAACATTTACTAAGAGCCTACTCTGTGCACCAGATACCTACCTAACATGATCCAAACTTAACTTTTAATCCCTCCAAATTACTTCCCTCACTTAGCTTCTTCATTCTGTTAGTGCTACCAGGATCTCAGTCAACTCAGGTAATTCCAATGTAACCTCTGGTCTCTATATGAAACTGTTTGAAAATCTTGTAAAATGTAATTCAAACATAAAACATACATTTTTTTTCTTTCTTGCTGATATCGCCCTTAATGAAGCTGTCATATTCTCACCTAGATGCCTTCAATAATTCCCTATGTAGGCCAACTGGGTGGCACAGTGGATAGAGCACCAGCCCAGGAGTCAGGAAGACCTGAGTTCAACTCCAGAATCCAACACTTACTGACTGTGTGACCCTGGGCAAGTCACTTAATGCTCTCTGCCTCAGTTTCCTCATCTGTACAATGAGGTGGAGAAGGAAATGGCAAACGACTCCAGGGTCTTTGCCAAGAAAACCCCAAATGGGGTCATAAAGAGTCAGACAGGTTTGAACAACAATATAAAGGGATTCCTCTACCTCCAGCTCTCATTCTTTTAATCTGTCTTACCCACTGCCATGAAATTACTTTTCTTAAAGCAGATCCCTGAGAATTTTACTCTCCCCCCAAAAGCCTTAAATGGCTGTCAAACATGTACTCAGATGGACACCCACACTATAAAATTAAGTCCTGAGCCTGAAGTCTATGATGGGTTGCAAAGTTCTGCCTTCTCAGCTTCTTCTTCTACTACATGTACCCTGTATTCTAGGCCCTACTGAACTACATGCTCTATGGTGCCACAATCATATGTTCTAGGCAAACCACTCTTCTTACTTTGCCTTGAACCTAATGTTTTCAGGATTCCAGGCCTTTTGCCCATGCTCTTCCCTCCTTATGGAATGCTCTTCCCCTTCATCCCTGCTTACCAAAATCCCATCACTTTCAAGGTCAACTACTACCTCTTTCAAGAAGCTCTCTCTGACCGTGAAAACTGGGTAGTTCCTCTGATTCTGAACTTTTAGTGTCTCCTGTACTTTCTTTAAGGCACTCGTTCTCTTTCTATTATAGTAACGTGTATATTTGGTTTTCTCACTCATTCTCATTGGAACCTCAAAATAAGAACCACTAAATATACTGTTTAAAAAATTTTCCACCCTTACTAAGTAATCTGAAGCTGTGGTGAGAGAACATCTCAACATAGTAAAAATATCTTGTTTTTACAAATCAAAACGTCTGTCTTAAATTACTATGTCCTTTAATGACATTTTTATACTGTTTACGTTCTACCATCTAGTTTTGTTTTTTATGGGAACTTTATTTGTTTTTCACCTCCTTTAAGTATTTTCAACGTGCTACGGAACCTAAAATATGAATAATCTTTGGACTCTAAATATATGCCAAATGAACAAATGCTACCAGTGTTTTAACCACAGGGCAAACATGTTCCATTAGACTTATATGCCATATATTTCCTCCTCTTGACAACAACACAAATACTTGGTGGCAAATAATAATGACGACAATGGTAGCTAACATTTCTATGCCAGTTACTGTGTAAAATGCACTGCGCTTAGCACCTTTAAGTTATAAGGAAAATGACCATGGAGGGTTAGGAAGTATGGGGCTTCATTTGAACTCAGGTCATCCGGTCTCCAAAACAGATGCTCTATCCACTGTACCACCTAGTTGGTGTCCAAGGAGAGAATGACACATGAGCAAATGCACATAAGCCACCACAGGGAGGTGAGTGTCTGCCTCTGCTGGTCTCCTGGTCGAGGCTCACTCTGCTATCAGGCCAGGTACTTGGTGATAAATTAACTAGTAGCACTGAGGTCAGAGGTGAGGGTAACCCTCACTTAGTAGCTCTCTGTTTACATGTTCTTTAAAAAACTTCAGAAAACAGACAGATATCCCAGCATGGTACTACAAGAAGTCATAAGATTATTCACCTTTCCAACAGAATGAAGTTTTGACTACTTTTTACCACATCCATCATTCTTTTTGCAAAAGATAGTAATAGAGGAAATAACCAACAAAGTGACCTTACACACAGTTTAAGCATCATTGGTACAATTGCTTATCTGCCAATTTGCAATAACAGCTCAAGAAATAAAAGTACGCATGAAAACTGGTGCTCTTATCTTTCCCATGTAATTTGGAAAAATTCCCACATATGAAAATTGTCAACTTTTTATACCATACAAAGGCAAAATAATAGCTTACTTTATAATTTCGTTTCATTTAAACTATGAAATTCAGAAAGAAAAAAATTTTTTAAAGATGAGTATCTAAGTAGTCTGCATGGCCAGGCCATACTGTAAAGGGATAAGAGCTTCTCCCAGACCCCTGTCCCTCTCCTCCCCATAGATGGTCATCTACTATGGAGAAAATTGTTTTTTTACTTTGTCAGTCAAAATACAAATGAGAAACCTGCCGATATTCAAGTATGACATGAGTATCTCTAAGGCTTACTACATGTCCCTTCTGGATTCGCTAAACTAATACAACTGAGATGACATCGATGGTACCATGTATTTCCAACACCATAAAATCATGACTTCAAATGAAGCGTTCAGAAAAAAGGTCTTAATTTTGTAATTCAAAGTTAGTTCCCAAATGTTACTGAGGGGACTTTGGGACTTTCTCATATTTGGCTTCGGATATAAGATACTCCTTGCTAGTTACAGTCCGAAGAAATAGTCTGAAGGGGTCAGACTTTCTCCCGTGCTGTGCCTCTAGCAGTCCACATATTTGTTATCAAGACAGCCAAGAGCAAAGAGAGGTAAAAACACTAGCTATATAATCTCCACAAAAAGAGGGCAGCAGGAAAAAAAGTGAAAAACGAGAATGAACGGTAAGGAAGGCTATATTAACATGAACACCGCTGGTGCTTTGAGTTTACTTTTCATGGTTTTCGGATGAGACAAAAACCAGAGGGAGTCGGTGAAGTGGCTTCCACAAGCAGTCACGTTCTGGCGCCATTCACACGACGGGCTTCAGCATTCTGGCTCTACTTCAGGGCTCAGTTTACCGTGGTGTCACGGGGCTGTCACTGCTTTGGCTCCCTCCGCTCTCTAGGGCGCGATGCTAAACCCAAGACAGACCCAATCCCGCAGATAAACCCAAAGCAGACCCAATCCCGCAGCTAAACCCGACAGTCCCAATCCCGCAGCTAAACCCAAAGCAGACCCAATCCCGCAGCTAAATCCAAGGCGGACCCAATCCCGCAGCTAAACCCAAGGCGGACCCAATCCCGCAGCTAAACCAGGACCCAATCCCGCAGCTAAACCCAAGGCGGACCCAATCCCGCAGCTAAACCAGGACCCAATTCCGCAGCTAAACCCAAGACAGTCCCAATCCCGCAGCTAAACCCAGGACCCAATCCCGCAGCTAAACCCAAAGCAGACCCAATCCCGCAGCTAAACCCAAGGCAGACCCAATCCCGCAGATAAACCCAATCCCGCAGCCCCTAACGACGCTGCACCCCCGCCCCCCTCATCCCGGCCCGTCACCCCTCCTCTCGAGCTGGTCTCCGACTCAGCCGAAGCGCTGCTGGGCTGTTGTGCGGACGTAATCCCGGATGAGAAATCCTTCTTAAATGTAATCTTTTGATCCTTGCAGTTTGGCAACTGTATAATTAACGCTACTTAAGAATTATCTATTCATGTATTGATAAATATATAGCTTGATAAAGTTTCGCTGATTGTGTTTTGCATACTAACCACTGTCTGCAGGAATAGCTGATGAAGTTCGCATAAAAGAAATAAAATAATGCCTCTGTAACTAACTTGAGATCTTAATTTGAAGTGAAATTTAAGGACTATGGATCCTTAAAAGAAATCTTCATAAACTGAAGATTTTTTCCAGCAATTATGTTAATTTTTAGTATTTAACAATATGGCATTTTAATTATTAAAAACTTTAAGCAAATGTCTTATAATTGTGAGGAATGGAAATGTAATTTTGTAAAACCTACGAAGAGATTTTAAAATGACAAATGAATGGATAAATAACTACTATGTCATCTTTCTCACTTACCAGCTCCTTCTCAGCTCGAGTTCTACCTTAGATTTTTTCCCTTCACTGTAAAAAGTGCCAAAATATTTGTCATAAGACAAGTTGTCATTGGAAAGAATACTTTTAGCCCTATGAAGAAAACAATGGTTTGAAAAAAGGAAGCTAAAAATGAAGTTATTATGGGATATTTTCGAGGTTTGTGACCACAAAGTTCACCTACCGGAACCACACAAATACAAACTCTAACCACTGAGGTAAGAGGAATATTTTCAATACCTCTTTTCCCATTGTCTGCCATCTCCACGTCTCTTTTCAACATATAAACTAGGAATGTGTTCAGAGGACTGAATAATCTCCCTCTCTCCTTTATTGTTTCCCAACTAAGACGTGGAAAAGGGGGAGAATAACCCAGTAGGAGTAGGAAGCAGGGGTCTGTAAGAGATGGTAAGAAGTGTCTGGGGAAGAAAAAAATTAGTTTTCAGTAAGGAAAACTACTTTCATTTAATGACAAACGGATCTAATTTATTTTAAAATAGTAAATAAGCCATCATAGTCTTGAAGATGCTGAGCATATAAGGATTTCAATGCAATCTGGACACGATTCCTATGAGGTGGGTGGAAAATGAGCTGGAGAAAAATGACATCAGCAAATCAGTTACAAATGCCTTTCACAGAATTCAGGACCCTTCCTCAAACCACAGACACTTCAGAGCAACCCTAACTCGCTGCTGCACTTATTTAAAGGAGGCCAAAGATTCATGGTCGGGAGACCTGTATGCAATTGTAATACTATTGGCCATTATTATTATAATCTTTCAGTTAATTTCTTAACATACATAGAAAGTACACAAACCCTTTAGAATGTAAAAAAAACCCATCATGTGGGATGGGGTTAATTTTTCAGTTGTTAGTTATTATAATATTTTTTTCCTTCTAAGCAATGTTTTACTTTTTTCCAAACAAGTGTCTTAAGAGTAAAGACTTCACAGGCACCATGTATTTGCAATGTTAAGAGATGAAAGCTGATGACTTAAGATGACTAAGCAAGGCTCAGCTTTTCTTATTAAGCATCCTTTCACTAAAACTGCTCCAGGGTGACTGTGTCCTGCTCAAGTGAAATAAATAGTGAGGTTTCAATTGTTTTTAATAAATGCAAAAATGAAAGCAAATGGATATCAGGATGAATTTCTCAATAGCAAGTTTTTTTTTTAAGCACTACCTGTAAATTATTCATATTTAATTAAAAGCTGTTTTCTTTAATAATGGATAAGGAAGAATATACTAAATAACAGCACGAATCTATAATTCAGAAACAAATTATTTCTATTCAAAATTACCTGAATAAATTATTTTTAAAATGGAATATCATTGTGCAACTTTTGAGAATTTTCCAAAATAAGACCATAAAAAAAACTTCTGGAATTTTGTAGTTGGCATATGTGTTAATACTTCAGTGATTATCATATTCCTCTCATACGGAAAAGACTGCCAAATTAAAATACCATGGGAAATTTTGAAACATGTAACTTTAAAAATAAATAATGAATTTGAAAAAAGAAGTTTTATAGTTTCCTTATACCTTACTCTGTCCTTATCATCCAAACACTCTGGATGTAAATGTTATATAGAAGATAACCGTATCTAAGTGGAATCAAAAATATGCCATAAAGTTAATCTCATGTCACCAGCAGCAGCCTTAGAAAGCCTCTACAGGGAGAGTAGGCTAATAACAGTAACACCACCTTCAACTGCCTGGTGAAGACGGCGGCACAAATACTATTAACATCATTTTACTGGGAGAAGTGATCACACTGCTAGGAAGGGTCTGAGATGGGATTTGAACCTAAGTGACTTGCCATCTAGCATTCAATTCGTGTTATATTTCACAGTAACTCAGTCAACACTACCAGTGCAATAACCTAAGACATGATGGGGACCAGAGGGTGGAACTGCTCTTAACAGACCTAATCTTGAAGGGAAAAATCCAAAAAACATCACATAGAGTCATCGGTTCAATCCAGCTAGGGTTCAGGTTGGGCCAGGGGCTTTCCAATGCCTAGGGAGAGAAAGGTTGTGCACCAGGGCAAGAGAAGCTCCTAGATCCAACCCAGGAAACCAGGAAACGCCAGGTACTGCAGTGAGGACAGGGGCAAACTGGCAATTCTGTTGTCTACTATTAAGGTCAGGATCACAGATCACAGATCCTGTGAAGCAGGTTCACAGAGTGAAGATGGCAAAGAATGGGAATCTGAGGGGGTGCCCATAAATCAGGGAATTGCGGAACAAGTCATGGTACATAATTGTGAAGGAATATTATGTTTAACTTTTACCACTGTAATGATCAACCATGACTCCAGAGAACTGATGATGACATGCTCCCCACCTTGATAGAATGAGGCAAGTACTTTTTGGACATGGCCAACGTAGACAGTTGTTTTGATTGAATATGCAAGTTCATAAGGTTTCTTTATCGTGTGCATCTGGGTGGCACCACAATACAGAGCGACCTACCACGGCAGGAAGACCTGAGTTCATGTCTGGCCTCGGTTATTTACAAGCTGTGTGGCCCTGGGCAAATCACTTCCTCTCTACGGGCCTCAGTTTCCTCATTTGTAAAATGAGGGCAATAATAGCTGCTGTGAGATCAAATGAGAGAATTGTGAAGCTACAAGCCCAGTGCCTGGCACACAGTAAGCACTGCGGAAATGTTAGCCCTTATTATTAATATTATTGTCAAATGGCGAGGATGACAAGATAGATTTTGGCTGATTAAACTAAAAATATTTTTAAGTAGTTCACAGAAGTGGAATCAAAATGAAAACATTATAAGACCCATCACACCATTCAAAAGTTGGTCATGTGTAACCAATCCATTTCCTTATAGTTTATCCATGTTTGTGAATGCAGAAAATAATCTAATCTACTTAATTTCCCAATTATATTGAAATAGAAGCCAAGTTTGCCATTGCTCTGCCCTGGAAGCCCTCGCTCAAAGACTCAAATGAAATCTGTGATCTCAGGGGTTCTCTGTGATGACTCGGATCATGCCCCATCCAGGCCTGCCAATCTTGTACAACTCTGACCCATGTTCCTCCCAGTTTGACTCAGGGGGTCATCTACATCAGAAGTTTGCGACCCTCTCTCCTGCCATTCTGAGGGTATCTGTGCAGGAGTCTGGCTGTCTGTCTGTAGTCTCCCTCTTGCCACATGAATCCTCCCTTTTAAATTCCTGCCATGCAAATTCTCAGTGACTTTCTTACTCCTGTTCTTTAGAGTTCCTTGTTGATTATATACTATAGCCCGCCAAGAACACTCATGATGCACCTCTTCAGTATACTCTGTATGATATTTACATGTAATTCTTTGAAGGCAGTTGTGGTTTATACCAGTAAAATGTTAGTATTGAAAAGGGAGACCGCTTTCAGGGGAATTTGGGGTCAGTTAAAAGGGCTTTACTGTTTCCTTGTAAATTTTTTTTCCATTCACAAGCATTTTTCCCCCTTTCCCCTCTCCTCCCCAACCCCTCAGGTGAAAAGCAATTATGTTTAATAATGTAAAAGTGAAAAAGTAAAGTAAAAACAAGTCCACATTGGTCATCTCCAAACATGTGTCTCATTCTGCACATTCAGTCCATTACTTCTCTGTCAGAAAGTGTTTAGCATTCTTCATTTCTGCTCCTCTGGAATCAAGGCTGGTCACTTACATTGGTCAGAGCTCTTCTTAAGTCTTAAAGCTGACTTGGTAACTTTTTTTCTGCAATGTTGCTGTTAGAGTTCACATTTTTATTCTCGTCCTTCTCACTTCATTGTGTACCAAATCATACAAATCTTCTCAGGTTTCTCTGAAACTGCCTTTCATCATTTCTAACAGCACATTCGTAAACCAAAATTTGCTCATCCCTTCCCAAACTGATGGGCCCTCCTTTAGTCTCTAGCTCTGCCTCAGCATCTATAAATACTTCTGTACGTAAGAGGTCTTTTTTCTTTGATCTCTTTAGACCAAGTAATGGTATCACTGGGTCAAAAGGTGTGTAGTTTCAAACTGCTTTCCAGAATGTCTGGAACACATCACAGCTCCATAAACAATGCACTAACATGCTTGTTTCCTTCACTCCCTCCAATATTTGCCATAATTTTTTTTTGACAATTTTGCTAATCTGTTGGATGTGAAGTGATGCTTTAATGATGATTCCCCAGTTACGGTCAAAGGGTAAGAATTGGTAGTTCTCAAGGGAAGAAATCCAAAGCATCTATAGCAATAACACTTCCTGAAAGTAATTCAAAGTATTTTCTTCATTTTCAACTTTCGGCTCAGCTCATCATGCATTTGCAATGTTTAGTCCAAATTTTTTTACTGGTGGACAGACTCTATAGAGTGCCCATCCAAATTCACATTGAAATCTGGACATTTGATCCATTTGGTCTTTCCTGCAAGGACAGATCAAACTCCTTTGAATGATAACAGATCTCTTCTAGGAGGCACCCCAATGTTATAAGTCAGAAAAATGACATCTGCAAAAGGAGCATCACTTATGAGAATTCCCTCTTTGACCTGGACTCTATGCTGGATCTCTATCACAGTGGTCAATACATTTAGAGAACATAAATTTCCTAATTTTTTGCCTTGTCTGATGTTTATTATTAGGTTATTTTAAAAGGGTCATTGCTATTGGAATGATCATTGATAAAATCCACTAATATTTGTAAAGTGAATTAGCATGTTATCTGCCACCATCACAAGTACTTAATAAATGTTTATTTTCTAACTGTCTTCCCTGTTGTTATATATTTCAAAGAATTTTGAATGATTTTAATGTATGGAAGGGAAACACCTTGCCACAAAAGAGGCTGCAAGGTGGCATCTGATGCATCAAATTAAATGACTATTATTTTTTTGGTACTCAATAAATAAGCTAACTTACTAATTTATTTATTGAATTATTAGCAACCCAATAATGAAAAAAATCCCTCCAAGAAGGCATATGAGATTTATCTGCCAGCCCTTGCTTCCCACCATTGATTACCATGGTGCCATGGTAAAGTACGGTCAGCTGTAGACAAAATTGAGTCTTTATCCTGATGCTTTTGGGTTATGAGCTAGACACAGACTGCAAAAGATTGGGTCTGGGCAAGTATACCAGGTTCTCTGGACGCTAGGTAGGAAAGACCATGATTAACAGGAGGCAGAGAGCATGGCGAATAGAATAGAGGGAGAGAGGGACAGAGATAGTCACTGAGGTAACCACAGCTCAGGGATGGGAGCAGGTGGACTAGTGCTCAAGGATCTAGAGTTTGGAGCCCCATTTTTATAGCTTTTTGGTGATGGGGCTGGACTAACTCTCATCTATGTCACCTTTGGCTTAGCTCATTAACACAACATCATCACAAAGTTATCAACACCTTAGGGTTACTTCACTTGTAAAACATGTCTATGGTGCTATTTATATTATGCATGTGTGGAGCTTATCTGCTTGCAAATCAATGACAGTGAGGCCAAGGAGCTAATAATATTAACATCAGGGGCTAACTGGCTTCCTCTATTTTAGCACATAGTCTCAGGCTGTGACATCAGTTAATTTATGAGGCAGATGCCAGAGGTTCCTATGCTCCTTTGTAATGTTAATGCAACGTTAATGGTGGGTAGGGGGAAGAGTTAAAACAAAGTTAACTTTTGTTAATTCCTGTTGAGGCACTGGGTCAGAGGGTCATGCCCTCGAGGTCTGAAAAGCTATAGATACTCTGAGGTGAGGTTTTACTTGGGGACTTGTTCATTCAAAGTGTTTGTTTGGCCAGAGGAGATTCTGGGTAGCCACTAAGGAGCCTCCTAGCTTTGAAAACCCAGATGTTGGTGCTTCTCTCTGGTAACTATGTATTGCTTATGGTCAGACAGTTGGAAGCCCTGTCTGTTGGTCTTTATTTCTCTGAAGTTCAGGGTGCTAGTTTTTCCCCTGAACTAAAGTGAATGATATGTATTTGATTAAAGTAGATTGTTGACCCTCCAAAGTTGCTTTCCTTTTAGAAAAGCAGATCTAAGAACCTGTACAGCAGGCCCTCCTGTGTATGTTGGGGTTCTTGCTGTTACATCTCCTAATTTATGAGACAGTTTATAAATGACTTGTGTTTCCCTTCTGCAATCATACTTTATCCAGGGAACCTGTGGTCTCACAGCCACATGTGAGCTTCTAGGTCCTCAAGTATGGCCCTTTGACTGAACCCAAACTTCACAGAACAAATCATCTTAATAAAAGGATTTGTTCTGCAAAACCTAGACTTAGTCAAAAGGCCACACCTGAAGACCTAGAAAGTCACATGTGGCCTCAAAGCCGCAACTTCTTCACTCCTGACACACTACTCTTACCTTAAAATAGCTACTTATAAATCTTCTTACTATACTAACTGGGGGAAGAGGTAGACAGGTACCAGAACAAGGTACAATGTCATCACAGGAGCATAATGGGATATTGTATTCTCTACATCTTTTAGTTCATTGAAAATGGGTAAAGGTTTGGTTCATTATTGAATATCACTACCTGAAAAGAACTTACTTGTTCTGTATTAATAGCATCATAGAGAAAATATTCAATACATATATACAAGTCTCATAAAGATTTTAAAAAGTTCAAAGAGCAGGCATAGAGGACAGTAATTGTTCTCAATCAACTGTTGCACATTTATGAGGATCAAGACTTTTTCCCCCACAACTCTGATACATCCCCCTTTTTTGGATACCTCATATAATGGTCCCTCAGTGGATTTATAATTGTATCATTTTCATTCCAATATGGCTGCTTTTACTGCCTTGGTTTTCATTCATGTCATTTCTTGAATCCAAGTGTGGTAGTTTAATTGCCCTTTATGGAGAAGACAGTTTTTTAAAATGACTTTTGCAAATCTTTTCCTTTTTTTTCAGTGTGTTGTCCTTCCATTTTCATCCTTGAATGACTGACATTAACTGCTTAGTTGAGTATCTTACTGAGCCTTCTTCAAACTGGTTTTATCCTTTACTCTGCTTTCTGAGATGATACTGTTTAAAATTGTCTATCATTCTTCTTCAAAAGATTTGACAGATGAGTTTACAATCTCAACTGGTGATGCCTTTCACAGAAAATTCTCTGTTTGCTAAGTAAATCAGATGTCAGTTGATTAAGGAACTTTTTGGTTCCTTTTGATCTTCTTAGTGGCAATTCACTTACACTGGTTAAACATCTAGATAATATTATTGTCGGTATGGATGCCAATTCTTTTTGTAGTAACATACTAAATTAATTGGTACTCATATCTCACAGCAGAGTAACATCAGGTCAAGGCCTAATGATACATTGCAAATGAGGCTACAGCTAAACTGACAAAAGCTAATTCAGTAATAGCCAAATGAGCCCAAACCCCAATACCTTTACTATATGTTGATATGCTTCCATAATTATACCAGGCAATCTCTGTACAAAGCACATCAGTATATAGATGATGATTCATATCAAATATGTAGAGAATGGAATGATTAAGAAAACTAATAATAATTTCACAGACAAAAATTTTCTCCATTGAGATAAAAAGTACCAAATGTTTTTAAAAACAGAACTAACTTCCAGCTAATCATATCTTGTTTGGAATTACTGTAATGATGTCCTTTAGTTAATGGTGACCTACTTGGTCTGTGAGAAACCCTGATATATGAATATTCAGATTTAATACACAAACAAACTAGAGGGGTAATTATCTGATTTGTAAAAGAATCCTTAACTTTAAAAAAGAACTTGCCACAGGGTTCCTTTAAGTAGCAAGCTAACAGCATCTAAAATGATTCAATTTTTCAAAAATTTATTTATACACACAGTATTTTTTTAGCTCATAATTTTTGTATAATGTAAAGTACAACTATTTAAAAAATTCTAAATTAATACTGTCAAGGGCATTTTAAAATACTTTAAATCTTCAGTGATCTTTCTTTCAAGGAATTGAAAACGTATCATTCACGTTTACTACCATTTTGCCCTCAAAAGACACAGTCAGGAAAGAAAAAGTGCCGGGTATTGTCATTATTGTTTTATAGAAGGAAAGAGAAGTTAATTGTTCAGGTCACACAATCAGTCATTAACATCCTAAATAAACACCGTTTCTGGAAAATGTCACGTTGAACAGACACACAACTAGCTGAAATGTTAAATTACTAAGAGAATCCTATTTTATTTTTTCAGTAAGCCTAAAAATTAGTATTTGTGATTAAAATGTTCAAGGATCAATGATGACCTCTGCTCTTATTTATGAGAAAGTTTATGGAAGTGGATGTAAAGGGGAAAATGACTCTAATTGTGATACTGTCCACATGCCTCAAGTAGTACCATGTCTTCTCATATGTAAAGAGAAAAGGCATTATCTCAAACTTTTAAAACAAATCTTCCTTTAACTTCAGAATTCAGTTGCAAATTATCTTTTTTGTTACAAACATTATTTATGGATTCTTAGCCATAAACATATGAAATCTGAATATTTTGGAAAGAACACCAATGAATGTCAAAGTTTTTTGGTTTCACTGGCATGGCATAATAGAAATAAAGGAGGATAGTTGAAATTGAAGTTACATCCAGAGTCACTTGACAAAATGTGAATTTCCAGAAATAAATGCTAGCTACTGAAGGGATCACTGAATTTTTAGCTAGAGAAGACTGCTTTTTCTACCTTGGGGATTTGTGAAAGTGAAGTTTATCCTTTTGTCTGTAATAAAACTTCACAGACTTTTCTGTTTAACCTGTGACCTTTGATGGTGTGCTACCATTCTCTTTTCATGACATCCTGAACTGACTGCTTCATTTAATGGGATAATCACTCTTTGAGGGTTGGAGGTGCTGACTAGAAAGTATTAGTACCCTTTGGGTTTTTCCTGGCTGTTATTTGCAATTTTAGAATCTTGATGTGCTTATTCCTTAAAAAGAATTGGAGTATTCAGGAGGAAAAATATATCTAGTATTTGATTTTGACTTAAATGTCATTTCTTTCCAGATGATGAATTAATGAAATGCTGTACATTTAAAAAAATCTTTTGTGTGTGTTTCCCTTGTTTGAATTCTCTTCTTGATTTTTTTCCCCAAGGGTGTGGTAATATTAGCTATTTTATAGTTGATGTGGATGAGTGTTTTATATTTCCAAATAAAGTCATCTATAGGCCTGGAATCCTACAACTGATAAGATCCTAAACTACTCATTCCCTTAGGTAAACAGAGGAGTCAATGTGGTATGATGAAAAGAACATCAGTCAAGGATCAGAAGACTGTTGCACAAATCCAAGTCTGCCATTCACTAGCTGGGTGACCTTAGGCTAGTAACCTAATTCCTTCAAGCTTTGCTTTTCTCATTCATGAAACAAGAGGGTTAGAGGAGATGAAGATTGGACTAATGATCTCTAAAGTCCCTTTTAGCTCTAAAACTCTAAAGAATCAAGAATTATTTCACTCACAGCCTTCCTCTACAATGTGACCATATTTCTCCATGTTAGCCTTTGTTTTGTTGACAATCCTCTGAATGTCAAGGATATTCCAAGAGCACTGGCAGAAATTTCTTTTTTGCCCCTTCTAAAGAGTAGAAAGCTACAGAATGTGCTTTTTCTCCTTTCCCATAGTTCTCTATCATGGCTGTGATTATAGCTCATGCTGTATTTCTTTACTGGCAAATTAGGCACATGTCATCTTACAAACTTGGCCAAGAATGTAGGTCAGTGGAAATAGCACTTTTCCTTAGATTTCAGTTGCCAACGAACTTCAACACTGTGGCTGCCACAGAAGGGTTCAGAATTTTAAATAAGCTCTCTCACAAGTGGCCTAAAAACAAGAACAAAACACCAGGGTCAAACAGCCAGTTTCCGGAACTGGCTCAACAAGTGCTGTAAACATGGAAAAGTGTAAAGGCTCTAGTGATCTCCGGCACACATCCGATGTTGGATGCTGAAATGGAGGGCAGTCTTCTTGTCAGCTAAGGCTTTGATCAGTTCTTCTTCTGGGTGCCTTGAAACAAGCTGAGAAAGATGCTACATATGCACTAGTTAAACTGGATGGATTTTGGCCAAAAGATGTACACAAACAAAAACAGCTGTGACTTTCATAAACAGTAAATATCACCAGCAGTTTCTAAAGTTGGTTCCTAAAGTTCTAAAAAGCTGGAATTTATGGAAAAATCTTCCAGCTACTGGGTATGACATATTTAGGCTAGCTACAGAGAATGCTTAAGTAACAAAGTAGAATGTAAATGAGGTTGAAATCATCATGTGGCATAATGCAAGGAAAGATGACTCTGGAGTGTCAAATATAAGTCTGGTAATGGGCACACTAAATTGTCTTTCAGCACAAACTGCCTCCAACCTACCTGCCCAATCTCAATATTGCAGTCAAATTGGCTGGACCTTGAACTTGGTATCACAAGCCTCTATGTCTTTGTACAGGCTGTTCCCCACCAACCAAACTTATCAACAAGCATTTATTAAACACTGCTTATATGCAAGGGACTGTGCTCAAATCAGAAGCAAGAACAGATCATGTACTCAAGGGCTTTACATTCTAATAGGGCAGACAGCATGTAATAGGTATACCCAAGACCCTTACAAATTCTAGACAACACAGCTTTAGAGCAGAAAATACTGGAGCCAGGGAGGAGGCTGGGAAATGTTTTTGGTCTTTTAGCTGAATCTGGAAGGACAGTAGGGATTTTGAGAGAGGAGACGGGGAAGAGCATTTCCATGGGAGTGGGCAGATAGCCATTGTAAAGAAATGGTCAGATTTTGTGTGTGAGGACCAGTAAGGAAGCCAGGCTGCTGCAATCTACAAAGAGGCTGCATCCTTGCTTCACCTCCATTTGGTGGTATCCTATTTTCCTTCAAGGCTCAGCTCCAGTACTATCTCTGTCCATGTCATTGTGGTTATGGGGATTCTCTCCCTGAAAAAATGATCCAATTACATGTGTTTTCCCCCAGTAGGAGATAACCACTTCGAGGGCAGGGACTTTTCTTTTAACCTGTTTTTTTATTTGTCCAGCACTTACCCAAGGGCCTTGAACAAATAAGCACTCCATTTCACATATGTGTTGATAGGTATTGTTGAAATAAAGTATACTTTCAATATATTAGAGTACTACTAGTGAGTTTCTAACTACATACACTAAATATGTCTTCATGGCCCTGAAAAACTTGAGGTATTTTATAAACTTTGTTTCACTAGACTATTAACTTTTACAAAGTATTTCAAATTAAGTTTGATAAGTACGTGAAAATTCAATAACTGCAAGAATACTAGAGAATATCTGTTTATAGATATGAACAGATAATATATTTTATGAATGCTAGAAAAATATATTATTGTTACATGTTATTTTTTATAATAAAGACAGAAAATTCAGTTAGATCTGACTTTAAATTTCAAATGTTTACTTAACATTTCTTTGATTCTGAAAAACAGTGCAACCAAGCTATACTTATAGCATGACCTTTGGCAAGTATACACTTAGTATATGCCAGAGGCGGGGCGGGGGGGACATTTGGCCTCGGGCTTTAAGGCTACATGTGGCTCTCTAGGCCCTCAAGCGTGGCCCTTCTACTGAATCCAAACTTCAAGTCTGGCCTAGAGGCTGCAGGCTCCCTACCCAGGTCTACACTTTTGAAAAGCAGTTTCAGATCACTTAAAGTCATGCTAGCTTCCTACTCTGTTTTAATCATGTTTGCTGTTAGACTTGGCATAATTAATAAATCAAGAAATATGGCAGCACTGGCATCATAATAATAATTTTAATTTTTTTCCTCAAAAATTTAGATATTTTTAGTGTCAAATTTATCTAACTTTTATTTTGATGAATCACTATTAATTATTATAAATTTATTTTTAGTAACAATCATAGATATATTCTGGAATAATAGGATTGTCCATTTAATTGTGCGAATCATTAAGCTTCCCATTAAAAACACACATACTCCAACAAGTAATGAATGGCCCTGGTATATTTATTTAAGTATTAGAATCATAAATTATGGGGAAAAGGAGCAAAAAGTTCTCATTCTTGTTTTCATTCACAAAGAAGTGCATTTTAATGTTAATATTACTTATTTGTTAGTGAAACAACAATTTACACAATGACAAATTTAAAAGTATTCAGGAAGATGTAAGCAGTTTTTACTTTTTGAAGGAGAACACAGAGCTCCATTTCTATGAATAGTTATTATGATATATACATTTAAGAGGGCCATAAGTACTCTTTTAGATAAAAGTGTTATTAATTGAAAAAAAATGCTCAGTATATATGTTTAAAATGCTTTTAAAAAACATCATGTATATTGTTCTATAGGATTTTCTACAGGGATGTAATTTTTCAGTGTAACATCTTAATGCTGACTTCCTGAAGGAGCTCTGACTACAATAGGCATGAATATGTTTTCAAAGGATGATGGATAAATTGCTGGGTGGTAATATAATATATCTTAGGCAGCTGATGGGGCTTTTTATCCTCTACTTGTCTTTTAGTTATACAAGGTTTTAAGATAATTATGGTCTATAAGATTGTCTTTTCCTCTTCCTTGTATCAGCAATATTTGTCTTGGTTATAGGTTCGAGAAACTCCCAATCATACATCATAAAATTAAAGCAGAGCAATTACTGGATTTCATGATTGTGCCATATTTGTACACACTGCTAACGCCTCTGTTTTGGTCACTCATTCGTAAGAACGTCTGCATAATGGTAGAACTGTAAATATGTCATTATTATTAAACTGTCGGATATACTGGCGCTAAATAGTCTATATAAGTCAGATTATTAACATAATATAGTTTTCAGTATAAAACTGTGACATTACAGAAAGCTGTTAGTTTTCATCAAAATGACAGTTTATTAAAAGCCATAGGATTACAGATCTAGACATTGGAAGGGCATTGGAGGTCACCTAATCAAAGTTCTTTTTTTTTTTTTAACAGATGATTAAACAAGCCCAACAATACTTGCCCGCAGTGATTCAGGTTGTAAGCATACTTACTATGCTTATGCTTACTCTTCTAGAAGAGATGTTCATTTTTATCTCTCTTCTACAATAATTAAAATTTTGTTTGATCAATGATATATCACCCTCCTAAAACATTTAAGTACATCAAGTGGAATAATTCTTTCTTATCCTATAAAAAGTGAAGCTCTGAATTTTTTGGCAACTGATAAGTACCGACATAACACACTCATCCAAATCATGTTTATAAGAAGTAAATATTGTCCATGCAAAAGTGAAAATTGCTGATTAGGACAAATATAGGTATAGTTAACCAAAAGCCATATACTTCCAAAATAACACCATGATAGTATTTAAGACAGTCATATGATTTTAAAATTATTTTAATTAGTAGGCACATTAGTATCATATGTAGGAATTTTCAATATTAACTGAGTAATTCAAATTATTTTTCAATTTAAGTGGATAGAGGGGTGGAGCCAGGATGGGAGTAACAGCATGAACTTTCTAGAGCACTCCCACCAAGACCAGCCAAACACTTGTAAAAAATGGTTCTAATCAAATTCTAGAGCTGCAGAACCCACAGAATGATGGAGTGAAGCAAATCTCCAGCCCAAGATAGCCTGAAAGGTCACCAGGAAGTGTTTATCGAGTCACGCTGGGAGCAGAGTGCAGTTCAGTGTGGGCAGTGAGTGCACAGAGGGGACCTGAGCAGTTCTTGGAGGGGCTCAATCTGTTGCACCTGTGGCAGTTTCCAGACTTCAGGACCCCAAAATGCCTAGGACAAGTTGGAAGGTCAATGGGAAAAGCCTGTGGGACCAGTGTAAGAGAGTGGAGTGGTCTGGCCTCAGCCCCAGGGTGGCACAAGGGGAAAGGGGCGGAGGAACCCACTGTAGCCACAGCAGCAGCAGGGGGCAGACACAGTGACTATTTTTGGAGCTCTAGGCTCACAGATTGTGAGGGAATCCAGCAGCTGACAATACATCCCCACCTCCACTGGAAGCAGAGATCTACCTTGACAAAGAGCTCAAAAGTCAAGTAAATGGTTGAGGAAATGAGCAAAAACCAGAAGAAGAATCAGAATATAGTATCTTACTGTGGTGATAAGAAGACCAAAACATGCAAACAGAAGACAACAAAGTCAAAGTTCCTCCATCCAAAGCCTCCAAGAAAAGTATGAATTGGTCTCAGGCCATGGAAGAGCTCAAAAAGGATTTTGAAAATCAAGTAAGGGAAGTCCAGGAAACTTGGGGAAGAGAAATGAGAAGGATGCAAGAAAATCATGAAAAACGAAGTCAACTGCTTGCTAAAGGAGACCCCAAAAATGCTGAAGAAAGTAACACTTTAAGTGGATGTAAGTAAAGGAAAATAATTATACACAGAGTTGGAAGAGGCATTTTGGTCTAGTGGATTTAAGCTCCATTTCTGCCTTTAATACATGCTAGCTGTGCGACTTTGGCCCAATTACTTAACCACTGTGGGTTCCAGGAAACATGGTCTACAAGCTGTGGAACAGCTGAAGATATGCACAGGTGTCATAAAGGGAGTGGCTTCACAAGAAGCTGCTTAACAGTGAAATCACAAGTTTAAAAAGGAATTTTTTTTCTTTTTTTTGTCATTGCCCAAATACCATAGTTTGTATCCACAAAAGGTCAAGTCTATTTTACTAATCATTAGAAAACTTAGTAACACCGAGCACATTTTTAAAAAGTATAAAACTGTCATGTAAATGAATTTTTAATTAAATATGAATATCCTCCAAGCTGCATGTTGCAAACAGAACAAATAAAAATTTTCAACTGCTACAGGGTATCTTTTATCTTACATAAAGAAAACCCACTATTCAGGACTATTAGATTTTTCAAGGCAGCAATTATATCACGTCATCAGGAATACATTCTTTCTAAGTGCACAAGATAAAACATAATGGACATAATGATGGCAGAACATATTCTTAGTCAAAAGCCATCCATGTTAGTTCAAGTAAAAGGATTCCTCAATAATAAAATAAGTGGTCTACCAACATGAACGTTGTTTTCTAAGTTAGTAAATTTCTGAATACTTCAAATGTAAGTACTGTTCTTGAAAGGTAAAGAAAATCTGATTAAAATTTCATGAGACTCATTCAATTACTATTGTATAGAGAAAAATGATAAAGACATCAAAAATATGAGTGAACCTGAGAAAGGAATAATAAAATAATGCAAAAAAGAAAATGTTGGAAAAGTTAACCAATAAAATGTCTTGCTGTGCCTACCATGTGCTCAATATGATTTTTTTATAAGTTAAAAAACCTGCAAGAGCATTAAACATAGAAATTTTTAAACATAATCAATGTGATAGATGTAAAGTGGTATTCAGAGGACACTGGTTACAGGATCAGACTGGCCACTAACTCTCTGTTAAATCTTGACCATTTGCCAGCTCTCCTGGCTTTTCTACTTCTAATAATTCTAAAGCTAGACTGAACTGTAAAGGATTCATTTTTAAAATTGATACACTCAAAGACACACATTCATTCATAATCTTCATAATTTCATGCATTAAAAAAGCATTTCTCATACCTGTAAAATGTCATCAGGGTCTTCTTTAGCAGAGGCAACTAACAAAGTATGCCCACAGACTATTCCCTCAGCCAAGAAATACTTGAAGAGCAAATTGGAATAAATGTTATATTTGTCCTCCTCTGTAAAATAAGTAAATGAATAATTTTAGAATATGTAGTATTTTATATGTATGTAGAAGTGTTACATACTTTTGTTATATAGGTGTTATACCCCTTCAAAACTTCAAAATATATATTTATCTTTCTTCTTCAGTCTATGATTCAAAAAACAATCATTCCTTTCAACTAACATTTATTAAGTACCTACTATGTGGCTGGCACTGGAGAAACTAATTTAAAAATTAAACTGTCTCTGTCATCAAACAGCTTACACTGTACTTTGGGGAAACCTCAGACACTTCCTATGAGTTTGTGAGCTCCTTGAGGTAAAGTAGTGCCCTCTGCCTCCTTTTTTATCCCTACTATTAACACAGTGCCTGGCACATGGGACTTTAATAAATGCTTACTGACTGTCTACTAAATGTATAAAGACAAATAGAAACTATATATTATTTCTTGGACAGAACTACTATTTTTTAGGTCTAAAATACAAGGCTTAGTTCTTCAGTCTCACGATGACACAATGAATGAATATAACCTAATGTTAAATACCACACAAGAGTTTCTCACATTTTGGAGTCTTCGGGCCCTAACTTAATTTCTTTTAGGCCTTGGAATCAAAGGTAGCACTGAAAGGGTCAGTCCTACCAGCTTACTTTACAACTGAGGAAAATGAGGCCCAGAGAAATGAAGAAACTTTCCCAAGCTCCCACAGGAAACTAAGTGGCATTTCTGGGACCTGAATGAAGGTCCTTGAATTCCAAATCCAGTGTTCTTTCCAACACACCATCCTAGATTCCTATAAAATTGGCATGGATGATTCAATCTGGTACAAAGTCTGTTTTGTTTTCTGGTTTTTGGCCTCTTCCCTTTCGTCACACCTTTTGTTTCCCCATAGGATCTTGGTGGTGAAATAAAGATACCCAATCCCTTTGTCAGCTAAGAGCAAAGGGAGCCTCTTTTCTTGATCTACCAAGCAGAGGTGTTTGGTAACAGCACAAAGGATCATGCTTTCTTTCCACTGTCTGATTCCCAAAGAGCACTTACTGCACTTGAACATGATTCTTGATTCCAATATCTTCTGAGGTAGAAATTTCCTGTTCTGCTCCCAGACTAAAGCAGCCTCTCTAATTCCCTGTGACTTGACATTGACCATACTCGCCCTTCCTGTGCCCCACCTCACATCTTATTCCCTCTTCCCCTGCTTTACACATACAGGTACTCAGGAGGAAAAATGTGTAAACATTTAGAAACAAAAAGTTTTACTGATGCCTTCCCAATGGATTTTAAAGATGAATTTATTTATTTGAGATTAAAAATTAAGTTGCCTTCTAGAAATATCCTAGAAACTTAATCAGAGAAAAAACTATTTGCATAAAAATCTTCCTCTCATTTATATTCAAAATGCCAAAAACAGTAATGAAAGCATGCATAGGAGACAATATCATTTTAAGGTTTAATTTTGCAGCTTTCTAGGAATTCAGAAACAGCATACAAATATGGTCAAAAGAAAACGCAGCAAAGCAACTATCAATAGTTAGAAGTAACACTACCACCATTATATTGATTTGTAGATATAGAATCATTAAAAATTCTTAACTAGCAATAAAGGCACAGCTGACAGCTCATTTACAAAGAATTTACTTACAAAAAAGGAGAGAAGACAAGATTAAAAAAAATCTTAGTGCATTAAAAATGTTACTATATGTATTAGAGAGTCCAATTAATTAAACTTTAATATAATCTGTTCAGCAGTTTAAGTTTTCAAATGGATTTCAGTTTTAAAATAATTTACAGGGGCTCTTGTATGTGAAAAAAAAAATAGGTATATTTTGCTACCTCTGCATTGCCCTCATAGTTGATAAGTGGAACTGTCAGAGAATAAACAAAATATAGGGAAATAAAGGTCAAATTTATCAGTCTGGGTAAATTGATTTATATAGGTATAATCTGAAAAGTGTGTAAAATTTAAATAGTCAAGAAAAAACACTTAGAGATGTTAAATACATGTACACAAGTCATTAAGATAGTGATGCTGATTGTTCTGGGGACATTGTGCGATGTTTCTAGTGACTATAAACTTCTCCTTGAAACAAAAGTCCATTCTTTTTTTAATATTAGGCAGCATGGTTTAGTCAGTAGACAGGACGAATCTTAGAGTGAGGAAGACCTGGATTTAAATTCTGAAAAATATTAGCTGTTGGATTATCAACAAGTCTCTTAAGCTTCTGGTATTCCAAATAGCTAAGAGGAAGGATCAGAGACATACTTGAGGATGTAATGTGGCCTTGAGGATGCAGATTCCCCACCCCTGTCTAACACTATTAAGATATAGATGAGTTGCCAATCTACATTGATGGAGGGCAATCTCATACAAGAGAGCTCTTTACACTGATAAAATCAAAGCTTTGTACCCAGGATAAAATCAAAACCTTTCTAATATGTTCTATGGCTATAAGTCATATTTCCAAAAAGAAATAAAGACACATGATAGGAGTGTGCAGAAACATACCAATGGAGAACTGCACAGAAGCGGTAGTGTAGAAAATATCATCAGAAATGTAAAACTAGAAAAGGAGGTGGGCTAGTCTGTACCCAGAGAAGCTAGCTGATAGACACTCTCTGTGCTCCCATGGCACTTACAATAAAATGAAGAGGTTTAGAGGCAGGTCTCCAGCACCTTGTGTGAACCCTCATAGGAGAACATGCCTACAGGGTGAGCTGCCATGTGAAGTTAGGGAGGAATTAGCCACAGGTCCAGTCAAGTAGGTACACATAGCCTACTTTCTATTTCTCAGTCTATTTCCTCAGAGCCATCAGTGTGGGTAGTCTGTACACAAATACAGATCACAACTATTCTGTTCTTAGGGTGACGGTCATCTTAGACATCACAACATGGACGAGTAAAGAGTCAGGATACTCTTCAAGTTAGGAGAGACTGGAGTCCGAACACAAGCTCTGGCACCTACTAGCGTAGGACCCTGGGTAAGTTACTTGACCTATGCCACAGTTTCTTCATCTATAAAAAGTAGAAAATAATGCCGTAGTACTTCACAGGGCAATGTGAGGATCAAGTGAGATACATTATGTAAAATCTTGTGCAAACTTTAAAAGGTGTGTGTGCAGTCAGAGAATGCACTCTCTCTAACCTGAAACCCAAATTATTATTTTTTTATTTGCTCATCAAACTGTATTTCTCTAGCTGAATGTAACCTCTTTGAGGGCAGGGGTTATTTTCCTTTTATTTTTATATCCACAGGACCTAGAACTGAGTCTTGAACAGAGTAGACACAATAAATACTTATTGAATTGAATTATATCTTGATTTACTCTCACAAGCTTGTGACCAAACTTTTGATGACCAGTTTCTCTGAGTTTAGCTGAGAGGGTACTTAGAAGGCACATGATCTGGGTTGGTGCCATACTCAGAACCTTGCCAGTCTGAGAGACCTGAGGGGTTTATGCCCCACTGGCATATCTTTCAACCCAGGCTCACTGCTAAGGCATCTCACCATCTATGTGTCATCTAAATGTAACTACTAGAGTATCCTATAACTATAGGCATTAAGGATAAGATAGAAATTCATCTTAGGAGAACTTTAATCCTGCATTGTTGTGAATAGAATTTTTATCATTAAGTAATCTTTTCATCTTACTATAAAGGCGTAGTTTACCAAAGAAAAATATCTGTGAAGGCCTGTCTGATCCCTTTTCATATTTTCATCAAGGATGCCTTGATCAGTGTATAGATCTGAGGTGGGGAAGCTGAGGCCTGGAGGACACATGTAGACTTCTAGGTCTTTGGGTGTGGCCTTCTGAGTGAGTCCAAGTTTTGCCGGAACAAATCTTATTAAGGGGTTCGGATTCAGTCAAAGGGGCACACACACTTGTGGACTTAGAGGGCCAACAGTGGTTGCAGGTTCCCCACCCCGATACCGATCTTCAAACAAAGGGTGAGGTAAGAAAGTCTTTCTACGGCACTTTCCATGTGCTGTGCATTGTCTAATCTTTTACAAATACCACCCCGTCTGATCCTCACTAGAACCGTGGGAGGCAGGGGCCGTTGCTATCTCCCTTCTACAGTGGAGAAAACTGAGGTAAAGAGAGCGTGAGTGACTTCCTCACATAACTGAAGAGTATCTGAGGTTCACTGTGAGCTCAGCTCTCCCTGAGAGCCCATGGTATGTGCTCTGCACCACCCGCTGCCAGCTAGAACTCCAGCACCAAACAGCAACTCCACGTGGCCTTTAAAGTCCTTCCCAGCCTGCTTCCAATCTGTCTCTTCAGACTGAGGAGCCATTACTCCCACCCCTACACTCTGTGACAGTGGCTGACACTATCCTTTACACACAGTCTCACCTTCACACAGGCACTCCCTGCACCTCGAATGTGCTTTCTCCTCACCTCTGTCTCCCAGAAACTGAAGCCTCCTTTAAGGCCTCCACTTAAGGCCACCAAACACATGAGATCTTTCCTGCCCTGAGCTGTGAAAAAGGGGCCAGCTGGCATAAGGAATCATACTTTTTGGACATTCTGTAAACAGTGACTTAGATATTGAAACTTTAAACTATGAAATTCTTGTCCAATGACAACAAAATAGACATGCTCTCTTTTTTTTCTTTTGGGACGGACCTACGATTTCACTGACATTAGGAACTAACAGTGAAAAAAATCTCTTGCACAGGGTTACACAATCAGCACATATCATAGGTACAAGTTGAACCCAGGTCTTCCCAAATTCAAGGCTAGGTCTCTATTCATTGCCTCCAGACCATGCTGCCTCTCAGCAATACTGCTACCCGAAGTGAACTGTTATCAATCTTGACCTTGTTGCTATAAATGAAAAAAGAAAGAATGAAATTGCTCCCAAATAGAAGGGCTGTTCAGAGATTCTTGTTAAAAAGGCAAATAAGGAAGATGGAAGAGTTGTTTTGTTTTCATGCACTTGAAGGCAATAAGAAACATCATTTTATGGGACATTTGATAATCTCATATTGCAGTACTCATGGTAAATATTTGAGAAACAGTGCCATGAAAGTAAATGCAGCTTATGTGCTAGTAACCACTGTAGAAGATAAAGAAAAAAAAAAAACCTCAACATGGAACTCAATAAGAATCTTCAGATTAAATCAACGTATACTTTGGTACACAAAGGGAGGCACAGTGGGGTAGATGCAAGATTTTTTTTTTTTGAAAATGGTTCAAGATGAGGGAATGTGAGAGGCTAAAGGTTTGTGTATTACACAGAAATCTCCCTCTATTCATGAATATTTCCTTTGAGAAAATAATTAAAAGTATAAGACATGGTAAGCACCAAATAGCATCACAAAAATGGAACAATATTTTTCAAAAGATAGGAAATGACATCCCAATTAGACAAGTATTTGCTAAATATCTACAACGAGCCAGGAACTATGTTATGTCCTGGTTCACAAAGACAAAAACAAAGCATTTCTTGTCACTAAGAAGCTTGTAAGTTATTGGAATATAATGGAGTTCTACTAATGTGAGTCATTTCTGAATCTGCTATCATATGCAATCAGACAAGTGATATATTGGAACAAAAAAATTAGTATATAGCTATATTAAATTAAATTAAAAACAACTCTATCCTGACCTACTTAAATGAGTTACTGATGCTGAAAATGGGGAAATGGATAAAGGAAAGGACATCAACACCAAGTGTAATAATTTCACACAGAAGTTTAATCAATATAAATTGACTGCCAGAATGAGGAGACCAGTGGAGTCTCAAAACCATCTTCTCTTGCAAATACTTGACCTTCCTGACAAGCAGAGAGATCAGGAAAACTTTAGTACAGATCATAAATGCATCTGGAAAATATAATTGAGAAAAGAAAGATGGTAACAAAAATTAGTAGGAGAAGTCTAATAAAATAGTGAAAAGGAATGAAAAGAAAAAACATTTTAAGAAAACATGGTGAAGTCCTCAAATAAAGAAAAGGCCTCCCAAGAACATAAAAAGATGTAAATGGAAGAAATATAACATTACTTTAAGAGGGAAAGATTTTCAAAGATAATTATAACAAATTCAACAAAGGTCAAAGGTCAGCAAAGCCCTAAGACTTGGATTCTAACATAAGAGAACTAGCATTCTAATATTTGCACAGCATGTCTCTAGTCAGACCACCTGGAACCCTGCTGTTCTTGTGTTATTTTAGAAGCTAAAAAGGTTAAGTCCTGGTGACGAGCTGGATGGGAGATGATCTGGAAAAAGCAGGAGCCCTAGGTGTTGAAGGCTGTCAGGTGCAGCAAAATTGGGAGACTGGTGGTGTCAGGAAGACCTGAATCCAAATCCTGCGTCACTCAGTGACAGCAGCAATCAATGCACCTCTCTCCTGCTCACTTTCCTCATCTATAAAATGGGGGCAGGGGTGGGTTTGGACTAGATGGTTTCCAAGGTCCTTTCCAGTTTAAATCCATGATTCTAGGAGTCTTTAAGAAGAAAAGGTGGAAATGGCACCAGAGAACAAACATTAAAAAGACAGACGGAGAAGACCAAGTGTACACAGACCATGGTTGTGCTGGAGGTGACATAACTATGATAGGGTAGGTGTTGTAATTCTCAAGGTATCAAAAGGAGGAGGTACCAAAAGTACAGAAAAAACATAAAATTGTATTATTATTACATAAATATGTAATGAAGAAAAATCAATAATTACCCTCATTTCCCTATATATATATATATATATATATATATATATATATATATATATATATATATATATATACTTTTTTAAAAAATAAATTACATTCAAATTGAGTGATCAGAGAACTGTAATGGCTCACTATCACCTCTTGGACCAAATATAAAATTCTCTGTTGGGTATTCAAAGCCCTCAATGACTTAGCCTCTTTTACCTTCAGCTTTCTTATATCTTTCTTGGTATTTTCACTGGTTGTCCACCATATCTAAAATGTTTGATCTTCCTTCTTATCTCTGCTTCTTTACTTTCTTCAAGTACTGGCTAAAATCCTACCTTCTAATGGAAGTCTTTCCCAACTGCTTCTTATTTCCCCTGCCCCCTTTTCCTTTCCTTTATTTCCTATTTATCTTGTGTATAGCTTGTTTGTACATAGGTTGTCTGCATGTTGTCTCTCCCAAAAGAATGTGAACTCCTTGAAGGCAGATATTGTCTTTTAACTTTGTATTCCCAACATTTAGTGCAGTGTATGGCATATAGTAGGCATGTACATAATGCTTACTGATTGACTGACAAGATCCTATTTTGCTAATTGACGAAAAATCAAGCATTTTATTTGATAGCACAAATTCCAACCTTAAAAGCTCACCTCCAAGCAATTTTAAAGTTACACAAGATTCCGTGAAGGAACTAACAATAGGGATAAACTATGATAATCCTGTGGTCATTACTATTGAGAGAGAAATCAAAAAGGGAAATGTTTCTTCCCCATTGGCGTCCACAATTGCTATGACAGAGACTCAGTACAGAACTTGAGCAGAAGCAGATTTTCCCTATAGATGCTAGATGTTCTAAATGTTTCTGTTTTGCTGATTACATCAAGCCCCAAAATACTGCAGAGCCTTCTGGATGAGAGTCATAATCACTAAAAACAGTTTGGTCTAACTATTGCCTAGTTTGAAAAACCAAGTGGATGAAGCAATGGCTATTGTTCAGAGGATGATACGCAGTAGAATGTATGACCTATGGAGCCCAGTAATTAGTATAAACTTAAGTTTGACAGATATTGAAAATGAACACTGCAGAGGGAGACTTCTTACGGGATTAGATTAAAATATAATTAAATTAAACAAATTAAAGCAGATTAAAAATGAGGATAAATACAAAAGATGGCCCAAAATGATTTCAAAAGAATTAAAGTTTAGATGACTCAAAAAAAAAATGGAAAAGTACATATGAGTTATTCTTTGTAAGAAGTAAGAGAAGATATCACTGAAGACATACATGATCAGAAAAGGAGATAAGTCAGTCATATGGTAAGAGGGGAATGTCCAAATGTAGAGATGGCATTCATGAAATACTAAAAGAAAGAAAGAATGAGTTCTGGTATAGATTCTCTAGGGAGGATTTATGGAAAGGTAAAGACTTCAGAAGCACATAGGATGAAAATGAATGGATCTATACCAACGAAGCTTGTGACTTCACTGACAAAATCAGAGATTCCTTGAAGTACTAAAGAATATTTGCTATAAAGAAAAGTAAGAAGGAAAGAATAAAGAGATATGCTATTTGGGAAACAGTGTAATCTTAACAGATGACACAGAAAACAGAAGTACTCAAATCCAACTTTGCTTCCAATCATCAACAGGATTCCTAGAAAATCAGTATTCAAACCTACAACAGATGTGCAACTGTTAGCACAATGTAGAAGGGTTTCCTGTATGTATGAAAGGCTAGGATGGGTGACCAATTCCAAAGTTCTGTGTATACAATTATAAAAAAAAAGGCTGTTGGTCTCAAGTGATGGTCTTGTCAATAAAAGCCCAATTCAATATAATCAATGAATTTCCAAATTATTCTTCTAAATCTTTAGACAGTAGAAGACAAAGTAAATAATGTCTAAAACTGGATTCTTCATATCAAAATTTCAAAATTCATCTAATCAGTTGGCACTAAATTCATTCATACTTTCTATCTTAAAAATTTAAACTTTACTAAAATATTAAAGGCCTAATGGATTAGTAAACCAATTTAAACTATTTTAGAGTGAAATAGAATACATATTTTTAAAAATTCACTGATCAAAGTCAGGGCTTGACATTTTGGTGTAGTTGTCTAATTATTTTAGGTACACACTTAGACTTCATGGAATAAATATTGAGCACCTACTAAATTCAAGGCACTGTATAGGTTAAAAGATGAGCAAGATGTGTTTTCCTTTTCTAATGAAAGTTGGATAAGTACACAAATAATACTGTGTACTTCTTAAAGCAATTTTTCATGTCTAATTTTATTTTATCTTATCGACCCCTTAAGAAAAATAACAGAAGAGTCAAAAACAAAAGGATTTCATTTTTTAAAGGAAATATTTTAAAAGTTATACATAATAGAGTGATGAGGAATGGCATAACTCAATCATGTATTTTATACGAACCGATTAGAAGCAGTGTTCCAACAGCTAAGCCACCACCTGCAAATAAAACCAAAAGAAAATTTATCTACCTTTTTTCATATTACCTTTCATGTGCAAGTAAGATTTTATCAAGGACAGGTGATACAATAAATTTAAAACTGGTTGTGAACAACATTTTAATTACCTTTGTGATACTTTTATTCAATGCACTATTATGAAATAATTACATATTCTATGTAATTACACACTACACATTACAATTACTTTCATAATATCCTGTACTATTCTCCTTTCTTCAGCAATGGGACCATGCTGTGATCAGCATAACTGGAGTTAAGCATTCCAATAATGTTATATTGAGCATTAGTTAATAAATTAACTCGGTAGCCAAGACTTAACTGTGAACAGTACTGCAACAGGGACATCGGTACACTTAGGAAAGAAATTCTACTTTGATATGTATTTTCACATGTAACAAGCCTCAGTGAAAGAAATAATTAAAAATAATTATCTATTTTTGCTATTTAGAGATAATTTTAAACAGACCAAACACTACTAAATATTAAGGTCTAAGTACACTTAATATTAATTCAAAATACAATGATAAAATCCCAACAATTTTATCAAAAATTAACAGGATAATGTTATTTTAAAACATAAAAGGGGCAGCTAGGTGGAACACTGGTAGAACACTGGTCCTAGAGTCAGGAGGACCTGAGTTCCAATCTGTGACTGGACAAGTCACTTAACCCCAATTGCCTAAAAGGAAAAAGAAAACAAAAAAAGACCCCAAAAGGACAAAAGGCTAAGAAATGAAAGTAACGATCAATATTTATAAAGTGACTTCCCCAAATCGACAGAGGGAATCAATTGCAGACTAGGACTGAAACTCCCCTCATGACTCTCACCACAGCGCTTCCGTATAAATCAAAATCTATGCCAACGTTTTCATAATCTACTGGGCACAACAGCTATGACAACAATAGCTGACAGAATGTTTCACTGGAATTACTTTTTTCCCAACCTTAAAATAATTACAAGCATTACACAAGTCACTTGAAGACTTATTGAAGTTCTTATTTTTATTACATGTGGTATTATGTCAGAACTTTACAAGGTAAACCAAGTTATGATTTCCATTATCATTTCATTTGCAGGGGAATCATCATGGTGTGATACTGTAAGTGACTTTGAGATGGAACATTCAAGTTAAATTAACTACAAATGGTCAAATAGAAATTACTACTAAACTACCAAGAAGAGTACACATAACATAGGAGAAAGGAGAAATAGAAGGAAAAAAAGGACTTGTTCTAAGTGGTCTGGACGTTTCTCAGAGGCATTTTATATAATGATCCATAATTCATTCTTCAGTTTGAATGTTTTTATGCTGCCCTGGTTCAGCTTTTAAGCCGAATGTATACTTTTTTCTCTTTTAGAAGCAGCAAGCTCCTTTGTAGTAGCATTTAAATCATGCCAAAGTACAAGTGGTAAAAATCCTTTTGACTACTGTGTAAAAATAAAGGGGCAGCGAGGTGACTCAGTGGATAGAATGCTGGGCCTGGAATCAGAAGATTCATCTTCTTGAGTTCAAACCTGTTCTCATTCACTTCCTAGCTGTGTGACCCTGGACAAGTCACTTAACCCTGTTTGCCTCAGTTTCCTCATCTGAAAAATGAGCAGGAGAAAAGAAATGGTAAACTGCTCTATCACTGCCAAGAAAACGCTCAATAGGGTCACAAAGAGTCAGACATGACTGAAATGGCAACAAAAAAATGAAACAAAGTAACAGTAATCACTAAGGATGAGGGAACCAAAAAGGGATACTTCTATCGACTCTATCAGCTCTGTAACAAAAAGTTTCCTTAACCAAAGAGCTTCACAGCAAAGAATATAATTCAGCATTTTTCTCCTAATTTACTTTCCAGAGAAGATGCTGGCATGTGGTTGATTAACGAAATTAATCAAATTAACGAAATTTCTCTGGGTTTATATTCCTACCTTCCGATTAACTCTGTAACTACATGGATCTTTGGGTTCCAGGTATTTACTGGAGAACTAAAGGAACTTGAATGTTAGCAGTCAGATCATGAAAACAAGTCAGATCATGAAAAAATATATAGTAATTGATAACTACATTCCTATTTTACAATTAAATGACTTAACAAATAAGATAGATCTTGAATTGGTGAATGTAATTACAATGCAAATAATTGCCTAAAGAGCTATTAATTATACCAGTTGTACCCTTTCCAAGGGAGAGACAACTGGGTGAGTTTTCGGCAATAAGGTCGAATGAAGAAGGTAGCTGCATAACTGAGACAATAATCTAACCTTTTCCACAATCACTCTGATAATTCTAAGAAAAGAATTCCAAATTAAATTCTTACAATTTCGCAACAAGAAAGTTTGGAACTTTTCAACTTTTCTCCCAACCAAAGGGAAGAATCAGAAAGGGTGGGAGGTAGTTGTAAAGACACAAATTATGCTTGGACACAGACAAGACATTCTAACAATGGAAACTGTTCAAAAAGTGGAATGGGCTGCTTTGAGGATCAGAGGGTTTGCTCTAGTTGGAGATCTTCATGTAGATGCTGGATGACCATTTAGTGGAAATGTTGAGATGGAGATTCATTTTCTGGTGTGAGGTGGATTAGATGGGCACTGTGAGGACCCTTCCAATCACAAAATTCTGTGATTCAATCAAAAAACATTTATTAAGTGCCTGCTGTGTGACAGGCACTGTGTTAGTCTCTAGAGATACAAAGACAAAAAGGAAACAGTTTTTTGCCCTACAAGAACCTTACATTATATTGGGAAAAAATGTAAACAGCAAATAAAACATTGTATATATACATATATATATATATATATATATATATATATATATATATATACACACATAGATACATATATATAGTGTGTATATTATATATAATGTATTAATACAATGTACTATATAAATACCATATATTATACTAATACAATACTTTACAAGTATACATACACATATATATTATATACATATAAATCACAATAAAAGGGGAAGGGACACTAACAGGGTTTCAGAGAAAGCCTCTGGTAGGAGACTGTACTTTATTGGACCTTGAAGGATCTAGAATTCCAAGAATCAGAGGTGAGGAGGTAGAACATTCTGGGCATGGGGGACAACTTGTATAACTGTGCAGAGGCTGCAGACTGAATGTTTCGTAAAACAAGCAGGTCATTTGGCTGAAGTATAGAGTACATGAGAGAAAATGATGCTTATGTAATCATCCTGAAAAGATAAGTTATAAGTACTGTAAAAAGAGAAGTTCTGTGTTTTAGGAATATCAGTTTGGCAGCTGTGTGGAATCTGAATTAGAGGGAAAATTGGACACAAATCAATTAAGAGACTATAGTGATAGTTCATGTAAGACGATGAGACCTCAGATTAAGGTAGTGATAATTTAAAAAAAAGATAGATATGAGATACGCTGAAGAAACAGAATCAACAAGACTGGTAAATAAGATATGGGAAGTGTGTGTGTGAACAAAAGTAAATCCCCATCAATTTCTAGGCTACAGAATGACAGGAAGAATGATGCAGGGAAGTTTAGCGAGGAGGGGGAAGGGGATGGACAACTTAAGGTGTGAGATGAGAACTTTTTTTTTGAGATGTTCAGTCTGAGAGTCCTATGGGACAAACTCTAGGCAAAGATGAGGGCTGTATATATAGATTTGGGAGTTATCTACACGGAAATGATAATTGAGTCCATGGGAGCTAACGAGGAACATTAAAAGAGAGAAGAGGACTCACAATAGACCCTGAGGGTATGCCCACACAGAGAGAGATGGATAGGGATGGCGAATTTTTAAGAGTGAGGATTAGTATGACAAGAAGGTAGAGAACCACAACAGAAGGCTGTCATGGAAACCCAGTAAGCAGAGTGTGTGCTGAAAGCGGGCGGGGAATGTTATCCATGAAGTGTATAGAGTCATCAATGCCGTGTGCTTCAGAGAGGTGAGAAAAGGTCACTGGATTTATCAAAAGAGATCATGGTGACTTCACTGAGGATTTAAGCCAGATTGCAGGAAGTTGAGACAGGAGAGGAAATAGTAGTGAAGATAAGGAGTGGGTGGATTTTGGTTTCAGGAGTTTGGCTGTAAAAAGGAAGAAAGGTACAGAAAATGGTAGGTTCAATGAAAGGTATCTTAAAGATGGGGCATATTAAAAGCAAATTTGGGAATAGTAGTTAAGGAGAGAAAAATTAGAGTGAAGAGGTAATTGAAGGGGCTAGCACCTAGGGGACATGAGGATCAGAGGCCAACATAAAACAGCTGGCAAGAAGAGGACTACATTCTTTCTTCAAAACTCAGGCAAAGGAAGAGAGGCTATTGCTGAGGTAAGAGGGTGGAAATGGAGAGGAAACACAGCTCCCGGTCCCAGTGGCCTTAACTTTTTTCCAGTGGAACATAATGAAATTCTCTGCTGAAAGCGAGGAAGGAGGTGGTACAGAAGACTGTAGAAGACATCTGGAATTGTTGCTACGGGGAACATGCTGGTATTCATCACAGCAGAGGGAAAGGCCTGGCACGTAGCAGATCTAGCTGAGATCAGAGAACAAATTTGGACTGTATCCAGTCCACTAGATTCTGGGGTATTTGATAACCTTGAGAGGCAATGTGATCTAAGGTATGATCTAGTAATTTATCTAATGTTGGAGCTGAATTTGAAATCCCCCTCTCAATATTTAACTATTGCACAACTACCAGAAAATCACAACTCTTCTTAGCCTTCACTTTCTCATCTTTAAAACAGGAATATCCATAATAGGTATGTGAGATTCAAAGGATACAGTGAAATGTTGAAAGCACTTTGTAAACACTGAAGCACTGTATAAATCTTTACAATGACTCCCAAGACCTTTTCTTACCAAAAAGCAGTCATGCTTTCATTATAGATTGTCACATAAATTATAACTGAGAATAATGAACTCCTCTGAAATGCAAATGACAGTATGGGATCACAGAATTTCAGGATTTGTGGCCCTCAGAGTCTATCTACTGCAACCTCGGACTGCATAGAAATTACCTTTATGATAGGGTCAACAAGTCATATGGTCTTTATTTGATGATATCTAATGAAGGGTATACCTGGTAACTACCAAGAAAATTCATTTCACTTTTGGATAGTACCAATAAGAAATTTTTCTTTAAATTTAAAATTTAAATTTAATTTAAAAATCAAGCCTAAATATAGTTCTCTCAGCCTTCAACCATTGCTTCTAATTTTGTCCTTTGAGAAGAAAAACGAGTCTAATCCTTCTTTAATGTTTCAAATACTTGAAAACAACTATCACCCTCTCTCTCCCTTCCCCGCCTTTTCTCCTTCTCAGGCTCAACAGATTAGGTTCCTTTACCTTAGACTAGACAAAACATAATCAGCTTATATTGTATATTGTCAGCTTCATGGAAATTGACATTAAGAGCAAATCAACATTATGATATTCAACATTCCCAACTAACCATTTCCCTCAACATATAAAAATATTTGCCTTAATTTTTTGCAAGACCGGAAAAGGGGAAAAAAATAAACATATGATTTATTACTAGTTAAGTTTTCAAATTTAGGTAAAATATGTTGGATTCACCTAGCATTTGTACTAAATTCTGAAAATGCAGCCTAAGATTTATAGTTTTCAGTTTTTCAAACATCTTCAGGACTACTATTTTCTTAAGGGTAATTTGTTAAATGCTACAAAGCTACAATAAAGGGACTGAATTAGAGGAATATGGTCTGTCTTAAAACTAATCATTTGCTTCTTTGCTAAGAATGAAAGGAAGAAAATGAGTTTATTGTTTTCACTTACTTGAAATTTTTTAAAGAGAAATGACCAATATGCTGAAGAGAGAGATAAAAAAATTATTCATATTTGTTTTTTAACCTCTTCATTCTCTATCCATTTTTATCTGTCGAGAAATGACCACTATGCTGAAGAGATAAAAAAATTATTCATATTTGTTTTTTAACCTCTTCATTCTCTATCCATTTTTATCTATCATAAATGAAATGCTCAGTATTAATTGTTGAGACCATTAGACGATTCTAAGTTTGAGAGGAGGAAAAGTCCATGACTTAAAATTTTAGTAAATTTAGTTTTTTTAAAAATAGTTTTAACCATCTAAAAAAACCCAGGTACTCGCTTGTTAATTTTAAACAATATATGGGTTCAGAACCTTGATAAAGCTAAGATTTACAGGACTAAAAATGCTATTGCAAAGTCCCAAGGCTATTCTAGGATTCTGTTAAATGCAATGGTTCTCTTAAATTCACATGAAAATTGGCTGACAAATTACTAACAGTACAAATTCAAAGGAAAAAAATTCAGTTATGTAGTTTGATTAAATAACATCCAGTTAGAAGGCTAATTAAGACATGATCTGCTTTGCTTGCCTCTGCCTTCTTGAAAGTTCTACCTAGAGCAGTAGTTCTTAACCTGGGTCCACTGACTTTAAAAAAAATTTTTTTTGATAACTGTCTTTCAATAACTGGTTTCTTTTATAATCCTATATATTTTATTTTATGAATTTAAAAACATTACTCTGAGAAGTATCTGTAGGTTTCATCAGACTGCCAATAGGGTCTATGACAAACCTTTTTGATATAGAAGGAAGATAAGGAAGGAGATCTAAAAAAGAAAAGAGCATGATTTATACAAGAATGTCTCCAGCTCATAATATGTTTATCAAATCATTCAGTGCTCTTGAGAGAAAATCAGAAATGTATACTCTGGCTTTTGGTCCCAAGGAGTAGATTCACCTACTTAGTCAATTAGCATTAGTGGTAGATATAAAAATGGAATTCTATAGGTGTTCTGACTTTAAAATTTTCTTAGTCTCTCAGCCACAGAGCAATAGGAAAACCTTAATATTTCCTACCTATCAGCTGAACAAAGTAGGCACTGTGAAGTGAAAAAAGCTGGAAAAGGTAATAATTCTTTAGAGACTACACATAGTAATTTCACATATTAAAAGAGAATGTTCTTTGAATTTGGAATCCATCTCATCTGTTGTGTGCAAAAAAAAAAAAATGCATCCCAGTTCATGTTTGCCTCAAATGCATGGCAAAAGTCCCAAAATACTAGAAATTAAGACACAGTATTACATGCGAGGCAGGCAAACTAGCCTCTGTCTTTCCTCACTTGTCTCTCCTATATTGCTGTCATAATTTCAACCCACAAGATTCTGTCTGGAGGAGTAACCTTCCAGGCCTACTAGTCTGCCTTAAAATGTTGTTGCTCCACAGACTAAAAAAGAAAAATCATTTGTCCTTTGTTGTGCTCCTGAACATATGGAATTCAAGTAAGAATTTGAACCACCACCAGCTTTTGCAGAAGTGAACCAGCTAAATATATTCACAGGCTAAAAGTTAAGACTTCAGGGGGATTCTTTAAAAAATAGAAGTCCAATTATATAACCTTATCTTGGAGGGAGGCAAAATGTTTCTGTAAGCATACCACTCATCAATTTTTCTTCTAATCCCATAAGATGAAGGTATTATTTATTGCTTGTCTTAAAACAGTGCTAGAATAGTTTTCATGGAGAGTGGGGGGTAGGAGGCAAAGGGGAATGTGGATGGTGTGACTGGAGCAGGTAAGGTGATAAATCTAAGACTATTTGGCTGATCTGGGCAATACCTAGATAATTAATTCACAAAATCTGCATATTAAAATATAAGACCTATGTCAATAAAACATAGGTTTGGAAGACTATTTGGAAGATAATGGAATTATTAGCATATTCTTCAAGTGAATAACATTTAAAGTTGTAGAACTCTTTTCAAATATATTTTGCATCTATGCTTAAATCTACTAAAAATACAATGACAAAGTTAGTGCAGTCAAATTTCACTGTATTGCATGATGGTGATATTACAGCATATTTACTTGTTACACGGCAATCAAGAAAGTACTTATACAGCAATCATAATAATGTCATAGTATATCCCCATCATCCTCACATCACAACATCCTACTTCCATTACATTCTGAGTCACACTTTCAGTCATGTCATGCTCATGTCACAATCTGAATCATACAACATGCATTTTAGAGTAATAACACTCAGTAGTCACATTTTTGGAACTTCTTACATTAAGGCATTTAATGCAATCGCAGCTAACTTTGTTTCATTTTTATGTAACATTTTAATAGAAAACAAATGTAAATTTCTTGTTTCACAGTGGCCATACAGAGCACAAAAATATCAATAACAAATGTCACTTAAAAGTTAATAGCAACGAGGTGACTTAGATACAATAATTATTTTAAATGTAGCAATTTTTCTTAGTATAACAATTATTTTCCACTTCTGTGGAGAGATGCATACATGCAAAATATATTTCAATAAAAGATCTTATTAATTAAACAACCTTTAATTGTTTTGTTCACTGTCATCAATGTTGATTTTCACAGGAGTTGCTGGGTTTATTGTGGAGTCATGCCCTAATGCTAGCTTAAAATAACCTAGCATAAAAAGTCTGAACAAGTTTTAAATTAGTGTTTGAATTTTGATTTCAGCACAAAGGCAACCATTTGCTGTGGTATACTTCTCCTGAGTAACATATGGTACTTAATGAAATATCTGTAAAGATTTTAGTTAACTTGATTAACCTAAGCTTCAATATTTAAACCATGCTGCCAAGTACTCTTTCTAGAAGACACCAAAGGAAATCAGGGGACAGCAGATTAATAGAAACTGGGGTAAACAGCGAATATGAAAATTAGCAATACTTTAAGAATTACTACTAAATACAAAATGGCTCTAAATGATATTTAGAAATAATGGTTTCTCTCCACAAATTTCTTTTCAAGTTAGAAGGTAAAATAAGTCACATTTAAACTACATTTTTCTAAGGATAAATTTCTCATGACTATGTAGTACAATTCAAGGAACTAGATAAAAATCCTATCAGAGAAGTGAAATGCTCAAGTAGAAATTCCTAAAAAGGAATCCAGGAAATTAATAACAAAGCAAAAACAGAAAGGGCACTAATGGTTACATCATCTCTTTTTTGAGGTCTTAAATGAACACGAATTCCTTGCTTCACACTCCTGCTGCTGGAGAATTACAAATAAATGTGACTTTCTACCCCTACTTTTGTTTGGGCAGGTTCAGGACCACGTGGATGAAGTCACTCACCCATGTTACACAATTACTAGCCCTATGAAACACCTTCCGACTTTTAACTGGACAAAATACAAAAGGAGGAGCCCATGAGGAAACAAACAGGAGTGTGCGTGGTTGGGTTAACTTCCTAAATAACAGGAGGATCTGCTACGGAGATGTACTGGGGCAGGATGAAGCCGCTAGCGGTCAGAGGCAGAGTAAGCATTAGGCTGAAGAGGGCACAAGGGGGGCGGAAGGAAGCAGCCCCCGTTCGGTAGCAGCTGACAGCCCTTTCCTCGGCCCTAGACTCCACACCTGACTGCAGGGGCACGAGTCGGAAGGGGCTTCCCTTAAAAAGGGCACTTGTGCTGCTTCATCCCGGGGGCTCGCCCTCCTCTGCCTCCTACATGTCCGGGAGCCGGGCTTCCTCTTGGGAGTCCGAGGGCTCCGGTAACGTGGCAGGGGATCCCTTCGCCCAAAGGATCCGCAGCTGGAGCCAGCCGCGAGCCCAGCTCGGGACCTGCGCTACCTGAGAGCGCGAGGCCGGGCCGGGGCAGGGGGAGGCAGGCTCGGGCCGGGCCGGCCCCGTGCTCACAGGGGGGCAGCTGGGGCCCGGGCGGGGGAAGGGACAGGCTCCCAGGCCGGGCACGCGCCCCCCACGCCGGCAGGCCCCGGCCCCCGGAGGACAGCTCAGGCCGGGGAAGCGGGGTGAGCAGGGAAGAGCCTCCCGGGCTGGAGCGTGCCCCGCTCCGCCGCACCCCCTCCGCACCCCACATCCGGGCCCCGATGCCCGCCCGCCCCCCTCCCCCCTCTATCCGCCGGGCGCGGATCTCCGCTCCGAACCTTCCGACCGACCTAGGAGCTGGTCCAGAGCCGGGAGGCCGGCGGACACCAGCAGCTGTCCGTTCCGCACCGACGGCCGCGTCCCCGCGATGGAGCGCAGCCTCCCGCCGCCGCCGCTCCCGGGAACGGGACCCTTCCTGCGGAAGCTGCAGCCGCCGCCGCCGTCCGGCTCGTCGCCTCCCGCCGCCGAGGTCCCAGCCGTCCTCGGGGCTCCGGCTCCCCCTCGCCCCGGACCGCCGACGCCGGTTGTCAAGGTCGCCATCTTGCTTCTCCCGGGGTTGACCCTAGAGGAACTCTGGGAGCCGGGTCTGCCCCGCCCTCTGCCCCGCCCATCGCAGCAGACGCAGCCAATGGGGGGCGGGTTTCCTGCCTCCGAACGCCAATCAGGTAGGGCGTTGCTGGGAGGTGGGATGGGCTCGTGGCCTAGAGGACGCCTGCCGGCCCAGGTGAGAGAGCAGTGCCGGGTGAGGGGAGTTTGGGGGAGCGTGGACCCCGGGCGTGCGGGGCGGCTGCCGCTGAGGCCTGCCAGGGTCCGGGGCGGAGACCCCGGAGTAAAGAAGGAGTGCAGGGAGGGCTTGTCCTGGCCCGGGGCGCCGTCTGCGCCGTCTCCCCTCCGCCTCGCCGCCGCCTCGGGCCTTTGCTCGTCGCTCTTCTGGGAGGGACTTGTCGGTTTTTCGTCGCCCGAGGGCAGTTTGTTGGAAACCTAGGCCGGGCTTCCGCCGGCGAGAGCCTTGCCTTCGGCGTGGCTGAGCCGGCACGTTGGGAGGAAAGACCTTGGGATGGGACTTCTGTCTTTGGGGGCAGGGTGGGACGGGGGATTTGTCCCCCCGGAGTGGAAACTTTCTCCGCTCGTGCTGCTGGGCGCGCCCGAGCCTTGACCATCTGTCACTTAGGAGAAGGTGGTGGGGGCAGGGCGTGGGGCTGGAGAGGTGCCGTGAGTCGGGAGCGTGGGTGCGAGGAGGGGAAGGAACCCCTGACCCGTCGGCTCCCCACGTGGGGAGACGCTTCTAGTGCGTTTTAATTAGTGATGGAGATCCTCGGGTGGGGGCGGGGTGTGAGCGACAAGTGTTACCCCAACGGAGCCCCCTTCACCCGTTTAATTGTCTTTTTCTGTCACGCAGCTGCAAACAACCAAAATACTTTTGGCATTTTACCCCCCAAAATGGACGTAAAGATTTGGAGGTGTGTGTATTTTTCTTCCTGGTTACCGCTGAACTTTGAACTGCGAGCTTGCCTCCTTAGAATAGAGCTTGTATAGTGTGTGAGAAATTCGTGCATACTTGGTGACTTTCTCTTCTGCCCTGCCAAAGTGAGCCGTTTTGGTTTTTTTTTACATTTTTATGGCTGGTCAAAAATCTTAAATTATGCCTTCCTCTAATTGGACGCAATATTTTAGTCCATGTGATATTTTAAAGAGTTTTGTATTTAAAATGCACGGGAATGAAAATTTCCTTTGGGTGGGATTGTAGTCTTTTCTGCCATGGGTGATTTTTCTTTTGAAGCATTTTCATCAATCCTTCTGTTTAACGGTTGCTGAAGCTACGGGGAAACCACCAGTTCCGAAACTTCAGCGGTATAAATCTTTTTTAAAGCATTTTCAAGTACCTCATTCTTGCTTTACTTAAGTTACACAAATTCAACTCCCTGTAGGACCTACAGCTGAAACCCAAGTGGTTCCTGGAGGGCCACTCGGAGCCCCTCCCAGGGAAGACAGGTCTGTTCTACCGTCCTTTGACCTTAAACATGAATTGTAAATACCCACTTTATTCTCAGCCCCTCTTTTTCCACATTCGCCTCTTTTTCTTCCCTTTCTCCTGGTCTTCCACTCAGATCTGTTTTTGTTTTTTTTAAGAGACCTATTCTTTGCTTAATTTCTTGTTAAACCTTAATCACTGAATAGGCTTTGTCTTAGTCAAACTGAAACCTACTAAGGACCTTAGCTTGAAAAAGCCAGGGATCCCCACTGCATCCTGTGCCATTTCCAGTTTTCTTGATCTGGCCACTGGAGCCAGATGGCTCATAAGAAGAAGGTGAGGTTGGTGACCCTGCACAGCCCTCCCTGTCTCAAATCAGTCACCTGCAAGTCATGTCATCATCTTGATGTCATGGTCCTCTTTAAGAACAAAGGATAAACACACAACTACATAACATAAAAGACCTATACATGTGAACTTATGCTAAATACAAAACAGTATACTGAACTAAAATTTGTTGTGCAAATGTGCTATATAACATTGATGGAGATCAACCTCAGAGGGGATCAGTTCAGAACATTTCAGTATATAAACTGGCAATTCCTGCAGTTTTTGATAATTTCACAGCTTGTGTTTTTCGTGAAATTTTATAGGTAGTACTCTTAAGCTTTTGTTACATATATATTTCTTTAAAAAAAAAAAAAGAAGAATCTTCCTTCCATAATCTTGGCTTCATTTGGGTTTTAGCTATTTAAATTTTGTTTGATTGCTGTCACTGATGGGATCCCCCAACTTTAAGTTTAGATGGAGAAGCACTATATATATGTAATTAAAGTATTATTGAAATCCTAGGGATAGGCACTGTATCTGTGACTTCATTATTACCAAGAACTCTTCACCTTTGAAAATGCCTTCTATCAGGGCAGAGCCACCCCTCCACCTACAGCACTGAGAAGTGAAATGATTTGCGCACCATTATGCATACAATATGTAAAGTGTTTGAGAAGGGCCTTGAATACAGGACTTAATTCCTTTGAGGTTAGTTCTCTATCATTAATCCTGGGTACCCTAGGAATTTATAAACTTGATCTTTCATGATATGTCCACTAGGAAAAACCTTTTAAAATACACAGGTAATTACAAAAGTAATTTGAGAAAAGAGAGCATTAATAAGTGAATCCTGGAAATCTTTACTGAGGAGGTAGCAAGTGAGCTCATCCTTGAAGGGAGACAAGGATTGATGCTTAAAGCTCACAATAAAGTAGTACATTCCAAGATTCTGCTAGGTTTCTTGACAGGGACTATGTAAAACCAAAAAGTTTCATTGCAAAAACTAAAAGTGGACATTTAATTCTGTGTTCTTACCTGTAGTTCTAATTTTATTTTGCAATGTGAGAATTTTAAAGATAACGAATTTCAGGCTAAGAAGCAATGAGAAACTTCTGAAGATTTTTGAGAAGCTGAATGATATGGTCACACTTGGGTTCTAAGAAGATTATTTTGGCAGCTTTGTGAAGCATGAATTTCTAGAGAACAGAGAGCTGTTAGGAAGGTAATGAAGATAAAAGGATTTCTTGTGTTGTAAAGGTCAAGTGTTCCACTGAACAAAATCCATTTGTCAAGTTATAACAATTCCGTCGTGTATTTTGAAATGAAACTTAGTATTCTTTGATTTCAAACACTTTGGTATTTTTGAGTTTGTGATGTTATATGGTGCACTTTCAGTTATTACAACTCATTTGTGCTTTCTTCTGTCTACTTCTTATCTGTGTCATCCTGGAATTTTCCTTCATATGAGATCTACCCAATGCAGGGGATGGCCTTCCCCTGCAACTTTTAATACATTGTAGATTTAAACATAATTGATGTTTTAAGACTTGAGAATACAAAAAAGAGGTAAAAGTTCTTGCCCTCAAGGAACTTACCTTCTAGTGGGAGATAACCACCAGCAAACAATTACATAGTATCTGTTTATATTGTTTATTTACAATTGTTGCCTTAAGTGAAAAAACAAGACAACCCAGTCTTATTTTTCCTTGGTCTTTCCATAAACCTGTTTTACTGAGCCTTTTGGAACACCCATTTTACTGTGAATAGAATTCCTTAAGATTATTTAAAAGTTGTCGACTTCTTTGCTTTCCCATGACTGCTCCCTTTGAAACCACTTCTGGTAAAGGTTAATTTTCTACTTTCTTGTCCCCTTCTTCAGTACTCCAGGGATGCTTCATCTAGTCCTTTGATAAATGTTATGTGCCTGACCCTGTGCTATGTGCTCAGGATACAGAGAAAGGCAGAAAGTCCTTTAAAGAATTCACACTCAGAAGGGGGAGACAGTACACAAACCACTATCTATAACAAGATATTCATGGGATAAACTGAAAATCATCAAAAAAGGGGAGGGATAAGCTTTAAGGGGCAAAGGAAAAGGTTACTTATAGAAGGTGAGTTTTTAGCTGTGACTTGAGGGATGCTAGGAAGTAAAGGAAAGGGAGGAGAGAATTCCAGGCATGGGGGAAAACCATCTGAAAATGCCCAGAGTTGGGAGATGGAGTGTAGTGTGCTAGGCACATTGAGGAGGCCAGTCTTGCTAGATCACAGAGTATTCAGGTTTGAGTAAGGTGTAACAAGAATGAAAAAGCAGGGTGTGTGTAGGGGGAGGTTTAATGCAAATTATAAGTCTTTGAGTACTAGAGGATTTTATATTTGATCCTGGGCATGGTATGGAGCCCCTGGAATTGGTTGATTTTATTTGGGGAAGGTCATAGTGACCTACTTAGATTTAAACTAGGAAAATAGCTGAGGGAAGGATGGGTGAACAGGAGGAGGGAGAGACTCCAGGCAGGGAAACCATTCAGCACGCTGTAGTTCAGGTCTGAGGTGATGAGGACCAGTAGCAGTATGGTGGTAATTTCAAGAGAGGTGGGATTGTGTAGAGGAGTTGTTAAAGTAACATTGACAGGATTTAGCAACAGATTGGTGACAAGGATGAGACAGTGAGGAATTAATAACAACTAAATTGCTTAGGAGGATGGTGGTACCCCCAGTAATGAAAATGAAGTTAGGACAAGGGGAATGTTTTAGGGAGTGAGGAAGATGAGTTCTGTTTCGGACATGTTGAGTTGAAGATGTCTCCAGTTAGTGATGTCTAGATGGCTCTAGTTAGTGATGTCTAATAGATAGTTGGAGATGTGATAATAAAGAGATTGGAGCTGGATAGATAGATTTGAGAAATCTGCTTAGAGATGATAATTTAATCCAAAGGAGCTGATAAAATGCCATGTAATAGTGTAGAGGGAGAAGAGAAGGTGGCCCAGGGCAGAGCCTTGGAGGATCTCTGTTATTAGTGGCCATGACCTGGGCTTCACAGGTGTGACCTGAATAAAGTCTGTGGTCCAGAAAAGAAGCTGGAGTGTTTATAGGTAGGTAGGAGGTAGGGTAAGAATGGTATCACAAAATCTGAGAGGACAGTTCCCATCCACCTTGGTATCCCACTATCATCTACCTTATCACCTCCCTCAGTCCTTCTGATTGGAGGGTGGAGCCAGGAACTGCCAGATCTCCATTTAAAGAGAGAGCACAGCTTAGAACACTTGATTTCAAATCCTGGCTGTACTATTTTGGGACATCTCTGACTTCACCATTCCTCTCTCCATTTATGCCTCCCATGGTATCTCCTGGCACTCCCCATTATCCCCCTTTCAGCTTTCCCTTCTTCCTGAATAGTCTCAATAAATAAACACACCAACTATGTATCAGAGGCCGCAGAGAGGTTGGTAAGGGTGAGCCTGAGAATAGACTTTTAGAGTTGGCAATTTGTAAATAGTAATTTTGGAAAGAGCAGTTTTGGATGAAGAATGAGTTTGGACTTCAGACTGTAGAAAAGAGTGAGATGGAAAATAAGTGGAGGAATTTCTTCATAGATGACCTGGAGAAATACTTTCTCAAATGAGAATTAATTAATGAAGATGGATTGATGAAATGAGGGGTTTCGGAGTTTGTAAAAATATGTGCATTTGCAGTGGGCTCAGGCCATGGAAAGAGCTCAAAAAGGATTTTGAAAATCAAGTTAGACGGGTGGAGGAAAAACTGGGAAGAGAAAAAAGAGAGATATGCAAGAAAAACAGATCAACACCATGCTAAAGGAGAGCCAAAAAAATACTGAAGAAAGTAACACCTTGAAAAATAGGCTAACTCAATTGGCAAAAGAGGTTCAAAAAGCCAATGAGGAGAAGAATGCTTTAAAAAGCAGAATTAGCCAAATGGAAAAGGAGATTCAAAAGCTCACTGAAGAAAATAGTTCTCTCAAAATTAGAATAGAACAGATGGAGGCTAATGACTTTAAGACAAACCAAGAAATTACAAAACAAAACCAGAAGAATGAAAAAACAGAAGATAATGTGAAATATCTCATTGGAAAAACAACTGACTGGGAAAATAGATCTAGGAGAGACAATTTAAAAATTATGGGACTACCTGAAAGCCATGATCAAAAAAAAGAGCCTAGACATCATCTTTCATGAAATTGTCAAGGAAAACTACCTTGATAT